>VZSE01007255.1:1011542-1148405 GCA_013398275.1 Promerops cafer
GGCGGGGCCGGGGGGAGCGGGCCGCGCCGGCGGCCGCGGCGGTGACGGGCCCGTGTGTTGCAGGCGCTGCGGGAGCGCGGCTGCCGGAGCGAGGAGCAGTTCCGGGAGGTGCTGAGGGAGGTGAGCAGCGGGAGCCCCTCACGGCCACCGGGGACTCGGGGCACGGAGCCACAGGATGGGTTGGGTTCGCAGGGACCTTAAAACTCATCCGCTGCACCTCTGCCACGGCAGGGACACTTCCCGCTGTCCCAGGCTGCTCCAAGCCCCGCCAGCCTGGCCTGGGACACTTGAGGGATCCAGGGGCAGCCGCAGCTGCTCTGGGCACTCTGTGCCAGGGCCTGCCCACCCTCACAGGGAGGACTTTTTTCCCAAAATCCCTTCTAACCCTGCCCTCTGTCACACATTCTCTGTGTCCTGTCACTGCCCCCTCGGGGATCCCCTCACCGGCGGCGTTTCCACACGCCGGGACTCGGTCCCGAAGGGACTTTGGGACTTGCTGGAGCCCCCCAGAACCGGGGCGCAGCTCCCGGCACCGCGTCCCGATGCAGCCCGGTGCCGGGCAGAGTCCAGAAGGAAGAATTCCCCGCGGGCGCCCGTCAGCGAGGTGTTTATTCAGGCAACACCCTGCAATTAAACCCTGTCATTCAACACATCCCAGCGGCCGCTGAGCCGCTCCCTCCTTGGATTTACTCCGCTGGCTCCCAGTGCCCTGGTTTGTCTTTCCTTGTCCTTGCTTGTGCCAATCATTTTTAAAGGCAGCCCCGAGATGGGATCCTGCAGAAATTCACCCTTTATCACGGGATCTCTGCTTCTTTCCAGGCCAGGGACAGGGATCAGTCACTCACCAGCTCCAATGTCACCTGACACTAAGGGGACAGACAGGTTCTTTTAGGAATTCTTGGCAGAATGATGCTGGCAGTAAATCATACTGTTAATTAAAGCCTTATTAACTGGATGTTATGATTCATACAGCAGAGAATTTATGAGTAGAACAGCACAGGATTTCCCCAGGCAGAATCAATGGAGCACAACAAGCAATGTAATACAAAATTTATAAAACAGCCTCACATAGGATTTCAAGATCCTAACTTTGATTGTAACTTATAAGCATCTAGGTCCTAACCACCTTTTAATCACCTGGGCTCTCTGCAGACCTGCTCAGATCTTCATACAAGGTTTGATGTATCAATATAAACATCATAAAAATGACATAAACAAACAGGAGTCCCTCAGTGCTGGGAGGAAGCAGATGCCAGTGGCTGTCCCTGGCTCTGGGAGGTCACAGCTCTCCTGTCCAGCAGCAATTCCACTCCAGGTTTCCCACTTAGAACCTGATACTGATTTTCTAGGCAGTGCTGGGTTACAGATCCCTGCCCTGTGACCTGCTGCCCAGGGACCTTGGGGCTGGGAGGGAGTGGAACAGGAAGGAAGCTGAGAAATCTGTTTGATTTGTCTGCTTGCTTCCCAAGACCTTCAGGGCCTGATACTGAGGGAAAGGGAATGAACACAGGAGCTGCTTGGTCCCGGGGAGGGCTGTCACTCACTCCTCAGTGAGGACTGTTACAAATGAATCTCATGAGGGGGAATTAAACGGGAAGAGCTGCCTGGATCAGCTGTTTGCTCTGAAAGGGCAGCTTAGCCTGTCTCCACCACACTTAGCAGTAATCCCTTCATGACAGGACTTGTCTTGCTCCCAGAAAATGTCTTTATTTTGGACAATGCCTCTATTGTCAGAACAAAAGCCAGATTCAGGAGGTGTCAGAATGCCTGAAAGGGCTGAAACCTCTCAGCTCCACTTGACACTTTCACAGAAAAGTCCTCAGTTACTTTTAAAGCCATCTGTAAAGAGAACATCAACTCCTCTCAGGCATTTGGCTTTCCAGATATTTACTGGACTTGACTTGACCACAGAAAAACAAAGCAAACACTCTGTCTCCCAGAGGTGCCCCCAGACAAAAATAACTGGTCTAAAACAATGAGCAGGTTCCTGGAGGTGTTTTACTCAGCCCTGTTGATTTCTGACAGTGTGTTTCTGACAGTTAAATCTGTGGTTTACCTGCAGATTGAGGCAGAAGTGCAGAGAAGAAAACAGCTAATCCATCAGTCAGTGGAACGCAGAGCCATCATCTCCAAGTGCTACAAACCAAAACACCCAGAGGTGTACACTCTGCAGGTACACAGAAGGTTTGGAATCTCTTTTGCACCCAGAAAAAAATTACCTGAGAGTTTTATTTTTGCAGTTTATTTCCCCTTCTCCTCGGGATTGCACAGTGCTAAAGCTGCACTGAATTAAAACACAGGGGTAGCATATGAAAACTGGATTTGAAACTTTAAAAACACAACAGCGCAGTGTGTTCCCCAGGCAGGATTCCTGGTGTTCCAGCCAGGAAAGGCTCTTTCCTATCATGTCTGTGATAAATCTAGCCAGTTACTCCTAGAAAACCATGAATTAAAGCAAGCAGCAACTTCCCTGCCCCACCAGGTAGAACACCAGTGCCATTCTGCATTTCCTGCCGTGGAATTAACCCGAGTGTGACTCAGCCTTGCTCCCTAGGGACTGTGTATTTCCCTGGGAAATTTCCCTCTCAGCCTGTGCAGGCTGATTGTGCTTCTGTGTGTTTTTCCCATCCTTCCCTTGACACCAGGATTCCTTCCTGGCCCCAGAGTTTCTGGAAATCGAGAGGTTCTGCTCGTCTCCAGGTGCTGATCTCCAGGGCCTCCTGAGCTACCTCGAGTCCTTCTCAGGTAAAGAAAACACCACCTCAGTCACACAGATGTCCCTGGTGCCAGCTGTTCCCAAGCCCTGTGTGGAACAGCTCTGCTTTGACACAAGCTGAGGCACACAGGATGGTACTCCCTGCCTGAGGAGGGTCTCTGGAGGGGCAGCAGTTCTGCTCTGGATCAGAGGCTGTTTTCTGCTTCCCCATCCCAGCCTGCTGATGTCTCACCAGAGGCTGCAGCTGCAGCAGGGCTGGGGTTTTGGCTGTACCACACCTCACCAGGGAGCCTGCTGAAGGAGCACTGGCAGCCCAGGGAGCTTGGTTTTCCCTCCCCGAGTGCTTTTGCAGACAGACTCTGTTGGTTAGTCTGGGCTGAAATAGCTTCAGTCTAGATTTCAGTCTTTGAAAGAGATCTGGGTTTTCAGCTTCCCTGGAGGCAGCTGTGAAGCTCTCAGCCTACCAGAAATGCTGCCAAGATGCAGAGGGGAAGAGGCAGAGTTGCCTCCTTTCCTCAAGGCAGAAGACAGCAATGTCTGTGTGCAGAGCTCCTGGACTTATCCAGGGCACCAGTTCCAGACACAGCCTTCTGCTCTGGAAATGAGGGACCAGCATGAAAAACAGCAAATACACCCCAGAGCTGACCCAGGAAATGGTCCCAGCACAAAGTGGAGCCTGTGGGTGCTGTGCTGTCTCTGACTCCAGCACAGTGCAGCTGGACAGGCAGCCAGGAAAACTGGGAATTTCCCCAGCAACCTCCTTCCCCCCTGTCCTGACAGATAAGAGGATCTATCGACTCCCAGTGTTCACAGAGGAGTTCTGCCAGGCCCTCGTGGACGAGCTGGAGAACTTTGAGCAGTCGGATATGCCTAAAGGCAGGCCCAACACCATGAACAACTACGGGGTAGGACTCACCTCTTGTGCTTCTTTGGGGGCAGTGCTCACTGTGCTCACCTCCTCACTTCCCACTCCCTCCAGTTCCCAAGTGTCTCTCACTTTACACGGTGCAGTTTGAGTTCAGTGCCCCCTTGGAGTGATGGAGTTGAGGGAGGGTTACAGGGGCAAAAGGAAGTGGGAATGCAGGGGAAGGGGAGGGAGTTGTTATCTCAGAGCAAAGAGATAACCTTGTGCTTAAGCAGTACAAATTTAAATCAAGGAGACAGTTTTTAAAGAACACTCACCTTTTGATCTTACTACTCTGTGTTTTCCCCCATCCCTCTCCACCTTGATTCCCCTTCCTTTTCCCTGTAGCTGGAGCCTTTGCTCCAAAATCCTTGATCTGAGCCAGCAGCAGGGCTGCAGGAGGACAGAGCTCTGAGGAGCAGCAGCTGTGGCTGCTGAGCTGTTCCCCCCGCTGTCCCCGGCACAGGTTCTGCTGAACGAGCTGGGCATGGACGAGCCTTTCCTGACGCCGCTGCGGGAGCGGCTCCGGCCCATCACGGCCCTGCTGTACCCGGAGCTGGGCGGGGCCTGCCTGGACAGCCACAAAGCTTTTGTGGTCAAGTACTCCCTGCACGAGGACCTGGACCTGAGCTCTCACTATGACAACGCTGAAGTCACCCTGAACGTTTCCCTGGGGAAGGAATTCACAGAAGGAAACTTGTACTTCGGGGATTTCAACCAGGTACTGAGCACGTCCCACTCACCTGTCCCTCCTCAGCCCCCCACCTTCAAGGCAGCCACTGTGCTCTAAAAAGCAATTCTTCAGTTCTGACAGTCAAACCTGCTCTGTCCCTTCCCCATTTTTTGCATAGCTTGGTTATACAGGAGCCTCTTTTGCTGCACTATTCCAATATCCAATACCAATTTTCAGTATTTTAAAGAACAGATGCAGCTTCACAGTAGAAACTGGGGTGAAACAATCCATCCCCTCTTTCCACATCTGAAACTGTGAGCAGGAAGGTGCTGAGGGAGAGATTCATTTCAGATGTGACTTCAACCTAAATCTCTAGCACCTGTATTTAGGGCAAGAGAGGGTCAGAAGCTCCCATGCAGCAGTGAAACTTCTTTTTTTTAAATTTAATCTCTCTAAATTCCCTCTGAACTTGGCACTGGGAATGAGGTGCACTTTGCCCTCTCCACGTTGCTCCCTGGGTGCTGTGGGGGAAGAGGTGACAAATTTCAACCATTTGAGGGATTTAATGGTGTGACAGCGAATCGCCCTCCTTTGTTCCAGGATCCCACCCCCGTGCCCAGGTACATCGAGGTGGAGCACGTGGGAGGCCGGGGGCTGCTGCACCGAGGGGGGCAGATCCACGGGGCCCTGCCCATCGCCTCCGGGGAGCGCTGGAACCTCATCGTGTGGATGAGGTCATCGGCCATCCGAAACCAGCTCTGCCCCATGTGCCACAGGAAGCCCGAGCTGGTGGAGGCTGAGGGCTTTGGGGATGGCTTCACAGAGCCCCTGCAGGAGGAGCTGCCCCAGAGCCTGAATCTCTGTGCCCTGGGGTAGCAGGGCTGGTGATTTCCCCACACCAGGCTGCCCAAAGCTCTTTTCTGACCTCCCAGGCTGCACTCCAGGCTCTGCTGGGTGCAGAGTCCTGCAAGGAGCAGCTCTCACCCTGGGAAGGGATGCAAAGCCAGTCCTGCCAGGATTCCAGCTGGAAGAGCTGGAACTCGGCTCCCGAGGGCTCAGGCTGGGGCTGGAGGACTCTGTAAGACACAGAAACCCCAGCTCTGATTCCCTGCAGGAGCTGTGTCAATATTTCCAAGTGCACAAGGAAAACACCCACAGCTCCTTGGCCTCTCTGCCAACAGCAGCGCCCCAGGTCCCACTGGAAACGGGGAAGAATGGTACAAAAAACCATTTCTCTGCTGTTCTTAGGGCCTGCTGTCCTCTGCCAGGGGAAGGGGAAGAGCTTTGTGTTGCTGAGTGGCTGGGAAGGATCTGCTCAGGAATGAGACCCAGGTGATTCACAGGGAGCTGCTGGGAATGGCAGGGAATGATCATCACTGGATGTTTGTCTAACCCAGGCTCAGAAAAATCCACCAGGAGCAACAGTGATGCCCCAGGGTGGCTGAGAGATCTCCCAAGGCTTCTTGGGAGCAGAAACTTCCCTTTCAAAGGTTTTGTGAACCTTACTAAGCAGAGCCAGAGCTCTGGGAGCCACCTGCAGCATAGCAAAACTTCCCAGAGGAGGACAAGATGTACATTTCACTCCCTTTGCTTTAGTTACATGAGCAAGTGAAAATATAAAATAACTCTGCCCACCTGGATGCAGCAGCAGACAAGGCCTGGGGCTTCTTAACTTGGCACCAAGATCCCCCAGGAACTGATGGATTAGAAGGGTCAAGTTCTTTCCCCTCCTTCCTCCCAGCTGGCTGAAAGCATGTGACTCTTCCATGTACCAAACAAATTAAAGAAGCCAAATATCGTCTGATTTGGTGTCTGCATTTGCCTCTGTGGAAAATTAACTCGATAAATTCGATAGATGCTGCTGAATTTTAAGGGGCTTTTCCATTGATCCGCTCAGTACAGTAATTACAGCACAAGGGTAATCACATCGGTGGTTGTGAAAGGCTGAACAGCTCGCACAAAAGGTGTTTATTGGAGCTCTCCCAGCGCACCCGCTGGATTTTGGCTGGGGCTGCCGTTAGCACAGGGCGCCGATGAGCTGCTCGTTAGCAAAGCTCATTAAAATTACACCGGGGGAAAGAAACCGGCGGTTTTATCTGAGCGAGGAGCCGCTGTCAAGAAACGCAGTCTCGAAGCCTTTATCTCGTTCACTGGCGAACGTGAGCGCTCCCAATCTGCCCCAATTCACCCCAAAAACTGAGCTGCGGCCCGGGCGAGGCGGCCCCCGGAACCAAAGAGCGCGGCCCGGTCGCCGCCCGGCCCCGCGCGCGGCGGANGCTGGGCCGGCTGAGGACACCGAAGGGGCAACCGGGGGGGCTGGTAAGAGCTGCGCACTTAAAGGGGCCGCGCCTGGAGCCGCGCGCGCAGAACGCGCCCTGCTGAGCTCTTAAAGGGCCAGCGCACCTCGCGTGCCGCAGGCTCCCCGTGCTGGGGGCGAGGGCAGGGACAGCCCCTCCAGCCGCCCGGGGCACAGCAGCGCCGGGGCCCCGCCGAGGGCCGGGCCTGGGCAGAGCTGGGTGGGCAGGAGGAGTCGCTGTGGGCCCAGCCTGGTGTCAGGGGGGAGGTCAGAGCCCGGCTTGGGGCACAGCCAGCCTGGGATGCTGCTGGGGTGGATTTGGGATTCGTCACCCGGATGCTGCTGTCTGAGCCTAGCTCCAGATCCATTGATCCTGCTGCTGTGGATGTATAAAAGTGGGCTTTTCCTGCTGCCAGAGCCAGAATGGAAAGATCCGAGTCCCAAACGCTGTCCCCAGCAAGGCTCTGGTGCAAGGGGCAGCTGCTGGGTGTGTGCGCATGGAGGACTCTCATCCTCTGAAACTTCCCTGCGTCCCTGTAATGGCTGTGATTGGTTTGGGTTTTTTTTTCTGATTGAAATTTCTCTGTGGAAATCAATAAAAGGTCTGATTCGCTTGGGAGCAAATCCAAATTGCTGCCTGGGAATGTCGAGGTGGTAAACAAACAATTTATTAAATGTGGTAGTTGGAAGGTGGCTGTGAGAAAGCGTTTCCCAGCTCCTGCTCTGCCCACGGTGCCAGTTTGTTTTTTAAATTAATGAGAGCACGGATCACACTGGCCTTGGGCCGCCAGCATCCCTGGGGCTGATGGACAGGGGTAACAGCTCAATGCATCCTCTGTTTTCTAAGAGTAAATTGGAATATTAAAAATTCATTCTTCCCCTTGGCTTGTGCCTGCTCGCAGCATTTTCAGTAACGGGGTGATTGACTCAGGGAGGGCGTTTTGTTCTGCTGGCTGTGGCCGCAGTGTCCATCACCCTTTGCTTGTGTCCATCTGTGGTGCAGCATCTCCTGATGGCTCCGGTGCCACGGAGTGACCACGGGCCCAGCCCTGCAGCAGAAGCAGCCTCAGGCCCCTCTGTGCCTGCCCACAAGGGGGATCAGCCTGGTTCTCCGGGGACAAACAGCCAAAGCACGGGGGAAGCCTGCTGGAAGGTTTTCCTTGTGGAAAAGCTGCCTGGGGACAGTTGTCTGAGGCAGGTGAGGGCTGCCTGGGGACGGCAGGGCTGTCCCTGTGCCAGCTCCCTGCCCAGGGCTCCATGCTGGGGCTTGGTGAAATTCCACACGGCCACGGCTGTGATGGGAGAGCCCGAGCCATCGCTCGGGTGGGAGATTGGCAGAGTGGGTGTGAGCAGGGAGGGAGTTTAACAGGAGCAGGTTTTCCAGGGCTGTTGGCTCAGACTGGAGTGAAGGATTTTGGGGCTGCTGGGCAGGGCTGGTCCCCCCGTGGCTCTGATGTGACCCCTTCCCTCCAGGAGCTGCCATGGCCCACAGCCACTCTCAGAAGCGGTCGCGGAGCAGGAGTAGAAGCGATTCTCGGAGCAGGCAGGAGAGGAAGGAGAAGAAAAGGAGGAAGAGCAGCAAGGACTCGCAGCGGGGCAGCAGCTCTCCAGCAAGGAAGAGGATCTCTGGCTCTCACGGACACAAGTCGAGCTTGGCAGCAGCCAGGGAAGGTGGGGGAAGGCCCCTGAGCCTGTGCTTTCACCACATTTCCCTGGGGCAGGTGCACAGAGAGGGCCCAGGGGGGAGAAGAGGGTCCTTGGTTTTAGTTGGTGTCTGTCACCTTGTCCTGTACTTTATGCCCGCTTTGGTCTCCTTCTGACAAGTGCAGAGCCCTCAGCCCCTCCATGAGCTGACCTGGTACCACAGAGCATCCTGGGTTGAATGTGGGCACAGAGGGGAACTCTGGGCAGGAAAGAAACCGGGCTGGGAGGGAGATAAAAACCAACATCTCTGCTGCTGCAGGGCCAGGGCTGCTCCACTCACCCTCTCTTGTGTATTGCAGAAAAGAAGAAGGAAGGAAAGGACAAAAAGAAGAGGAAGGCCAGTACCTCTTCCTCTGGGACATCTTCGTCCACCAGCTCTTCCTCATCTTCCTCTTCCGCCAGCTCCTCTTCTGATGACTCCAGTGACAATGACTCCAAAATAAAGAAGAGTCAAGACAGCAAAAAAAAGCGAGTGAAACAGAAAGACAAAAAGAAGAGGAAGAAGAAGAAGAAAAAAATAAAGAAGAAATCAAAAAAGAAGGCAAAGGAGAAGGCTAAGGAGGAGAAAGCCAAGGGAGAAGAGGTGCCCGGCCCCTCGCTGGAGCAGTGGCAGAAGGAATCAGTGGTGGACTCTGGGCCAGGTAACGATGCTCTGTCCCTCCTGCTGGAGCCTGTGCACACAGGAGTTGTGCTGGTCCCTGTCCATGTGGGATGTCTGAGGGAAGCAGGGCTGTGTACAGGGAGGAGCCCCAGTCAGCAGTGACACCCTGGCAGAGCTGGTCCTGGCTTTGGCATGCGAAGGTTTGTCACCGTAGCCCGAGTACCGCCGGGAACTGGGTGTGGGATGTTGTCCGTGGGCTGCAGCCCTGGTGCTGTGCCCTCTCCTGGAGCACAGCTCTGACTGAGCACTGCATTCCAGTTCTAACAGATGAACAGAAATCCCGGATCCAGGCTATGAAGCCCATGACAAAGGAGGAGTGGGACGCGAGGCAGAGCGTCATAAGGAGAGTGGTGGATCCCGAAACGGGGAGAACCAGGTATGACCCTGGGGAAAAGGGAGATGGGTTGTCCATTCCCATCCATGCTGAGTGCGCTGGAGGTCTGCAGGATGTCTGTCCAAGGCATGCAGCACCACACCTGCACCCAGGCCCCCTTCAGCAGTAAAGGCCTGAGCCAGCCCCTCACAGGTCCCCCCTCATCAGGCCTGGTGTGACTTACCCAGAAAGTGACACAATGACACCAAATCATTGAATTGTGTTGGGGCTCCACACAAGGGACACTGGGTTGTGTCCCAGTATCTCACTGCTGCATCCACTTACCTTTCAGCTCCAAAGCCCTGGGCCCTGGTTAACACCCAGGTGGGAGTGAGGAGCATGTGCCCTGTGGGGTTACAGACAGCCATCAAACCCGAGTTAATTTAGCTGCCAAATAGAAATGACCCAGTTTTTAATAAACTGCATCTTCTCAGCAAGCAGAAAACATCATGCTGAAGAGAATTGGCTATGACAAGTCCAGTCTTAAAATAGAAGGCAGCCTGCAGGGCTTGGGGAGGTGTGGAACAAAGGTCGGTTCCCTGTAAGGCACATAATGAAGACAATTAAATTTCTGTTCGTGTTTGGAGGTGTGAGCCGCCTCCAACACTGCTTGGAATTTGCTCAGCAAGATATTCCCCGGCCTGGCTGCATTTCAGACCCAAACTGGCTCCTGTTCCTGAATGGCTTTGCAGTTTCCTGGGGCAGCCAGGACCACACCTGAAGTCCATAAAAAAAAGAAGAGGTTTTTCATGGGTTGGGGCACTGTGGATTGTAGGGTGACAGGGGATGCTTTTATTAGGAGTGTTTCCCATGCCAGTGTGACTGACTGCACACAGCAGGCAGTGCCCACAGCCTGGGGCAGAGCCAGCTGGCCTCAGTTCTCAGGGGAGCACTCCTGTCCTTGCTGCAGTGTGGTGACATTAATGCCATGGGAGCAATGGCAAAGCCTGCTGTGCTGTTAAAGCTTGATACAAAAACAAAGTCACAAAATACAGTGTCCGGGCTGGGTCAGCAGGGGCCTTGCCTGGAGGTGCATCAGCCCAGCACCTGCTCTGGGGTCTGGGAGAGCTGGGGCACAGCAGATGCCCTCGGGGTGGGGGTCAGCACCTTTGCAGCTGCAGGAACTTGCCAGTACCCTCACGGCTCCTGGGCCTGTGCCTCTCTTGCAGGCTCATTAAGGGGGACGGGGAAGTCCTGGAAGAAATCGTCAGCAAGGAGAGACACAAGGAGATTAACAAGGTAGTGGGAACTGGCCAGCAGCATGAGCTGCACGGGGTGGCTGGGCACAGCCAGGCAGCTGCTGCACCCAGAGGGGTTGTGTTTCCACCCTGGGGACAAGCTGAGCCCTGGCAGCACCGCCGGGGCCCCCGGGGTGGTGCTGGTGGTCCTGGGCAGGGAGTGCTGTGAGTGCTGTGTCTCCCTTGCAGCAAGCCACGCGTGGGGATGGGCTGGCCTTCCAGGTGAGGACGGGGATGCTGCAGTGAGGGCAGGCACCAGCCAAGCCCAGGAGCCCATCCTGCTGCCCCTGCCTGCCCGGGGGGAGCCTCTGCCTCTGGACCACGCAGACAGCACCGTGTCAAGATGTTCCCCAGGGGCCCTTTCCAGCTGCTCTGTAAGTTACTGACTGGGAAGGAGAGCGATTTTAGTGGTTCATCTCCCAGTAAACAGCTTCTCCCTCCCTGTCCCAGCTCAGGCCAGTGTGGCTGTAATGTACCTGAGCCATTTGCCCTGATGCTCCTCTGGATGCTGGAGGAGCTCAGCAGCACCCAGGGGACAGCTCGAGGGTGCTGAGCACCTCAAGGTGCTCTGGGCTTTGGGAGCCAATGCTGTGGCCAGGACAGCGTGTGTACCAGGGCCACAAAACACACAGCTGGCTGCCACTTCTTCCCTTCAGGGGCTGCCCATGGCCCTTTCCCTTTGCACTCACTGACCCTGCTCAGAGAGGAGTGGCTGTGGCTCTGCTCAGGCTGCAGCTCCTCTGCACCCTCCACTGTGCCCCGGGGCTTCTCCCAGCCTTCCTGCAGCTTCACCTCCTCAGGTAGGGGAGCAGCACTGACCTAGCACACTGCGCTGGCATCTGTGCAGGTGTGCTTTGTGGAGGGGTGGCTTTGCCCTGCTCTCTGCTCCTGCATGCAACTCGCGTCCCTTCCCCACAGCACAGGCCCTGGGCAGCGCCGGGGCTCTGGGCTTCTCAGGGCCCAGGGCTGCTCTGAAGCAAATACAGCAGCCTTTTCCCTTGCTGGGAAGTCCATAAATCTACAAACTGTAAAAAAGAAAAGGATAGATACGTTAAAGGACCCATGGGTCCTGCAGGACTGATCTCCACAGAGAGTTTCCACATTCTGTTCATGGCTGTAACCCCATTAAACTGGCACGTGCTCACATTTTATGACTTGTCTGTTTCTAGAGTATTCCCCCCCCCCCCCCCCAAAAAAGCAGACAGAGAAGAGCCTTCCCATTTCTTTAATCTGTGTAACTCACAATGATACTGTACACAAAGCACACCAGGCATTGGAACGATGCACTAACAGCAAGGAGGAGAAGGAAGTTGTACAGAAGGTTTGCCACACACACGCGAGTCATCGGCACGGCACTGCGCACGCGGGGCGTACCCGGCGCCCTCGGGCATCCCCCCGCTGCTTCCCCACGCACAGCTGGTACCCCTAGAGCAATTTTTTATAAATAAAATACAACTAACGTTGTTGGAATATAAAATTGACAGTCGAGGGTATCAACAGGCAGAGGGAGGGCACCGTAAGGCTTCTAGAACTAATAGGAAATGCAGCAAACAGTGGCGATACCTGAAGAAGGGGCTGCTACAGCAAGCACGGCGGCTGCTGGGCGGGCGGGAGGGTGGTGGTGACCCTTTGGCTGATTTCTGCTCCGGGCTCCTGCCCCCGACACTGTAAATGGTTTTTGGTATTAGGATTTCGCCTCATCTGACTGAGTGATCTGAGCAAACGCAGGGAAACGACTCGGAGGGAATGCACGGGCTCCTCTCACGGGTTTTTTAAAACACTTTAAAGGGACAGCGTCAGGTAGAAAGTCTGGCCTAAGGGCGCAGTAATATAAAAAGCTGCTTTTCATAAAAAATCTGAGCTCCGCAGCAGAGTTTGATTCCCATGGAAACGGAAAAGCAACCCCAAAGCCCGAGGCTGTGTTGTGCTGATGTGCAGAACAGGACGTGGGCTGTCACCGAGGGCTGCCCAGACAACGGCTGAGGGAGGAGGACAAGGAACTTCCATTCTCTCCTTTCAAAGCAAACACGTTACTCGCAACAAGGATAAATTAGCTCTTTACCCTGACAGTGCCCCTTCAGTAAGGATGGAGTATACATTCATCTTTCCCTCACCACGTCCAAATGGATCCTCTTCCATACACGTGGAAAGGCATCGGGTCACATGCATTGCTCTCTAAAACAGCTCGGGACAAACAGGTTATAAACACAGAGTTAAACTATTGCTATTGTTCTGTGAGTGTTGATCTCCGCTTCAGAGGGATGAGTGCCAGATGGGGGCGGCTGAGGACTGAGCGATGGAGACGGGGATGGACTGAGTCGGTGAAGAAAAACTCACTGGCATTACTTCCTGGTAACTACACCCACCTCCCAGGGTATTATTGCAGCAATAAAGGTCCTGCTCTACAATTGCTTCTCCGCGTTGGATCCGTACAACGGACGGGGGGCCAGGGGAAGGACCCGGGCAAGGTTCAAGAAGCTCAACAAAGGATGAGGACGGAGGTGCTGTGATTGTCAGGCTAACTGGTTAGGAGCTGTTTAAAACATGAAGTGATGGAGAGGGTGAGTATCAATATTGCACTTCTGCATTCATTGACAGTTACATTAAACTTGGTCCATAAAATAATTGCTTTGTACATAATGCCTGAAACAAAAAGCTACATTTTTTAAATATTAATAAACCCTGAAGGTTCCAGTCCCTCCAGACATTTTTTTTCCTCTACATAAATAAATAACTTTCAATTTTATATATCCACTTTTTATGTTGAACATTTACATTCGCCTCTGTTTTACACTATCTACACATAAGAAAATGTGAACATCTTGTCAACTGGAAAATGTACAGATCATGCCTCGGCTCTGGACTTGGAGGAAAGGTGAATTTTGCAAAGGCCATATCCAAATTTGCAGAAATTATTTAGTGATGTGGTTTGGTGACTTCACAGGATGTATTGTGGCTTAGCTTCGTACTCAGATGGCATCTGTTCGATAAAACCTTCGGCTAGCAAAAAGCTGGGACAAATTCACATTGTTTTCAAACCCAGTAAAAGCTCTGGATGTACATTCAGAGAGAGCCAAGCTGAGTCAGCAGAAAGGGAAGTCAGTTTCTGGTAACAAAAAGTCATCAGGTACATTCTGTAATTGGATAATTACCAAAGAGAAGTGGTTAAACATTTTGCAGTCGGGTCTGAGCGCTCCAGGGGCTCGGATGCCGGTGGCACTGTCCCTGCTCTGCCTCGGCCTGGACCCTCCACACCAGGAACACATGAGTTGGATGAGTTGGATTTGTCTACCGTGGCCCAGAGGCAGTGAGCAGAGCAGCGTTCACAGTGCTGTGTATCTCAGTGCGGCCGTCCTGCACCGTTCTTATTGAAACTGGTAAGAAAATGAAGCAGCCAGTCTAAAAAATTCTCTGTTATAAATAAGATCCTCGTAAGTAGAAAGTGATATAAAGACAGGAGGGTGTGGTGGGGAAAGCGGGGTTACACACAGTCGGGGAGCTCGGTAGGACTAGAAAATCTCCATGTGAAGAGGCCAGCTGGAGTCTGTGAATGGGCACCCCGGAACCCCCTGTGTGGATGCCCCTCCACCCCGGGAGGTGTGTGCAAGGGGGGAGCCTTCGCTGGCCCCGGGAGGGACAGGACTGAGGGGCTTTCTGGCAAGCCCTGGCTCCAGGCACTGTTCTCTGTCCCTGTCTGGGTGTCACCAGGGTGCCAGTCCTCTGCCACGCACCCGCCGGCTCGCTCCAGCAGTGCAAACCCAGTGCCTCAGGCACATCCACTGAGAAACACACCAGAAAAATTAAGATATGGCCTTTTCTTAAGGTTGCCTGACATTGTTGGCACACTTCCTTACAGTCTCCTTACTGCTGGAAAAACTTCTGCACAGATTGTTGGTTTTCTTTTAAATATATACATATATATATGTGTGTGTGTGTGTGTATATATGTATAGATATCCACACACACCCTGGCTTAGCAATATTTCATTGTCATGCACTACAAACACTGGTGTAGCTACATGAGATGGTAACAGGTTTCCATTCTAAAAATCATCAGTGCAAAAAACAATGAGGTTTTACAGTTCAGTAACTATAGGTAAAAGAAGCGAGTCTAGTTCCCATGAAAGCTGCTACTGAACTTGGAGAGAACCTGGGAAGAAAAAAGGTCTCAGAGGTGGATGTTGAGAGAGTCAGACCCTGCATTTAGATGAGAAGAACTGCAATGCAATCCAGCTGCTGAGTGCCTTCAGCTGCTTCCAAATATATGGTGGTTACTTGTTGGAAATAATATATAGCGAGACTATTTGGAGACTTTAACAGCAAATTAAGTGTCTGAGGTTTGTAACAGCTCAAACAAAACAGCTTGTATTCCTCTTTTAATAGGTCAACACATTAAATTCCATCGGCTTCTAAAAGATCTCTTTAAAAAATAACAGTAATAACAATAATGACCCCGCTGTCTTGGGCACGAATCTGCCGACATTCTGCCTCTGCCAACGGCATCGATGCAGCTTCAGCTTTGCACTGCACCAGCTCCTCGAGAAAGCGGCTGCACGTGGAGCTCTCCGTCCAGGCAAAGCTCTCGGTGGCTCTGCCTGGCACGGCCCACGACAAATCCCCTGCTGGGGCCGGGGCAGTGGCGCGTTACCCAACCCCAGAGCCCCCAGTCTGACTCCCGGGACAGCCCAGAACAGCTCCCCCAGCCTCATGCCCTGTTCCTGTGGCTCTGGGGACAGCACTCGGTCACCGTGTCAGAGCGATGGCTAACAAGGCGAGGAGGCACGTATTTACAGTCACTGACCCTGGATGAGAGAAGGAGGCAGGAGAGAGCGCCGTCCTGATCTGGAGACTTCCCCCCCGATTTCCAGCTGTTCCTTGGGCTCCCGCTGCACAAACCTGACGCTCCCGCTGCAAGGCCTGCACGCTCTGTGTGGGAAACATCCCGTCTCTTCCCAGAACACCGTGTAATTAGAGTAGCACCATATTTACCCTTCCAGCCCGAAACACTGGCCTCGTCCCTCTTTCCTTTTATTTTCTCCTCTGGTGGCTGCAGCTGACAATCCTGGCTCTGGCCTGGCTACTTCTGCCCCAGGAGGCCAGACTCCAGCCGGGACGCGGCGCTCCGGCCCCAGCAGCCCGTGGCGATGCTCATGCTCCTTTGGCTGCGCTCCCTGTCCCTGTCCTTGTCGCTGTCCGACTGGCTCTGGGTGCGCTCGGGCCGGTGGCCGGCGCCGCTGGCCGAGGGCTGGGAGGAGATGGTCCGCAGCAGGTGGTTCCTCTTGCGCAGGAACTCGGCCTGGCTGGGCAGCCCGAAGCTGCCCTTGCGCAGCGCCATGCGCGTGGTGTTCTTGGCGGGGCGCGCGCGGTGGTTGTACTCCAGCTGGGCCAGGTGGGCCGCGTAGCCCTCCGTGATGAACTGCGGGGTGAGGGCAGGCATTAGAGGGGTGGGACACGTTTCCCTGAGAGCCACTGGCAGCCAGGTATGTTCACTCTGCCAGGTTCTCTGGGGTGACCAGCCGTGGAACCGCTCAGACCCATTACGTGGCCCTGCTGCCTGGGACAGTTCCCACCTTGTTGGCCAACACTAGCTCAGTCAGCAGACTTATGATGACCAAATTCCCACCTCCATCCCATGGGAGGCCCTTGGCAGCACCTCCAGGGCTCAGCCAAGTTGGCTCCTACCTGGCACTGGCTCTGCAGCTTCTTGGTGGGTCGGCCAACGATGTAGATGTGCGTGGGCGGGAGGCTGATGGAGCTGTACACGGAGATGTCCTTGGTGGATCCATACGCTGCGTGGATCCTCATGTGCAGCTGGGGGGACAGAAAGCAACACAAGGTCAGAACACACAGGCACCCCATGCTGCTCAGCAGGCTGGGCTTTGGGTTTTCCAATAGCATTTGTGGGAATCTCAGGTCACTGGAACTGATGCAAGTTCCCAGCTGGATAATGAACCACCCAGGGAAGTGCTAATTAACAGAGCTGGGGATGTTTACAGGCCATGACAAGAGGAGTGACAGTGATACAAGAGCAGATCTCCACTTGCAGATCCACGGCCTTCCCTTGGGGTCTGCAGGGGGCAAGGATGCTGCACACTTTCCTGCTGTCACTGGGGCAGAGGAGCTGCAAACCTGTGCAGGAATCATTTGACAGGAATGTTCCCCTCCCCAGCCAAGCTGCTGTTACTTGCTGAGCAGAGGGAGAAGGGACAGGCACCAAACCTGCTGCTTTTCAGGGATACCTCTGCCTCTACTCCATGCAGAGAGCAGCTCCTGGACAACCCCTTCTGTAGTGGGCTGGAGCAGGGGCTGGCAGGGGAGGTGTAGACATTGGTGCCACCACGCACTGGCCAGCTTTGAGCCCAGAACCACAGATCAGGGAGTTGGAAAGAGAATTTCTGACCCTGGTCCCAAACTTCTGGAGGACAAGAGAACAACTGAGGGCCAGCTGCTCCCTCCACTGACACTCAGGCCAAAAAGGGAGCCTAAGAAAGTTAAGGACAGGCTTTTCCTGCTAATCAAGGCAGGGCAAGTGCTTGGGACACTGGCAGCTCCTTCACCTGCCAGTCACAAAAAACTTTGTTCTATCTGGAGCTTCCCTGAGGCTCTGGGCTGAGCAACATCAGGACCTCCCAAGGGTCAAACGCCTGGAAGATCTCTGTGGAGTCTCCCAGCAAAGCCATTTCTGCAGCAGCTCCATCCCCTCTCACTCCTGCTGTCTCCACCACAGGCAGCCAAAACGCCACCAAGCAGGTGAAAAAAGTGCACGTGTGGGGGGAAGGGAGGCTCCACTGCCTCTGTTCCATCAGGGGTTTGAGGAGCAGTGATGAAATGGAGCACTGCAGAGAGAGGCAACACAATTTAACAGCATAGACACTTCTGTAGAGCAATAAAGGGATGAAAATAAAATGAACAGATTAATCTTCCACTGCAGGTCACATTGCTGCCAAAAGACTGGTGCTGACAGTGGTGGCTGGATGAGGAGCAATCTAAACCCGTGCCACGATCCTATTTCAGCAGAGCCAGGCTTACGTCGGTGATGAGGGATTTCAGGAAGTTGGCCTTGTGCCGCAGCGGGTCGTGAACGAGCCCATCGCAGAAGGACACGATCCCATGGGGGAAGTTGTGCTGTGCTAACCATGCCACCACCCTCTGCTTCTGCATGTCAGGGCGGCCCGTGACATAGATAATGAGGTAGCCGAGGTCTTGCCAGTGCCTGCAAGGAAAGCCACGAGTCAACGCACTGCAGAGCAAGGCCAGTGCCAGATCAACTGCCCCAGGCCCTGCCCTGACCTTACAACGTCCACGGCCCCGGCGCGGACTTTGGGGTCGCTGCCCATGATGGACACGCTGGCTGCGAAGGAGCCGTCGATGCTGAACACCACGAACTCCGTCCCCTTCGGCAGCACCGTGATGTAGCTGTCAGCGAACGTGTGGTCGCCCCTGAGGGAAGGGATGCAGGTGCTTAGAGGCATCAAAATATCCAGAAGGCACCACCAGGACCTGCGGAGCACCATGAGCCCAAAGCAGCTCCCACGTCTGACCCAAAGGTTCCAACAGTGATGCCACCCTCGGTTAGAGCAGTAACAGGCACTGTGTGAGGGTCTCTGTGCTCAAGTGGGGATGGATTAGCACTCCTCGGCAGCAGGGACTCAAAAGTTACCCACAGAAGAACATTGCTAGGTTCACCACCAAGAAGATGGTCCCCTCCTTCCCCTCCCAGAGCCCAACACCAGCAAGTGGAGCTGAGCTGGAGCCCCTGGGCTGTGAATCATCACGAGTACAAAGTCCTGTCCCTCAAGGACAAGTTTGTGGTCTTTAAAATATGCTCAGTCATGCAGTTTTTCAGATGGCCGTGAGGCCTTGTGGTGCAGAAGACCTGCTCCTGCAGCAGGAGCTCAATTCCCATGCTGGTGGTGAGGCAGGAGCCAGAATAAAATGTGCATGTTCCCCTTAGAGCTGCAGAGTACACATGGCTTTGCCTCTGCTGCTGGCAAACCAGGCTCTGAACCCACCCAGCAACAGGAGGAACCATGTTCTACAGCCATCCAATTCCTCTTTGCTCCTCCTGCAAGCCCGGGCCCCTCACCTGACCACCATCTTGACGGGGTAGACACCAATGCCCAGGCGCCGCTCCTCGGGGATCACGTAGGAAATCCTGCCACTGCTGTTGCTGATCTCCGTGTCAAAGTACACCCACTCCCCCGACGGTGGCTGCGTCATGATGTGGATGTCCACCTGGGGACAGCGAGCCTGCGTCACCCCCAGCAGGACAGGCCGAGCACAGGGACATCCCACCCGAGGCCCTCTGGGTGGCAGCAGGGCTGGTCCTGCTCCCACCCTCTGCACTTCAGGGATCTGAGCTGGGCAGCACCCAAACATCAGGGGCTGGGATGAAACCTGGCCTCGGTGGTGAAACCACCATGACAAATGCTGTTCCTGGTGGGAGGCACCCACAAGTCTGAGCAGGAGAACCTGGGCACAAGGGCAGCAAAGCCCAACAGGGACCAAGGGAGCACTGACCAGCGCTATCTCTGTCCCTCTGTCCCACAACTGTCACCACATGGTGACAACCCCCAGCACACACAGTACCTTCTCTCCTGTGAGGGTGACCATGTCTAATGGACCATACATGAACCTCCCAGTTAAGGTCTGGGGCCCATCCTCGTTAGCAATGGTGTCGTTGATCCTGTGGTTGGCTGTGACATTCTGAACGGGGCAAGAGGGGAGGAGGAAAAAAAAAATAAACAGTTTGCAGCAATGGATAACCTCACAGGGAAATGCCAAATATAACTGGACAAATTGGAGCATGGGTTCCTCTGTGCCATTCCCCCCCTCCACTCCACCCTCAGCTCTGGGAAAGAATTTGACCTGTGGCAGAGGTGAGGCTCTGTGCCCTGAACTGATGGGTGGATTGGAGTGCTGGAGAGGCAATTTCCATGGCAGGTTGTAGGTGCAATTCTGATACTCTCTATTAACTCTCACACTTTGGAATTAAGAGGAAATACACACAGCTGCCAGAGAAATCTGCTGATATTGTTTCAGTTCTAGCACAGAATTGCCCTCTCAGAAACTGGAGGCTTTACTGGGAGCAAAGGGCATTTACTGAGCTGAGAACTGGTATTATTGGACTTTGAAAGATGTTCCATTCTGACTCGTTCCCTGACCCACAGCCAACGCCTCCTGTGTTTTACAAACTCAAGGATAAGAGGAGACCTTGCTGACACGCATCTTTAGGGTTGCTCTTTTACAGGCACCCAGGTAGGATGTAACAGCCCAGCAATGCACCACAACCCTCTGTCTGTGCCACGCCCTCAGAGCAGTCTGTGCAGCCCAAATCAGAGCAGTCTGTGCAGCCCAAATCAGAGCAGTCTGTGCAGCCCAAATCAGAGCAGTCTGGGCAGCCCAAATCAGAGCAGTCTGGGCAGCCCAAATCAGAGCAGTCTGGGCAGCCCCATCCCCCCTTACCCGGAGCTTCACGTTCGTCCTCTTGCGGAGCCACTTCTCACGGGGCTTGGAGGGGGTGAAGACGGACACCTCCTTCCCATCCAGCTCCAAAACACTCGAGTTCTCGTGTCTCATCACCTGCAGGAGGACACATCCCACCAAGGTATCAGCCCTCTCCTCCTGCCTGGCTGTTCTGCATCTCCTGAGCCTGCGGTGAGGAAGGGCAATGCCTGGGGAGAGGCCCCTGAGTTTGCTGCTGGGCGTTTGGCTTGTCAGCTTGCAGGTGTGACAGGACAAGTGGCCTTTTCTGCACTGGCAAAGCCTGTGGCCAGCGCTGACTTAATCCTGGCTGGGATGCAGGTTTTTTGGATTGTCAGGAGGTACAAAACTGACTCAATCACAGCGGGATGAGCTCTGCACTAAGATACCTGCCCTTCCTCCAGGGGTTCATTAGTCCCTTCCCATGGTCTGCAAGGGAACACGAGCCTTCCCCCATTCCATAACAGATCCAGCCCCAGCTGCTCTGACTGGCCACGTGCCAACAGATGCCGTTCCTTCAGCTCATTTCTAATTCCTATTGAAATTCCCAACTCTTGTCCCATGGCTTTTGCTCCTCTCACTGATTGGACCTGTGTGGAGGCACACAGGGGTCTGGCTTGGCTGCATGTGAGGCAGAGCCCAGGCTGTCTGTCCATCCTGGCCTCGTCTCTGAGGCTGACAGAACTCCAGGACTTTGTGCTGGTGGGACATCACTGCCAACCAGCCAGTTCTGCAGGGCAATTCCTGCCTGTCACCAGAGCATGGACAGGGATGGGAGGCAGGAACATGGACAGAGGAGGCTTAAATCCTACCTAGCAACGTTGCTCTTAACCTCTAGAATGGAAAAGGAAGAATAACACCCAAAGGCTGGGGGAAACCTCAAAGACTCACAGCACTGCAGGACTGGGAGGTGACCCTGCACACAGAACTCCAAAACTGCCAGTAGTCCTTAGTGACCAGAAAATTAAGAATTCTCCTCAATGTGGGCTCTTTTACAAGGTCCTGAACATGTTCTGTGAGGTCAGCAGCTCTCCAGCTGAGCTTGGCTGACATGGGCCAGCTCTCTTTGCAGAGCTTAATCTGGTTTTCATCCAGAGAAATAGAAAAAGGACCCCAGGGAGGATGAGCTTGCTGGGGCGGGAGCTCATGGAAATCCAATGTAAACAAAATAACAAATTTTACTGAAAATTATTTAAATCAGGAATGTATTTTGAATCCTATCTGGGCTTGTTTTAACAAGATTTAATCTCTGGAGACTAAAACTATTCCACAGCTTCTTTTTACATTTTGTCCAGAGATGACTTTCAAAGGCCACTAGAAGCAAGTCCTTATTAGGGGAAGCAGCTGTGTGGTGCTGGCGAAGGACAGCAAGAGGACAAAAGATGAGAAAAGCCCTGGTCTCAAGGCAAAGATGAGTGAACAGAGACAGGCTCTGGGCAAGGGGGTGCCAGACTACCCAGGCAGCCACCAGCAGGCTTAGAATGGATGGAGAGGTACCTCCAGGTACTCAAGCCACAAGGTTTGAAACACCACGCAGTGCTACAGACCCAGGTTTGGGCTGAAACCTGAGTAATTGGCTATTTCCCAAGTGGAACATTTTGTTTATCAGACTGTCATGACTGTTCCCTCTTGTGCACAATGAGAGTTCTCTCTTCTTTCCAGCCCTGTTAGGCTGGGTTTGATGTGGGACTGTGCAGCCAGGAGCGTGCAGGGATGAGAAGGGTCTCACTGGATTATCAGCACTGCTCAGCCGCCACCGGCGCTGACACCACTGTTGTTTATGGTTCTCACACTATTTGGAAGATAACACTGAAAGAAAGTTTGCCAACAGAATCATAAATAACTGAGAGCTGCAGCAGAGGAGGCTGGAGGAGAACGGGGAGGGTTTAACAGCTGAGCTAACACAAAGCAAACCCGGCGCCGAAGCGGGCAACACAAACCACAGAGCTGCTTTGAGTTTTGTTTTTTCCAGCTCCATGCTCTAAGTGTCGTTCCCTGGGGAGTTCATTTTTTAAGGCAAATAACTCCCCCTCATCCCCAAGGAACTGAAGGGAAAATATTTCTTTTAGGCAAAAACATATTTTAGACAGTAAATTTGAATTTTAGGCCAAATATAGGTTGATAAAATCTGAGGTGTCAGACTCCAGACACCAGCAATTCCCATTCTCCTGGCCCTAGAACTGCTTTGTGCTGCAGGAACGAGGACTAAATCCCAACGAGTTCCTAGAGGAGACAACAATAACTTAGAAAGGCAGAATGGGGAACTGCATTCTGCCTATCAATTCATGCTGAATTCATACAAAACTTCCCCTTTGGTTTTATTGTATCTGGTGCTAGTTTTATTTGTCCTTTGACACGTTTCAGTTTCAGACTTGAGATCCAACCTGGCACACACAGAGCACAGATCACTTCAAGAAACAAGTGCCACTGACCTTTGCCACTATGGATCTGACAGGAAACTGCCCTGGGCTCTCTCCATGGATCCCTGGTGAGCCCATCTGAAACCTGCTCTGATGATAAACCCAGCCCCAAACCAAGCAGGTGTGAGAGCACATCCATGAAGTTTGTATGTGTGCAGGTGAGGAAAAAAAAGAAGGCAAGGAAATGGATCTGCAGGGGCAAAGGGTATTTTCTCACCTCTACGCATCAACAAGTCTTATGGAAGGGGCACTGGAAAAAACAGAGAGCCCTAAGCATTTTTCAGCCCAAGGGAGACCAGGGAGAGGGGATGACTGTACCTGTCTGAGCAGGAAGGAGACAACATCCGTGGACTCCCAGTAGCTGGCGTGGAAGAGGTGAGGCAGAGCCACCGTCGGGAAAGCTGTGAGGGCGTCGGGGCAGTACAGGGCGTAGTCGATCCGCTTGGTTCCCCACCACTTGGCAGCAACTGCAGGAGCAAAACACTCGATCAGACAAAGGGGGGTCACAAAAGGGATTCCAGGGCTCTGGCTCCTTGCTCCAGGTATGCCAGGAGGCTGCTCCCTGGCTGGTCCCGCTGCTCTGGGGGAACAACCGAGCCAGGGCTCGGTGTCTGCTCACACCAAGGGCCACCAGCAGTGAGCTCTCCCTTGTTTAAGCAAAGAGGAAGGCACTGGAGGGCAGGTTAATTGGCTGTTAGTCCAGACCCCAGGGAAGGGGCTCAAGGCTCCTGTGCAACGAGCCAAAACATAAAGAGAGCAACGAATCTCCCTGGAGCTGTGGGAGGAAGGATGGGTGTGCTCTGCCCGTCTCTGGCCCTGCTTCCAACTCCTTTATCTTTCACCAGGGAACTGCATCCAGGTATTGGCCACACTAAAGAGGATTGAATACTGGGAATCCATGGGATGCTAAAAGGCACCACAAGGCAGGGAATATGGCACGTGCTGACAGGACTGGTAGTTCCCAACAAACCCTTATTGCCCTCCTGGGCTGCCATGGTACAGGCAACCGAGGTGTGCAGCCCAGCCTTCCCAGGGGCACAGCCTGGGGGGGACAACAAGACAAGCACCTGGGAGTATTGGGACTTCCTTGCATGGGGGACTGAAAAATACACTGGGGGCAGGGATACAAACAAAACAGACAAGTTTCTCCCTCAGGGAGCCAACAACTCGCAGGCAAGTGTCTGACAGCCAGCCTTCACCCCGGGACACCCCCACACCTCAGCTGCCCTGAACTCTGCCCATGCACACGTCCTGCTCCAACCCCTGGAAATGAGCGGGTCTCAGTCCAAAACCTCAGACCCCAAAGCCATGGGCTGCTTTCCCAGCAGCAAGGAGTCCTCAGTGCCTGTGCACTCCAGCCCAGAAAAGCAGTCAAGGAAAGAAAAGACGGAGATCAAGAGAGCAGCAGAAGAATTTTGTTTGTGTTTGCATGCAGGATGCAAGCTGCGGCTTTGACAAGGCTTCCTCAAGCTTGGTTTGTCTCTGTGACAATGTTCCCTTTTTAAGGACTTCCAGGAAAGCTGCCAGGTTTAAGGTACAATCCTACACACCCCTCTGCAAAGAGAAATCTGGCTGGTGATGAGCACAGATGCTGAACTGAAAAGATGGATCCACCAGCTCCTTCCAGAGACCTGCACGGAGTTCCCACCCCAGCAAATGCAGAGGGATGTGGATTCAGCACATCCCCACGGCCCAGCCCTGGCTGTGCCAGGTGCCAGGCCACCCTCATCCTGATAGTCCCTGCTTTTCTGAAGAGCCATGGGAAGGAGGAGCAAGGTTTGACAGATCAATGTGGCTTTTCCAGAGCTCACAGGCACCTCCTCGCAGCCACTTCTGATTCCCTGCCTTCCAAACTGACAGCTCCTGGTCATGTCCCAACTTTCACTTCTCATGCAAGTCCCCAGCTTGGGTAATTTCAGATTCTTTACAGGAAGCAGACAGGATTGACTCTTCCATGCTCAAAAGACAGTGGTGGAGGCAGAAGCGTTGTCCCCTCAGCTCTGCCCAGAAGAACTGCTGCTCCTGCCAAGTTGTTAGCGGTGTTATGATCGATCTTCAGGGCAAAGTGACAGAAATACTTGTTAGGATGCAACCAGAAACTGCAAGTGCCTCAGTGAAAGCGCAGAGATCGGTTGTGAAGTTCTGTGACTATCAAATGAGAGAGGAGGCCAACAGGAATGGATCTCTCCAGAATACCTGTCTTGATGTCCAGGTCTGGTATCCGAAGAGCACAGCCTGCAGCCCGGCTCCGTGGCCCTTTGAGCTTCTTTCCCTTGGCAGGGATTTCATGTTTATGCTGCCTACGCCTCCTGAACGAGGTTTGGGTAGGGGATTTGTGAGGAAGGGCAAGTTGGGACAGAAGGCTAAGCCCCCTACAATGATTAAGGTGGTGTTTGGTTTCTAAAAGGAAAAATAAAATATATATAAAAAAATAAAAAGCAGAAATCACTTATTATTATAGCACACACTGATTTCATCCTCCACAAACTCACGGTACCAGGGGAGCTGCACCCCTAGGGAGGCTCCTGGGAGGGAGCCGTGGTTTTGCAGTGCCCCTCCAACCTTCCTCCAGCTCTCCCTGGGGATAAGCATGGATCACATCCAGCCCCCAGTGCCACAGCTCCACGTTACCACCACACCAACAAGGCTGAGAGCAAGAGCAGCAAAGGCAGAGCCGGAGCTCAGGGGACACTCGGAGTCGAGGGAAGACTCTTCCTCCCTGATCTCAGGAACAGGCTTTGATGGCTGTGTGGAAGAATAAATTACACAAAGCAGGAGCTGCACAAGATGGGAGATCATGGGGAAAGCAGAGGTGAGTGTTGTGTGACCCAACCCCGTGGGACACGCCGGCCTCGGGGCATCGCCCTGGCAAAAACACCTCCCCACGAACCACCCGCTGTGTGCCAGCCCAGCAGCTCCCCGAGGGTGGGAGAGCAGCACAAAACAAACACCTTCTCCCCCAGGAGCTGCTTCCCAAGCAGATTCCTATTTAGCAGTGCTTGGCAAGATGTCAGGAGAAGCGAAAGGACGCACGCGCGGAGTGCGGTGTCGGCTCTTGGACACACTTTGAGCAGGAAAACCTCGTTTGTCAGAGAGGGTATTTTAGTCCTGCTGCTGAGTGTTGCCTCAAACAGGGCAGGAGGTTACAGCAGCCCCTGAGCAGCGCCCACAGACCTTCAACAATCATACCTGCCTCCGGGAGCATTATTAACCTTTGCAATTAATTACGGAGTGAGTAATTCACAACCCGTGCCAGCAATGTATCTCTAAATTTTTGAGACCTTCTGGGAACAGAGTTTGGGCTGGAGATTTTCTTCTATGCATGGTTTTTTGGGGGGGTTTTTTTGAGTTTTCAGCCTTTTTTTGGTATAAGTTACCAGAGGTCCATGAGGACACATTATTCATCTCATACCTTAGTTGAAACAAAGAAGGGGCTGAGCCTTTAATAAAGTCTGTTCTTCTCCACTGTATTAGTTAGGAAGTTATACAGGTCTTGGGAAAAATATAAATAAAAAATCCCTTTTACTCCTCATTCAGCTCTGGGAAATGGGTCATAACTGACTGGGAGCTGCCCTGCAGGCTGCAGAAGAGCTGAATTTCTAATGCAAAGTAGTAAATGTTCTGTTCTGGACCAACCTGTCCTTGCCTTTCAGCATTACAGAGGGGCTTACTCATCCCTGGTTTTGTGGGCCACATTTGAGGGATCTGCATGAAGCCACGTCCTGCATTACCCATCTGGTATCAAGTGCTGATCCCAACCAGTTCTGCACGACTTACCACGGCAGCACAGAAACATCCCTCTGGATTAACCCTCACCACACACAACAGCCAAACGGCGCTCAGAGTCAGCAATTAGTATCTTTTTGCTAACGATGCATCACCAGCAAGGTCCAACATGCATAACACCAGCCGTGGTCCCTGCGTGGCCATCACGTACATCACCTGTTCTTCCAGGGGATGTGACAACACGCGGCACTGAGCGGGCGGGGGTGGAATAATTCCAATAATTTGGTTATGAAGGGGCAGCACCCCCGCAGGGACGGACGGACGGACGGACGGAAGCTGCTCGGCCCGGAGCGTGGTCTGAGAGCGGAGCGGCAGCGAGCGGAGCCTCGGAGGGGTGCAACACTTACTGTTGGCTATGTTGGAAGCAGTGTAACTGTCTGCCATTCCTGAGACCTGGCTGGCAATGCTGATCTCACTGGCTCTCCGGAAGCCCCTGAACTGAGGGGCTGAAATGGGGGTGGACAGGGACGCGTTTTCCACGAAGACGGCACCATGAGACTGAACAACATCTGCTACAAAGTTGAAACAGGGAAATCAAAATATTAGACCAACAGACAGAGGCTGGGCAAGATGGACTCGGGGGTGGGGGAGGAAGGAGGCAAACAAAACTGGTAGGTGCAAAAACCTTTCAGAGCTGATTGGAATGAAACAGAAACACTCCACATTTCATTGGAGCTCTGGTTTGAAAAGAAAGCAAACAGCACAGCAGGCAGAGACATGTGGCTGGAGCAGCAGTCTTTGATTGAGAGAAGCAAAGTAAGTAGCTCAAAAACCAGATCCAAAGAAAAACCCAGGCAGACTTATTCAAGCAGCAATAACAAGCATGTGTCATACATACAGATGTGAATATACACAATTTTATATATTCACATCGAGACAAAATAACCAAGGGAAGGTAAACAACAAAAAAACAACCTTAGAAAGAAGTATTTGTTTTCTTGAGATACTTAAATTTAAATGAATGTCTCCAAGATAGAAACATTATTAAAAAGCAAAAATCAAGAAAACATCTTCACGCCTGGCAGGGACTAAATTTGGACTTGTATTTTACTGCTGAAGGATACAGCCAACACTCATTAATCTGGAGAAAGGGCTACTGAAGGGAGTCTGGTGCTGAGCACTTGTATCTCCCATCAGAGTCAGATCAGGGAGCACTCAGGCTCTATGAAAACAGGGCTTTTTTGGTACAACATGCAGGTCTGGATTTTTAACTCCCAACCTGAGGTTTACCAAGTTAGGCCGAACCCCTTAGTACATAAAGGAGGGTTTAAAATCATGCTCACACGGACCTTATATATGGATGGGAGGGAAAAGGACCTCAAACGCTCAGGAGTGGCAAAATGAGATGCTGAAAGTCACGCTGAAATCTCTGCAATTCAGTTTTGTCTCTGTAACAGGGCTAAGAGCATCCACCCCTCTGTGGATGCTGTGAGGCCAAATTAAGTGGGATATCCCAAGCTCCTGCAGGGCAGAGGTTTGTAATGCCAACACCAGGTGCTCACAGCAGGCAGCACCAGCGTGGCAGTAACATGCAAAAGCAAAGCAATTCATTATGGTTTTAAGGTTGCCCATCTCTGCTGCACTTGAGGAGCAGCACCTGAATTTATTCCCAGGTATCAGACAGCAGATACCACACGGAATGTGAACACATTACTCCCACACATCAACATCCTCCACCTATTCCAGCCTGTTTAGCTATCCCTGGATTTAATCCTGGCACACGGCTCACACAGGGCGTTGTTTTAGCAACTGGTTTATTTTAATATCAATCTCTTTTTGCTTGGGGCTACTGATTTTCTCCCTCCGATCCCTCAGTTCGCAGCAGCGGCGTCTGTGCCCACACAAATCCTGCTGCAGCCGAGGGAGAGGGAGCCTATGAAGCAGAAAATGTGTGGCTAAGTGTCAGTAAAAGAGTTCTGTTCTCTGCAGGGAAAATCAGGCCACAAGCTGCTCTGTGTAAAAGCTTTGTGGCCCGTGGGATCTGAGCCTTAGCGGGAGCCTGACCTGATGATGAGCTGCACACACAGCCCACATTGTGCCTGAAAGGCCATTAGCAGCATCACTTTCCCAGCACTTTCCCCTTCTTTCCACCTTGCCTTGAGCTGCTGGCTGTCAAGGCTGTGACCAGGATCCAGCTGGTCCTACCAGGCCAGTGCTGTTTTCTGACTACAAAGCACCAGCATGAGCAAGAAGAGACAATCCAGCTGGAAAACAGAACTGCACTGAACTCCACAAAGGTCTCGAGGGTAAAGGGTCTCATTCCCTCTGCTGGGGGACCTGGAACAACCCTCTCTTCTCTGGTCACCTCTCCCTCTCCATTCTCCTGCCTGTGAGATCCTCCTGTGCTCCTGCTCTTGTGTTACCAAATGGGTGCCCCAACACAGGTGATGATCATCAGCTTCTCTGAAACTCCTCAGATGAAAAGAGAGGTCTGGCTTTGTCTGTGTCAGGAAAAATGCCAGATTTAGGTTTAACCACCAGAGAAACTTGAACTTCTTCCTCTGATTTAACCTAAAGCACCTGTGGCTTGAATTAGGAAGACAAGTTCAAGAGTGTTACAGGAGAAAAGGCTGGGCCCAACACGGCCTGCCTGGGGTGGTCACGGCTTTGACTCCATTAGCCCATCTTCACTTAGCTCTGCCTGAACTTCAACTCCTTTTTGAGAACCCAGAAAGTGAATAAAGGAAGAAACAGTGAGATTTTGGGCTTGCTCTTTTTTAGCCAATCTTGTTTCCCCGGGCTGACCAGGGATTTTGGAATATAATGAGTTTGCAGCAAAAACACCCAGCCTCAGCAGCCCTTCCAGCCCCATCCTGGTGTCACCAGAGGAGCAATTCCCACTCCTGTTAAAGCCTGAGGTGTTTCAGCATGACTGAGCCCTTCAGGTCAGCACTGCCTGTGCTGGTGGCAGGAGTCTGCTCTGCAGGGGACAAGGTGCCACCCGACAGCAGCGCTCCCCTGCTCCTGCCCACTCAGGCTGCTCTTGTGCTTCTCCCTTTCCCCAAGCTACACACCCTCTGTCCCTGAGAAAGGGCAGTTTCTAAGAAAAACGAAGGCCAGGCAAAGGCAGGGTGGGAAATGTGGAGAATAACCTGTTTTAGGCATTACAACCCACTTAGAAAAGCTTCCTCCACACCACGGCTGCAGTGACAGCAACTTCCAAAGAAAATCCTGAGACCTGACTCGCAGAAAAAACCAAAAACCTAACAACAAATTTCCTGAATGTGTGTATTCTGTGCATCATGTCTCTTGTGCAGCAATTTTGAAACCAAGGGGGCTTTCTTGGGGAGTGTGGTGACCAGCGTGGGGTGTCACAGATGCTGCCACACTGGCACAGACCCAGGACCTGCAGCCAGGTGTTCCTAAGGGGAGCCACGGGCAGCTTCCTGCACTCCAGAGGTGCATCCCCAGGCACAGCTCAGGTCCTCACAGCCACAGGGAGGTTTTCCAGGCAAGCCCAGAGTGAAGCCCAGCAGCAGTAAGACCTTTATCAAGATTAGCTGTTCCTCTGTCACTCAGTAAGGACAGAGGTGCCCTTGTTTAACTGCACTTTGTCCTGTGACTCAGGGCTGACTCAGGGCCACTGGAGCAGAGCGAGGAAGAGGAGTCTGGCTGGAGCAGTGCCCTGAGCACCCTCCCAGCAAAGCACCTGCTGCTGCTGGAACCACTTGGCACAACCCATGCCATGGCCCAAGGTTTAACTGCACTTCCAGGGGAGTGGAAAGCCAAATCACTTTTTTGTTTTGGCCTACCTACGAATCTTTAATACTCATTTTGGTGCTGTGCTCTTTCACTTTTGGGCTCATTTATCCATGTTCTTATAAGGGAACAGCCCTGAGCCATCCTGTCAGGTAAGTCCTTGGGGTACCTGAAAGACAGATTTTGATATGTGCTATTTGGAGACTGAGCTATTGCACCAAAGCAGGAAATACTGAAAGGCATCCAAAAATATGTACAGGTCAATGAAAACAAAAAGATTAAAACCACAGAAAAGCCAGGCAGCTGCTCAGCATAGGCCAGGCCCTGATTGCACTGGAGTCACTGGTCAGTGCTGTCCACAAGTTTTGGTGATTTTGCAAATCTCCTGCAGTCCTATGGCTGAACTGGGATTCAGCACTTGCTACATTCATATCAAAAACTGCATGGACACTTTGTGCTCTTGACCCACAATGTAAAAAGCAGAGAATCATAGAATCCTGTAATGGTTTGGGTTGGAAGGGACCTTAAGACCATCTAATTCAGACAAGCTCTGTCCTGACCACAGGCAGTATCAGCTCACAGTGAAATGGCATTTCATCAGGGTTCTCCAAAGTGATTAATTAATAGTAGCAGATCCTTTCCCTCTGCTTCATCACAGAACCTCACAGCACAGGCAACACAGCAACTTCACACCTAAAAATCCTCTCCACCTCCAGGAGACAGAGGGAGAGACCACCCAGAAAACTCAGCGATGTTGCCATCCTGTATGAGCACATAACAGCCCAAACTGCTCAGGGACAGTGAGGCTCAGCTTGTTAAAGACAAACAGGGCAGCAGAACCCAGCTCTCAACGCAAAACACTGAGAAAGGAACGAGAACGGGCAAGTGAGACACGCGGGGAAGAAATAAACCAAAACAAAGGCAAATCTCATCAAAATTGCAGATGTAGCACCAGCCACAATCAGAACAAATGAGGCCATGCAGCACTGATGATGGAAAATAAGGCAAAACAAACGCATCAGACTTTGCTTTTAAGGCGGGAGACAAGAAATTAATTTAAAATAACCAACACGCAGAGGCACCCTGGGGTCTGAAAGCCTCAGTGCTGTGCTCAGCAGAGCCACGATGAGTGTCCAAACATGAAATACTCAAAGGGACCAAATCTGGTGAGACATGGACATTGATTGGACTTCTGGGCACAGTGACTGGCGGCTGCTGGGGAGCTGCACGCTGCAGGACACCCTTTCCCAAGGGATCCTGCCCTCGCTGAGCACCACACAAGCAGGGCCACCAGGGACTGTCTCTGCCAAAGCCTCTTTGCAGCAGCTCAGAGCAAACCAGTCCGTGCATGACAGCAGCTCCCATTCCAGCATCAACACCAGAATGGGACAGAGTTTATAACCCCAAGCCCTTGTTCCCCAGTGGCTCTCCCAGAGCCAGGTGTGATCCCCAGTGGTTATTTTGTGTGGCACAGCCTGAGACACAGCACGAAGATTTCAACTCCAGGAGGCAACAGTGTGATCTCCAAAAAAGGACCCCAAGAACCCAACACCACAGACAATATGAACGTGTAGATTACACACACTCAGCACAACCAGCACTTTTATTGGAAACATCTTGCCAATTCAGTACAGGAACAGGGATACTCGTTTCCATGAAGCTGTCCTGGTGCTGGAGAGCACCCAGAGGGCTGCTTTCCATGAGGAGGATGGGATTGTTCTGGATTGTCTCAACTAGAAGCAGATGGGGAAAAAAAAACATAACAGAAGGACAAAGAACAACAGACATGCGGCCACAAAGTGTTAAACATACAAACAGTTACACCCCAGCACTTAATTATGAGTCTTCAATGAACAGACAACCTTCAAATAGAGTAAAAGAAACAAAACGGGTGATTTCCAAACAGACCAACATCAGAGATTAACTGGGAGCAGAGGAGAACACAACGATGGCATTTCAACAACAAAAGGGAGGCATCTTCACCCCCTTCTAAGCCAAATCCATAAGTACACAGCAGATCCAGAGAAATCTTTTTTACTATGAGTGGAAAAAAATATGCTGGAAGGGAAGAATCAGACTCACAGCCTACACAGTGCAAAGCACAGGAGTTTGCAGGGATGTGAGTTTGATTTTACTCTGCAAGCTCATTGAAATGAAACGGGGACCAGCATTTAGTACAGATGGGAAAAATGGGGGAAAAAACAGCCTGAGAGGCTTTCTGAATTGTGGACTCCCAAAAAAGCTACCTGCAGGAGGAGATGTGCACAAGCAGTGTTACACAAGGTTTTGTACAAAACCAATTATAACTGAACACCTGAATTTTACATGATCAGCAAAACATACAGATTAATTATAGCAGCAATTAACTTCTTTGGAGTGCCCTCCAGTGAAGACTAACTTCAGGAGCAGCTTGGTGAATCATGGTTAGTCCTTCTGGGTAATGTGTCCATCACAACAGGGACTCTAATGGAAAAGAATGGCCTGTTACTTTCTGATAAGCAAATGAAGAGGCTTTGTCTTACAGGAAAAGAGAATTTAAAGCTGGGTTTTGTCAGATTTATTCATTAAGGCAGAGCAGTATCTCTTAAAATAACCAGCTCAAACCTGGAGGTTTTGCAATCACTCTGCCCTTCTCATAGGAGAGCTAATTGCTGTTTAACTTCACTGCATTGCAAGTGTCTCTCCAAACACAGCCAACTCAGAGGTCCAGGGAGGCTCTAATATTCCTGCTGCTGTCCAGAATGATAACCAGAACACAGGTTTAGTGTCAATGGGGCCTCTGCCTCTGGGTTCAGTGAGAACAGGGGCTTTGGAATATATTTAAGAAAAAGAAGGTAAGAATTTTAGCTGTATTTTTTTGGTAATAAGCCCCTTGCAGCTGATACCTAGAATACACCCAAAAAGCAAATTGCTCTTCAAGTTGCTATAGATTCCCTGAGCTGTTGTAACTGGCCTGGGTACAAATGCAGTTGTGGGTGGATCCATTTTTAAAAAGTGTTGCAGCAAGATCTTGGCTAAATTTGACAAGTGAGTGGGGCCTGCAGAAAGCATTTTATTCACTTCATTAAACATGGGGTTTAGTTTGTGCCCATTTAACAAATCAGACCTCTAGACTGAGCAATTACAATATTTGAAGACACTGATACATATAGAAGGCCACTTCTTTGGATTTTCAACTTTAAAATGATGCAGAGGATCACCAGGATTATCCAGCTCTAGATAAACAGTCTTCTTCATTTAGTCCTGCATGATTCAAATGTTAGACAAATGGGATGCAAACAAGTAAATCATCTCATCACCTCACTGTAGACTCTGCTCCCTCTAGTCTTCTCTGGCCCTCCAAGTCCTAAATTCTGCCATCTCAGTTGTGTTTCATTCACTCTCAGTCACAAGCACCAGTCTGGGTGTAAAACAGAGGCCTTTACAGAGAGGTCACCACCTCACAACCTCAGCAGCTGGAGGCCCTTGTGTGACAAACAGAGGGCACACAGGACACCAGGCACTGATTTCACTGGAAGAAAATTCCTTTTCTGGCAAATCAGGAACAAGGCTAATGCTACAGGGCTTTGTTCTCTTTCTCACTGTTTCCAATTGCATTGATAACTTCATGTCAAATGTGGCTGTAGCCCTTTAAACAGCTAATGTGGATCCAGAGGGACTTACCCAAAACAGCAGAGTTGCCATCGCCCAGCGGGAACCTCTGGTACCGGGGAATATTGAAGGGGGGCAAAAGGTAAAACTTCCTCTCCAAAAGAGGCTCGAGGCGTGAGGCAGATGGGTCTGCAGGGTGGAACAGGTTATAGACCTGCTGACAAGCTGGTCTGAGCTGAAAGACTGAAAAGACAAAGAAAAAAATCCCTCAAGTATCAAAATATTACTTGTTTGAATATTGTAAATATTTGTCTCTAAAAAGGACAACTGTCAGGTTACAAAACTGCAAAAGATTTATCATCTCCCTTATCTCCTAGTTTAGTCAACAGAAACAATTTATCACAATGTTTTCAGACTCAAGAATTGCCCAGCACTTTTCACGTTTGGAAATGGTATAACCAGTGGTGCACAGAGCACACGAACATCTGCCTCTTTACAGTGCAATAAATACGATACAGAAATGTTTGTGTTTAACCAGACTCCTGCAGGAGGTGCTTACAGCACCCACCAAGGGAGCAGTTTGCACCAGGACTTACTGTCAAGGGCTGGAATTACAGTTTTCCGCAGAGCAAGCACCAGACCCAAGGGAGAACCAAAGAGGAAGAAGTCGGTGATCTCAAAGTCAAACTTCCCAATATTTCCCCCATCCAGCATCGTGGAGCTGCTGGATCGCCTGGAGGTGGGGTCGTTTCTCAGGACACTGGAATGTAAACTGGGACAAGAACAGAAAATAAAGTCTGAATTATATTCTCACTGTGTTTTCATAATTAAAGCCTGAATTAGTGATTGACAGTGGATATAATTTCTATCTCTTCAGTGAAGGAACTGTGCTAATCAACCCACAATGACCCCACTGCACTGGCATCATTTAATTGCACAAATCCAAGCTTCAGGTGAAGCTTCATTTACACACCATTTCCTCAAAATGTTTTTTTCTTTAAAGAGTCAAAATCGTGGTTGCTGCTACTATATAGAACACGTCCAGCTTTTCCTGTCTCTCAGGTGTCAAATCTGTCTGCAAAATTCTACCTCTGTGTTGTGCAGGCTGGGCAATGCACAGGTTTAACACAGAGATTGAAATTCCCATTTTCCTTGGACACAGAAGAAGCAGCAGGAATGCTTAAGTGAAAATCCTGGGAATCCACCCCCACGTTAGGGAGAGTTGCTTCTTTGCAGTCTAGATCTGGGAAAATGAAATTAGAGATGTGTAACACTGATAACCTGGTTCACAAAAGGCTTTCTGAGATGCTTCTATTCCCACCCAAAATCACAAAGCTGCAAATTCCTTTGTACAGATTCCAGTGGCAGCTGTAGTGGGTTATCTCATTATGATTAGAAGCAGAGAGTTGAAGGCAGTACCAGCAGTGCCTTAAGAGGGTGTTTGCAAACACTTTAAAAAGCATCAGGACAGGTTCTATAAAACATGTAGGAGAGATAGATACCATAAGACTTGGGTTGGAGAAAGAGTTTACTGGCCTGGAGTCGGGAATGATGCAAATCCAACAGTCTCCTGCCAGCTCTGTGGCCCCAAAACAAAACCCCGGGTGTTGACCAGTACTTGTCACATCCTCATGTGCAACAGCTCTGGCTCGTCAAGGCTACTTCTAAGGGCAGTGACAGCCCAGCACTGCTGTGGTCCCAAAGCAGGGCTGTCCCCACCATCCTCAGCACCACAGCAGTTGCTCACAAGCCCCTCAGCCACAGCCACAGCCCAGGAGCAGCTGCAAATGCTCACACTTTTGGGGAAGAAAACCGGGTTACACACAGACTTTGCTTTCCTGCCGTGGCAAATATCATCCCAGAGACAGCTCCTGTGCTGAACAGCACTCCCAGAGGATGCTGCACCTCCGCCCGCTCCTGCTGCGCTGTCGTGTTTCCTCTGGAGCTGCACACGTGCACATGCACGGCTCTGCTCTCCCGGTTCCCAGCAGGGAATGATAAGTTACTTATGCCAGACACACGCACATCACAGGGAGTCAAAACAGTGGTGTCAAAAGCAGGAGGTTACAGCAGTGACAGCTAAAACGAGCCTGTTCCTGTTCCTGTGATGCAAACGAGCCTGCCTGAGCTCAGAGCTCTGAGAACAAGCCACCTTTGGTCGAGCTACAATTGCTTTAGCTAACAAGCTGCAACGCAGCGAGTTTGCTGTGTGCGAGGAATGCAAAGTCATTCCGAACACGCTCGGGTGGCAGCGACGGGATTCCAACAAAGGCTCCAGAGGAAAAGCTATCCCCATGGCAGGATGGGTGCAGGGGCTCTTTGGTGTATTCCACACAGCTTCCCACAGCTTCTCTTCGTGGGGAAGAGAAGCAGCAGAGCAGGCAGAGCACGGAGCAATTTGGGCATCTTCACTCCTTTTGCCGGGAATTTGGTATCGTCTTTTCAGCAATCAAAAGAAATGAGAGCCAAGGGGAACTCTGGATCCGTCATGCTCCAAGCAACCTACAGTGCCCTGCTCTCCCTTTAAAGAGCAGCAGATGTACTGTGTGCATTAATTAAACAAGAGCTTATGGATTTCAGAAGCAAATCAACTCGTTTACAATAATGCAAGTACGGCACAGCTAGAAATAATGTAGTTGTGCAGAAGGACTGAATTTAAAAATAAATGTGTGATTGTAATCTCCAGATGCTGCTCTGGCTTGCTGGGCATTATCCCAGAGAAGTGGGTAGGTCTGATACATGAATAAAAATGAGTGTCTTTGGCACAGGCTGAAATCTGCAGTGGGCACGGACAGAAAGGTCCCTGTGTGCCAGGCTGCCCGTCTGCCGAGCCCTGGAGGAAAACCTGGCTCTGTTCTGCCAACCTCCTGCTCAAAGCCACATCACACCAGGGCTTTGTTTTTGCATGGGAAAAATCATTCCTTGATGGCAGAGGCCAGCAGGCATTCTGCTGGTGCTGGCTGGGAGAACAAGGTCCAGGGATGGGCGTGGGAGTGACGTCCTGCTGACATGCAGGGGGGGACGAGTGAATGCCTGCTCCCCAGCCTCTCCTGCACCAGGGATGAGGTGAATCCCTGCTCCCCAGCCTCCCCTGCACCACAGAGCTGCGTGAGAGACATGCAGAGACAGCTCCTACTGCAGCTTCAACCTGCCCCTTTCCCTGAGGGAATCCTGGTCTTGAGTTCTGGGAAGAGACTAATTTTTAGCCCTAGGTCTAAAGGGAGGTTTAAAAATACATAAAACTCTGAAGAAGTAAAGATGCACCAATCTGTCACCCCACTGAATCCCGACAGCTCTTGCCAGGGAGCCACAAGTGCTGCATTTTGGGTGCAGACAGAGCCCTTCAGAGATGGAATAGGAAGGAACAGCACAAAGCTATTTGGAACAACAAAATGAGCAATCCATTATCCACATCAGGCCCAGCACTTATTCTAAAATAGGTGTGAAAATGCATCAAGATGCCAGCCCGATTTCCTTAACTGAGTCTGTGCCCCGGAGGTCAATAACGAGGAGGAGAATCAGCACATTTTTGCACAACTCATATTCTCCCTGTAATACAGGAGACTGTTTCAAGGAGGCAAGAACAGGAGCCTGATTACTTTTTATTAACCTGCTGGAAATAGCCAAGAACCTCATTGTGGATTTTGTAAATGCAGCTGTCTTTCTGAATATCCTATCTCTGTGCACCAACAACATTCACTTTGATACCCTCTCTCCTATAAATCATTTACAAAAGGGCCCTGACATGGCAGGACAACACAAATCCCTGTGCTAAAACAATGACTCCAAGTAGTGATGGAGAGGGAGAAATGCAGGGGGAAGCCTTCAGCTCAGCACAGGGCAAAAGGATGCAGCTGCAAAGCAGGTAATGGGGTTTGCTGTTGGGGACACTGCTCCCCAGTTCCTGGGACATGAGAGAAGAGGGACTAAGAGCATATTTATCACAGTTCCTCCAGGCCTGCAGGAGAAAAAGCTCTGGGCTGTCCAGTTCCAGAGGCTGAAGAAGAAGATTCAGTCAGAAAAATCCTCTGGGTTTACAGAAATAATCCCTGAATGACCAGTGGCCATGGAGAGACTGCTGTGAAAATGCCATGGGTTATGTTAACAGACACATTTCTGAATGTCCATTTGAAAAAGCTTAAAAATGTGATATTGGGGGTTTCAACAGTGAGTAACACATTTGAAACATGTCCTTGGTGCAATGAAGCAGCCCTGGCAGGGGACAGAATAACTCAAAATCAGGTTTTAGAGATGCTTTAAAATTATCACAACGCCGGGTTCCCAGTTCTGCTTCGCCGAGTTCCCTTGCATGATTTCTCCATTTGCTTTCTGACCTCCATCCCACACTTGGAGCACAGCAGAGCAGCAGTTCCCTGACTGCCTTGGCTCTCACACAACAGCTCAAAGGGCTTCTTGCCATTGCAGCACTCATGCAGTAGAGAAGCTGGATTCTCTCATGGCCAAGCAGCATGAAAGCTATTAAATTTTATCTTTTTTTTGCATATACAACACACTGAAATCTATAACCTTCTAATCTAAATTGTTTTTCTACACCTTGCTTATTACAGGATGACAAAGCAACACTCAGGTTCCACAGATACACCACCCTCAGCTCCAGGACACTGCTGGATCTGTTCCTTCCAAATCTTAAATCTTACCTTGAAAGAAAGGCTTGATGCTGCTTTATCGTGTCCAGTTCATAGGTGGATGAATCACTCCTTTTTCGTGGCAGCTGCTTCTTTGGATCTTCTCCATTGCTACGAGGAATATCAATGTTGCTCCTGCTGAGGTGTCTGCTGGCTTCCAGATTAGAGCCACTGGAACAGTGGCTGTTGTTCACTGTTATTCCAGGAGACAGGAGGTCGGTATCCTGGGATTTGGAATGTATGGATTTAGCTGAATTAAGAATACACCCACATTGTAACACCTCCTTCCTATCCTCCTTTCCCCGTTTACCCCAAGATCCAGTTGAGGTCAATACAGAATCTCAGCCCAATCACTCCCTAAAGTGTGGGTGATGCTTCACACCAGAGGGAGAAACATCCCTGTTTAGAGCAAACACACCCAAACTGACACCCATGTGCACCTTAAGACATGTCTGCCATTGATAAGGAACAGAATCTTGGTTGTTTCAGGACATTCTTACTAAAAACAGGGTCTATGGAGGAACTGGGGGCCAGCATTACCTGGACACTCACAACGCTCCCTCGCCGACTGCTGTTCTGGCTCTCGGACACAGTCTGATTGCTGTAGCATAAGGCATCAAATCCCAGGATCCCTCCTACACAGTCCCCCACCAAGCAGACCTGAGACAGGAAACAGAAGCAGGGGAGGACAGGGAAGAGGAATAAAAAGCAAATTTTAAAAAAAGCCCCTTGACTTCAGTTCAGAACTAACAGTTGGACAGAGCACTGGATTACAGCTGGACATGCTGGAGTAACAGGATGCCTTCATCAGTAAAACTGTTCAGCCAGTGAAATCATCACTGCCTGCAGACTCCCATTCTCTCACACTGCCCAGGTGTCCTGGCTGTCCCCACCAGCCAACTGGAGCAACAGGACAGCAACACAGAGCCCTGATCCTGGTGCTAACTGCAGAAACCAAGCCGGATCTCCCTTGCCAGCTGCCCGTGCTACCTCAGGGAAGCTTCTGCCCATTTGTGTCCCGAGGGGATAACAGTGTCCTGCCTCCAAGGGCAGGAGCAGACAGGCACAGTAAGGCACCAAGATCCCTGGGCTGGGAAGAAGCTCAGGGTGGATAAGCCACATGACAGCAGTGCAGTGTGACAGCTCCTCCAATGTGTCTGCCCTCATGGGGCCGGGGAGTCACTTTGCTCAGAGGTGTGAGGCTCACTCATGCTCTTCATGGGGTGCAGCTGCTGCACAGCCTCAAAAATAAACCCATGGGTTCAACAGTTCCAGCACGAGCTGCTGAAGGTCCTTTAAAGCCAGGAATGCTTAAACAGCCTTGGTTTGCAATGGGGAAGAGACCATGCTTAGTAACACAGGCAGCATTCCTGCTAGGGCAAGGTGTGTCACGCTGAAACCTGATTAACTTCACAGCTTTGGAGCTTCATTTCTGAACACAAACTCAGACTTTGCTTCAAATCCCAAAGGTCCAGGACAGCACACAAGCAATAATCTCTCCCTCTCAGAAAGAAAGAAATGGAAAGCACAACACTTCTTTATTGCAGCCCAACACTGTCATGTTTCCATCCCTCCTGAGAGATTTAAGGCAAAGAGAATTTCAGAAGGAAATTGCTTCACTTGTTCTTCCTCTGGCTGTGGCCTGAGCAGCCCCTGGCTCACCTGGCCATTGAAGGAGGTGCCCTCCTGGGATTTGATGAACTCACTGTAGGCCTGGTTGGCTCTGACGATGACAGTGGCCACGGCTTCCTGGTACTGCGGGGAGGATGTGGCGAGCAGGGGGAGCGCAGCGAGGGGGATGTGATCCTGGCTGTTGGACAGGCAGCCCTCGTCATAACTGTATGGGCTGAGGCTGGAGAGGGCAAGAGACAGTGGGAATATGGGGAAAACAACTTGCAGGCAGTACAGTCAAGTGTTGTGATTCATAAAAAAAAAGCCTCAAGACAGAAAGGCCATTTACTCCTCTGTGAATGGGTGAGAGCTTAATAAATCTTTCCTTCCCATCAAACATAAATCTTCAAGGACAACATACTTACACTGACAGAACAACCCCCAGACAAGGAATTAAATCCTTAGTATTTATTGGATTAATTAGAATAAATCAATCTCAGAACTCGTGCTGCATGATTACTGTATTCACTGCAGCTAAGTATGAAATCGAGATTGAATGCCTGGCTGGTACATTAATAAATGCATTCTCAAAGCATGGTCAGAGCTCCAAGTGCTACATGCAGAACATCTCAGGGAAACAAATAAAACAAACCCCCCAAAGACCCCCCCACCCCATGATAAAACAGCATCAACTTACCTGGACACCAGGGAAAATGCTTCGGAGCAGATGGCTGGGCAAGGGACAAGTTTGATGGCAATGTGTCCCAGAGCAGCTGGGTAATGCACCCTCATCACCGTGTCAAACACGGTCGTGATGGTGTTGACATCCCCTTGCTTGGAGCTCTGGTCACCACTTCCTGAGTCCAGGATGTTCCCTCCATGGAGGACCAAGAGGAGGACATGGATTTTACTTGGCTGCATTAATGGCTGCACTGATTCATCCTAGGTGGGGATGGAAGAGAACACACACAAACGCTCATTTTTCAAAGGGGTGTGATTTGTGCTTAATTAATGGCAAATTAATTTATGGCAAAGGCCATTAGATACACCACAATACAATGCTGAGAACCTGAGTACTCCTTCCAGGTCTCTTACCCTACACTTGTGCATGCACAAATGCACACACAGCCTCAGTCTGACTTGTCAGAAGCAGAAGGAATGCTGAAAGTCAAAAAAAAACCTGCATAAAATTGTATCCAGGTAAAACATGGCAGCAGTAAAGACATCCTTGGGTATATTAGGGTGGAAAAATACAGAAATAAGAGATGGGTGTTGCTTTTTGTTGCTTTTTGTGGGGTGCTGACCTCAGCTGCAGCAGTTGGCAGTGAAACACATTCAGCAAAATTAAGAAATGAGATCAAACAGGTCAGCAAGTGGCAAGTTACTGAGAAGTTGTGGGAAGATCAGTCATTGCATGTTTGCCTAACACAGAAGTTATAAATAAGACTTCACATTTGATTAAACTGTTGCAAGAGAGGAACTGAAAAGAAAAAAGTTCATGACCCCATAACCCAAGGAATGGCCAGCATGTGGCTGGGAGACTGCTGCATGAACACAGGGAGGGATTTTGCTTTGGCTGTCGAGGTGATTTGCTTATTGTGTTGAACCAATTCCTGCCTAAACAGACAGGCTGGAATTTGGGGGAAGGAGGGAATTGTATCCTTATCATTAACACCCTGCCAGAAGAGCTGTAAGCCCAATCCTGATGGCCCAGGCAGGTACAAGAGCATCCATGTGCACATACTGTAGCACAACAGAGCAGTAACTATTTTTAATATCTATTTGCTACCAGGGCTTTCAGTGTTTACAGCTCCCACAGGGACTCAAGTCCTCCATCCCACACCTGTGAGATCTGTGCAAACCCTTCTGCACCTGACCCCTGTGCCAGCAGAGACAGCACCTGAGAACATCCTGAGCAACTCCCTGTTGCCACTGAGAGGGGGTAAGGAAAGGATGGAGGGCAGCAGTGTTTTCCATTGGCAAATTGTTCTAATTCTACCATCTTCAGCCACCTGTTGTCCTCTGAGCAGTGACTGAGTCCCTGACAGACCTGCTGGTGGGAGGAAAGGATGCCCAGGCACACATTAGCAGCCTAACAACTAGATCACATTTTTGCCAGATAATGTTAAAGCTTGTCTTACTACACAGCCCACCAGAAGTATTAAATTTCTCATCCAAGTCTGTAATAACGATTTCTCCAGACCTCCTGTATAAGAAAGGCCTTGAATTATTTAGCACCATTCCACTGTATTCATGCCTGCTCTTTAAACCTTCTCTGACTCCAGTTTTAGCACCTGCACAGTGAACCTTTCCCTGGCTGCAGGCACAGGAGGAGCCCTCAAAGCATCTCAGCACCTCTGATGCTTCCAGACAAGTGTTGTGTGTTCATTTGGAGAACAACACGAGTCACCAAGCTCAGGTCATGCAGAAGTTTATCAGCAGTGATTTGGAGGCACCTTTCAGTTCATTTCCCTCTGCTCTGAAGGAAGTGGGGAACTGCTGATTAGTTTAAGGGTGAAGGTAACTAACTTCCTTGTAAGATCTGGAGCCTCTTAAAACACCTGAATCCTGAACCACTTTCGGGTAAGGGAAGCTTTTAACCTGAAAATCATTGCAATTGGTGGCACAGGAATTTCATACTATTTTAGCAGACAGCTTGTGAACAACTACAAATAACTGTCTTTTTCATCTTGCTTTGAAGTCTGTTCTTTTTCTAAAATGAAGGCAGAAACAGGAGGGGGTTGACTTTGCACAGCCCTCTGAGGAAGACAAGTTTCCCACACCATCTTGAGCTCCAAGAGAAATCTTAGGGCTGTGACTTGCTTATTTTGAGGTGGCCAGAGCTGTTCCCCTCGCAGCCACCCACTCTCCTCACGGCCCTTGTGCCAAACCACCGTGAACTTAGAGCCTGGCACAGACAGTAATTCCAAAACTCATGATCTTTGCTGGACACTCAGACACAATGGAGTGTGTCTCTGACACCTCTGCAGCACAGACAGGCAGCTGCTGAAGGGCAGGGTGGGAACAGCCAGCCCGGGGTGTCTCTGAACTGCAGGAGTCTAGAAAGCTGGGCTGGGTCAGTGTGGTGTTATTTATTTATTATTTTGCCCAGAGTACTGACACAGACTGTGCTATAACTGGATTACCAGTTTTTTCCAGCTGGCTACCTGATGCTGCCTGCAAACTACACAGCATTTTCTATATGATCTTCAAAAGATGGGTGAAAAATCCCTTAAATCTGAATTACAGAAGGACACACAGGTGTTACTGGGGCTCAGCAGCACGTGGAGACAAGACACTGCTCACAGCAAAGGACCTGTTTATCCCACACAGAGACACTCCAGCAGCAAAGGATCTCATTGCAAGGAGCCAAAGCACTCACCTCGATGATGCTGAGCCTCTCCACGCTGGAGCCAACGTGGTACTCTGCTGATGTCTCCTGGTACAAGTCACCTGGAAGCACAGAGGTGTAAAATGTCAGCACTGCCAGATGCTCTTTGGCAGACATTCTTCCATAAAGACACTGCTTGTTCCAATGCCTCACATCTCCTTCATTATTTCATCAAATCATCCTCTCCCTCCTTCCTGCCTCCTTCCACCTGAGAAGCCTGGGCAATGCTGGGTCATTTATTTTCCAGCAATTTCTCATAACCTGGCTAAGAGCTGAGGACATCAGTGAGCTCTTCTCTCATTACAGAGATCTGGTACTGCTGCTTTATTAAGGATGGCAACAATGGGAAATCCCTGCACGACTGTCAGAAATGATTGGTTTGTGGGAAAATAAAAGGAATTGCTTGAACTATGCTGGGGAGTAGAGATCTGATGTATTCCTACATCTGTGCCTACACAGACTGACTTTGTAGAAAAAGCCTGAGTGTCACCTTCCACCGTGAATCGCTCTGGCTGAGGAGCTACAGCTTCCTTTCACCATTTCATAATGATGAGCAGAAAATAAAACTGAGGCAGATACAGTCAGGAACAAAGGATGGAGCAAAAGGAAAGAAGAGCCAGGAGAAATTCAAGTCATTTGAGACAGAGCTGGGATATTTCATCATTATATGAGAGAATCCTGGCTGTCACACAAAGGAGCCAAAGCAATGTGGAAAATAAAAGAGAATCAAAAGCTATCCCAGCTCCCACTGAGCAAATCTTTTCCAGCAGCACTGGGCAGTCATTTTAATGCTCTGTCTCAGCTTCTCCCTTTGTGAGATGAGGATAACAAGTTTTACCTTTTTCACAATGAGGCTGTGACAATTGCCTGGAAATACTGTAAAATAGCACATGCAGTTTGTACTTGGAAAAGAATTACCCTGGACATCATCGCATTCGGGGGTTTCAATTTTATCCATCAGATCGTTGGAACTCCATTTGGTTATTTCTTTCGGGAACATTTCCTCATTGTCAGACAAGTCCTCTTTAAAAAACAGATTTTTTGAGAGTCACAAACACAAAAATATGTATACAGAAAAGAGCAGAAACCAGAATTTTAAATAAAACCCATAACTCTGTGCAATCTATACACATTTGGATAGCTTAAGTCAAAATAAACCTTATACTTTACCAGCTTTTGTTAGATAGAAACCAAAGCACCTTTTGAAAAGTAAACAAAATGTTTTAGTTGCATGATTTAAACAAAATTCCTAAAACATGGAAAAAAGTAATCTGGATTTTTAATGCTACCATCTAAGGTACCATGTTTGGCCTTTGCCTTGCCATTCTCTCTGATGGTGCTAAAGCAGCCAGAATGCTCCAGAACAGGAGGGGACAAACCAAGGATTCCCACTAGGATCCTCCCAGCCCTGTTTGAGAGCTGTGGGATTTCTCTGGGGGAAGAAGGGACAAGGATCACTGCTGCTCATAGGACCAAACACCTAAAAAGGCAGGAGCAATAAGGGAATGTGAACTCCCCAGGCTGCTTTCCTCAAGAGATGAGATGCAGTCCATGGATCTGCCTTTTCCTTCCTACCTCAGTATCTTCCAAATCCCCTGGCTCAGTTCAACTATAGTCAATAAAGAATAAGGGTCCCAAAAATATTATGTTCTTAGAAGTGTAATTAAAAGGAAAGAGACATACAAAGGGGAGCTCTCCTTTCTCTCTTTTTCTTTTTTTTCCATTGAGCATGTATCTTTTGCTGCTACAATGGTTAAGTGCTTTCTAATTTATTTATACCTCTGTGCTTAGTATGTCTTTCCTGAAAATTTTGGTTTTGTAAATTTAATAAAGAGTTATAAGCGTAATAACAGCAGTAATTACAGATGTCTTGAAGATCTAAAAGCTGTAATCTTCAGAGTCCCAGACTAGGATTTCCCCTTTCTTATTGCTGTACAGTTACTAAGAAAATAATTAGCTGGAAGAATCCCACAATGGGGAACAAAAAAGGTTATGAAATATATTAATCTTTTCAGCAAATCTGAGCAATAGCTTAAAAAAAATTGTATGAAGGGCACTAGGTAAAGATCCAAGTAAAGCCCAATTATTTTTAGGAGCTTCTATTTCAACTTTGACCATAAAAAGAGAGCAACCTGGAAATTTTGCACCAGCATGCCATTTCCTTTTTCAGCCATGGAAAGAATCTGTGTAAATCCCAATTTCCCTGCACACAGGAGTGTGGACCTGCCTGTCCAGAGCAAGTGGAAAGCACAGGCCTGTTACACACGTGCTGGCAGAGAATTAAGAGGACGATTGCACTCAAAGCTCCTCCAGCAACTTAATCTAAATATTAAACTTAATTCCTTGAGAGGTCTAATTACAACCCTTACTGCTGCTCAAGTGATCCCTGAATGGGATATTACTCCCATTATTAGCATTTATTACAGGATAGATATTGGATATTACTGTATTTGTCACTATCTTTACCAGTGAATGAGGGTGAGTGGGAAGCTGGAGACAAGGAATCTTCTCGGGCTCAGGTTACGCCCACTGCACTGCGAGGAAATGTGTGTGTGTGCATGGGAAGCACTTCTGAGGAGCTCTGCTGGCTGTTGACTCACATCCTGAGCCCTGCCAGTTCCCATGGTACCGACCCCGGCAGGATGAGCCGCGAGCGGAGCCTCATCCCCGCTCGCAGACCCGGAGTCTCTGCGGGCCAAGGGGCACCAAGAGGTCCCTTCTGGGCATGGGGCTCTGTTCAGCTGCACACACACGCCAAGGCTTTGACTCATGAGCCAAAATCCCACCAGATTTAGGCAGACTTTTCAACCCAACCGTGCCGACTGCAGAGGACAAACTGTGCGTACACAGAGACTCGCAGGACAGCAGCTGCTTTTACTCTTAGCAACCCCCCACAAGTATTGCAACAGAGGTGCACAAGGCTCATTTTTGTTAATTCCCCTTCCCAGGCCTGTTAGGAGCATGCCAGGGATTCCCTGGGCCCTGGATCCCAGGCAGAGCCGTCTCCATCTCAGTTTTATTAGTGAGTAATTAAAAAGGCAAAAAGCGTGTGGATAGCGACGGTGCCGTTTGGATGACTCACTCCTCTTCCCTTGTTTGCATATTGCTCCAATAAATCCCTCACATACTTGTTGTAAATGCTACGTAAGTTAATAAATAGAGACACTTAAACTAAGTTGGCCCTTCCCCTTCCTGGCAGGAGACACACATTTATCCCAGTTTACTCGTGTCCTGGCCATTTCAGCTGCTGTTGTGCAGGTCACCACACCAACACACCCCTTTCTACCCCACAATTTGAGATCCATGCATAAACACTCATGGGAGAACTCTTCTGGAACACAATACTATCAATTTTTGGAGGCTGAGCATGAGAGAAATTCTGCTTTGCAAAACTGGGGTGTCATCTTTTAACAACTGCATTTCCCAACTTCATCAGCAAATATTGCACCTCTCACTTCCATCAGACAAGCCAGGAGGAGAGTCCATCTGTTGTCAACAGAGACAGAGCCCTTCAGGCTTAAATTTGCATTAAGTACAATATATAAAATGAGTGCAGTGGAACAAAGCTTCTTCACACACTCATGCACAGAGGAAAAAAATATAACAGTGTTCTCTTAATACAGATAATCAAAATTACTTTGAGAATTCTGGAATCAACACTGATTAATTTTGGCACCTGAAGTACCTTGCTGCATTCGCTGTTGTATTTCTTGGAATGGGAGAATGAGGAGTTAGTAAAGGCAAATTTGGGTCTCTTCAGACCCAGACAGGACAATTAATCATACCTCTTACTGATTAAAAAACAAATTAGAAAAATAATCAGTCACAGTGAATCATTCAGACACACCTACAGCCCAGTTAGTACTGCTGGATTTCACGCACACTCATTTGCACCAAATAAAACACAGCCCTAGGGCTAAGACTGTTCAAGATCCCCTCAAACTGCTCAGACTGCACCTGAAATGGAGCTGCATTAATGTAAGAGTCTGCTGGGTGTTGCTGGAAGAAGCTGCACTGAAGCTGCATGTCGTGGTTAGAAAGGAAAAGACTTCAAAGCAAAAAAGTCTCGTTTCCTTCCCTGCTCACCCCCCGCCCTTCACGCCTTCCGTCCTCTTACCCCACCATGTCAGGGAAGAAACGATGGTGATTTAGGCTCCACGTACCATGTGCATCAAAGAATTCATCATCTGAGCTGTCATCTGAATCCCTGGCAATGCTCTGCATCCTCCACTCAGAGATACTATGGCGTGAGGGACTTGCTGGAAAAAACAAAAAAGCTTTATGCGAAACGCTACATCGACAAGACGGAGAGTTCCCAACATGATCTTTGCTGGAGGAAGAATCATGTGTTCTCTAAGAAAATTCACTGCTGTAATATTAAAAAACACAAAACCCCGATGATGCTGGTGTGATGTCAGTGTACAGCTTTACAGATCCTGTTTGTTTACTGTTGGTAGAACCTGCCAGCAAGATGCTACATTAAAGCAAATCTGCTTGGATCACTCTTCTGCTATTTTGAATGGCAGCTATTTATAATTGTTAGTAGGACGTGCAAAATCAGCTGGGTTTTAAAGTTTGCAATTAGGAAGGAAGCAGGCTGATTGGAAGCTCTCTCCGTGCCTCTCATCAGCACACAAGCCATGCTTCTGCTTCGCTAACTTTCGGGTGGGTAGCTCAGCAGAGCAGCCTGGAGAGGAATAATCTGTTTTCTGGAAGGAAATTGCTTCCACACAAATTGGATTAGAGATCTATTTAAACTTTAAACTTGAATGATTTAAACAACACGCTATCTGACTACTTCAAAGGAAGCCGTCGGAGCGGTGGTCCTGACAGAGCAAGGAGAAACCCCAAAGTCCTTTTAGTGCTGTTCACCCTCCTGTTCTCACACCTACCTGCTCCCTTTCACTCTCTCCTCCAGAGTTCTCTGAGCTAAATATAAACACACATTACGACTTCTTTTCTTTTTTTTCAGATATAATTTAGCAACCATCCAGCCTGAGCACTCCTGGGCTGAAGCTGTCTCAGAACAGCCGCCTGCTGAAGGGAGCGCCGTCCAGAGAAGGATGGGAGAGAGGGTTTGTCCCCTCGTGCCTGTCACACAGAGCACACGAAGCACTCACAGCAGCCACCTAACCCAGCACAAACCTGAGGAGACTGACAAGTTCCCATTTAGCATACACAAGAGCCTGAAAGGCTCTGGTTACTGTGACAGCCACAGGAGCCGTTTCGTGCTATTCTTCCAACAGAGTTGAACATGTAAGTAAAATTCTTCTCATCTCCCACCCGGTTGTCACAGGGAACGAGGATGGAGACCCTGTGCAGAGTCATGTAATTGCAGCTCAGCAGCCCCCAGCCCCCCAGCACCCACCCCTCGGGAGCAGCCAGCGAGGAGGTGGCGGAGCAGAGCTAATTCACACCGGAGTGACGTCAAGGCACTCGCATAATAGCTGCTAAAAATAGAGCTCCTAATAACGTATGGGAGGGCGACAAGGGTCCTGCCATCACCAGAGGTCTTGCTCGGGTGGTGGAGAAAAGGAAAATCTTTTGGAGAAAAGGCATTTTTTTCAGCTGGAGGTGGCGGTGCGTCGCGACAACCCTCCTTGCTTCCATATGGTAATGTGCTGCCAGCATGAAGGAGGATTAAAATATCTGTGTGACGTACTTCCCAGCACATCACAATTAATTTCTTTCATTACTTTTCCTTGTAAAAGCTGAGACATGCTGCAGTTGAAAAGAAATTCATGCTTTGCTCCCAGTGAAAACCTTCAAGTGAAATTCTGAGAGGTCTGAAAACTCCAGCTCCCAGTGAACATGTCAGGAGTGGAAAAGGGGGTTTGTGCAAAGAGCATAATGGGAGATGGGTGCATCAATATAAAATCCTGGTGCAGGCAAAGTAGCCAGTATTTTTATCTTTATGCAGTGATTTATGAAGCATCTGGTAGGTTCTTCCCCGGGGCTCACTCGAGTGAGTCATCGCAAGGTAAAACTACTGCTCCTCTCTCATTCACCCTGCGATGAAATCAGTGATGGAGTGGGAAATAAAAATGGAGACTCAACTCCTGATATTTAGAGCTTATGATAGATGGAGAAGCTTCACTCACCCAGATGTTCCCTTCCACAGTCACTGGAAGAAATGCTGCCCCTTGGGGTTTTCATGATTTTTTTCCCTTTTGCAGTGAGAGCTGCTATTTCCCTGCTACCAGCAGCACTTGACTAAACAGAGAGGGAATTGCTGAGGGTTTGAACCTTGTGGCTGTAACTCACCAGGGATTCACCCCTTTGTACAGAATGGTCCAGAGAAGGGAAGTACAGCAAAGCGAGGTGAGTCCCAAAGGAGAGGTGAGTAACAAAATCCAAGACTCAAAGCTGAGTCCTTACAGGGTATCCACAGCAGAGCTTTAACATCAAAATCCTGAAAGCTTTCTGAATGGTGTTTCAAAGGGAATGTACAGTCCCACCCAATCCCTGGGTGAGGTTTTGTCTCCAAACAGCTACTGCACATCATCACCAGGGGGAGGCAGCAGCCCCCACACACCTTTGGTGGTTTCTGCCTTAACGTCCCCAGCAGCTGACGAGATGATTCACTGCGTGCAGCCCCGTGGAGCCAAACACCCCTCCCGAAATGACAGGCATGTGGTGGCACAGAACCCTGGCCAAGGAGCACAGGTACCTGCTGTGACACAGGTATCAAGGATAAGCAGATATCCAGAAAGGAACACAATGGAAGGGCCTTAGAACGCCACTAGTGGCTCCTGAGTAACAAGAAGTAACTCTCTGCTGCTGGCTGTCTTTTGAGCCCCAGTGCTGCCTGCTCCTCCGTGGTGTTTTTACAGTTGGTGCTTTTGACCTTGGCAACTCTGCCATGTGACACTGGGTCACAGTTAGGGGATGACTAGAAACCTTCCCAAACCCAAACTGGCCACCTGAGAAGACTGAGCCTGCAGCACCAGCAAAGAAGGCCTCTGAGCTAACAGGACTCATAGGACTAATACACATTGTCCCAAAGGCACCTGCTACAACAAGACATGGTCCAACCTCCCAAAAGCCCAACCTCCATGAGTTCAGAAGAGCAAGTCATTGGCAGCATCTTACCTCCTCTCTTTGAAGACCGTGAGGACTTGGAGGAGGTGGACCACTGCTTGGTGAGTGACCTGCCGGAGGCCGCGTCGCTGTTCACAGAGGCGTCCTCGGTGTCTGCAGGTGACCCCGTGCTGGGCTCCACGTCCTTCTCCCCAGGAGTGTCCTTGACACTGTGCTGCTCTGGGTCATTCTCACCACAGAACTGGGCCATCTTCTGGGCCAGCATCAGCTGGGCCTCCTTCTCCAGCTGCCGGATGTCCTCGATGGTGAGCCCGTACCACTCGTCCTGCCAGCACCAGGCCTGTCGGTGGGCCCGGACCATGACCTTCCGCAGGCCTGCAAAGCCAAAACCTCCCTGTGACCACAGCTACAAACTGCAGGAACCAACGTGTTCCCCTCCCAAGCCTCTCAACACCATGGCAGGGACATTACAGTGACATCCAACCTGCAGTGCTGCAGTGCAGGACCTTCACACAGTCAGGGTGGCAAACTGGTCACTTCATGTACTTTATCTCCTCAATTCTTCCTAATCAACCGTGCACTGAAATCAGCCAGTCTTCTGTCACTGCTTTTAACTTGGAAAGGGGTTTCCTAATTTTGGACAGAAGACTGCTCCACCAAGGAGGAGCCACACACAGACCCCAGTTTCAGCTCCCTGAAGTTCTAGGAAGTTGTAACATTTGGATTCCGTCTTCAAAGTGAAATACATTACCGAGTAAAAAAAAAAAAAACACTGATTTTTTTTTAATCCTGGAAAGTTTCAAAGTCATTCCTTGATGAATGCTCCACAGCCCTCCCCATTTGTTACATTACAGAAGCACATCCCACATTCCTTTCCTTGGAAACCCGTTTTCTGCACCTGGTTTCTATGTATCAGTAAAACAGCATCACAAATGGGAGCTTCTGAGATAATGGGATAGAAAGCAAAGTAAGGGAGGGAATAAAGATGCTTTATTTTGCAGATACCATCTGTCTTCTGCTGCAGGAGAAAAATGGAGTGGGTAAAGCCAATTTAAAATATTTCAATGTATCACATATCTGAAAGGAAGAGCAGCCTCAGTATCAACACACAAGGCACCCGACCAGGCAACAGATACTCTCCCCAAGACTTAGACTCACTCACTAACATCATCACACCCCCAAGACATTTAAAACATAAGAGTCACTCAGGATTTTCACCAATATTATTCCTTAAAAGCTCACAACAGGTCAAAACTCCAAACTGCTATTTATTTCTGATGGGATCACACAGCAGTAATGATGCTTTTAAAGCTTCTGTAAATACTGACCAACTGATCCTCAGGAGTTTTTCTGATAAAAAACAAACAATTAATATTGCCCCCTCTTTAATTACTAGGAAACTGAGGCAGAGATGGGCTGAAGGACAAGCCAAAAGCACCAGTGGGATTTGGTGTCAGTGGGATTAAGAGAGCAATCAACAGGCTACATTAGAATCATTTAGGTTTTGGGAGCTGCAGATTGAGCTCTCTAAGCACCACCATGAGGAAAGACATCCCTCATAAGCCACTCTCCATCTCCAGGAGCATGGCCAAAGGGGGATGGTCCCACCATGTGCAGGGTTTCTAAGGTGCTCCCAGCAACATGAGCTTCCCTGTTGAACAGAAAACCTTAGATCCCACTACTGACACAGTTTCTGTGATGTTCAGCCTAAAGATCCAGTTTGTTTTCAGCAATCACTTTTTGCTTGTTTGTTTATTTAAACACACAAGAAGCATATTTTTTATATGTTTATCTCCTTCCAGGTCTGAGCACTTTATTGCCTGTTCTGCTCTTTGGTCAGTCCTTAATGCCACCAGCCATCCCAAGCCAGGCTGTCAGGAGGAAATGGCCACTGAGATCAGCAGCTAATGCCACAGACCAGCTCAACCTGAACTTCATTTACCCAGTAAGATTAAATCTATCAATATTTGATGCATTTTGCTGACTGACTTTCAGAAGGGAGAGGCAAGTTTGAGCCAGCAGAGTGTCACCTTCTGGGGGCAGAATGACAGCCTTCAGCACCTTAATTCTGTTCAACCTGAGTCAAGATTCAGAGTTATTTCCCCTGCCAGATTACTTTTTGCAGAACTACAGGAGAATATTTTAGCCTCTTCACCTCCTGTTATGACTGACAATCAGCAGAGCTTAAAAACCAAGATTAAATTTGCATCACACCCACACTGAAAGCCAAGAAAACATTTCTCTGGCTACCCCCAACACCACACCACCCTTTGGACTTCCACACCCACAGTGTCCAATTCTACCTTGCTTGGAACACCTTGAAAACAGACTATGATCAGACACAGAAGTGAATGTTGCTCTTATCCCACGGCTTCCCCCATTCAAGGGCTCAGCAGGCTCCACTCCTGCTCCTGAATCCAGCCTTGATGTATCAGTGCCCCAACTCCTCAGAAATTCTCTGTGTACAGGCACAGATGCCACCGACCACATCTCTGTGTTTTAATGGACTAACATCACAGGGAACATGAAAACCACTTGGGGGTAAAAAAAGTCTCTTGAAGTTCCTCTCTGCATTCTTAGATCTCAAACACCACCTGCACTGCTTCCTGCCAACCCACAGACCTCCCCATGGTGCCCTGCTCACATCCCTTTGATTAGACATCCCAAACCACGCTTCCTTAAAGCTTTGCTCCTTTGAAAATAGGATGGCACCACAGCGCTTCAGAGCTGCTGTGCCTCTACCCCCTCCAGGTTAGTTAAGAAGTCCGAAAAACAGATTACTTTCCCAGCATTTGGCCTTCACCTGGGATGTGCCAGCAGTGCTGCATTTCTCTTAAACACGAGGAGGAAACCTGAGGGAGAATGAGGCTGTGCAGGTACAAAAGAAATGGAAAAATAAAAGTCGTGCCTTGCAGAAAAGGCTTCAGTGCTAGGGAAGAGAACTTCAGGGGCTCCTCTGTGCACAGCAGTTGGCACTGAATTCCTGCCCAGCCTGCAGCCTCCCAGCAGAGATCCAGGGAACACAACAAGTGTCCCACACAGCTACAGGGAGCCAGGATCCAGCTACAAATGACTGACCTCACCTGTCCAGACACTGCTGCTCTCCCTGTGCAATGGAAAAAAAACAAGTCTCAAAGCATTTTTGTATCCAAACCTTAGAGAAAAACAAGTTTTGTTAGAAAGTGAAAAGGAGGGGAGACAGCAGACCCAGGAAAGAGCATAATTGGGAAAAACTCTCTTTGTAGCAGATGCCCATCAGAAGAGTGCTGAGGGTAACTGTGGTCCAGCTGACTTTCCTTTTTCTCCCTGGAAGGAGAGAAGGTGAAAACGTGTCCTGCTCAGCCAGAGAAGTCCCTGTCACACACTGCCCCAGCTGCAGCACAGTTGGAAGTTTGCCTTGCCAGCAAAGTTTGCCTTGCCCCCTCCACCAACATGCCCCAAGCTTATCTCAGCCTTCTTCCCCAGAACCAGAGGAAAACCCCACAGCCTCATCAGACTCCTCACTGAAGTCACACAGAAGGAATGGGAAGAGGTTTTTTGACAAGGATGCAGCCACCAGCTGACTATCAGTCATTAAGCAGACTATCATTTCTCCAGAGTGCAATGCTTTGTTTAAAAAAACAAACAAACAATAACACCACACATGCACAAATGTGCAGGCTGAGTTCAGAGCACCCGCCATCATGTGTTGATTTAATTATTGTGACATTTCCCACTGTGCTGTGCAGAAGGATCATCTGTGAGGAGCTGAGCAGGGTGCAAACATTTAAATCATTTGATTTCCAGCTCACCACCTCAGCAGCTCAGAGGCTGGTTGAATCCATGACTCCTGTAAATGATTTGTGGTGTTGGACTCCATCATACAAAAGGAAGTGCAAATGACCATTAGACAAGCCAAGGTGGAGAGGAGGCTTCATGTGAATTTAAAAAGCTTTGGTCTGTAGTTCTGGGCTTGCTTTTCAACATGAAATTAAAATAGTAAATGTAATAAGAACTCAATGGAAATAAATCACAAAACCCACCAACAAATTCTGCCCCTAATGCCCTCAATATCCAAATAAAGCAACAGTGCCTCTGTACCCAGAAGCAACCTCCCAAATAATTTTGTAATGCACTGTCACAATTTCCTGACAGCAAATACAGGATGCCTGATTGTCCATGTGCAACACTATTTCCCTGACAGTTCCAACAGATCCCATAACCTTGCCAGTACAATCCCACCAAAGGCCACCTGCAGTCACACCTGTTTGCTTCCCTGCCCTCTCTTGCTCACAAACAAAAGCCTGTGGTCACATCCACATCACGCCAACAGCAACCTGCCTCCCCTTGGGAAGACAAAACTCTACCTTTGGGATCCAGTGGGCAGTGGATGAACTGAGTCATTTGAGTGCTTTAGGGAAGCCAAAGTTCTGCAAAAGAGCTTTCAAAAACCACCTCACCACTGTGCAGCAATTTGGGCATATTTAGCCTAGGACACAGTGGCTTAGACAAAGCTCCAGTTACTGGGATGGAACACACTTTGCCACAGTATATAATTAATAACCCATACACAGTCAACACACTTGTTTAACAACAAAAGACTCAGAGCCCACATGCACCATTAGGAAGCAAGTGGGAGCAGAACATTATGCAGTGCCAGTCCAATTAAACTTAAAATCTATGGGAAAGGAGTAAAAAAGCATACAAATATTACAGCCAAATAGACTAATAGCCCACAATCACAATTTTAGTCTGTGTCTCAGGCTGTCAAAGCACTGAGTAACTGTCCAATTAGTCATGGGGAAGAATGGCTGCTGCACACAGTACGAGCGAGAACGTTCAACACCGTCCCCCAGAGTTCCTCCCTCTGTGCTCAGCAGCCTTCCACATCACACAAGCCATCCATCACTCACCTCAGACCTGCTCTTTTTTCAAACCATTCTCTAATTTTAGTTTGCTTCACTAAGCATTGCTCCCCACTGGGCAGAGTTTGGATCCTGCTGTTTGTTTCCTTGCTGCCTTGGTGACCCTGCACAGGGTGGGCTAATTCCCCGAGAAGTAAATTTGCTTGAGTTGGGAACAGAGGAACCAGGAGGAAAACGCCAAGGAAGAAGGGGCTGACCCACCACAACATCTCTGTCTCCTGGGAACTTGGCTCACCATCAGGTGCACAATGCACAAAGGTCTCCATCTGCTTTTGGCCACCAGCTGAAAGCCCCACACGGGGATCTGCATCTCAGCCTGGTCAGTCCTGCTGTAACCACATCTTTCCAACTTAAACATCCTCATACATCACTGGCTTTGGTACAAATGCTGTGGCACTTTGCCCACTCATGGCTTCCCCACGGCCATCCCAGGGCAGGGGGAGGCCACAGAGCTCCTACAGAGACCCCAAGCTTTTACTTTCGCTTTTCGATTACGCCACTTTGTCTTGCATAAAAGACTTCCCTGATTTTATGCATCTTAACCACTTTGAAAAACACTATTTGCCATCTTTATAACAGGCTGGAAAAGCTTTTGAAAGGCAGACAATGAGCTGGCTCTGCTCTCTGCAAAGCCTCAATCAAGAGGGAAATGGCAGGCAATCTTTCACGGAATACAAAAGCAATGTTTCTAAGGGACCACAGTTAATCTATGCCAAACACCTCTGAACAACTGGAAGAGTCACGTGCTCCTCTTTCATTTAACAGATACAATGGAGTTGTTATTCTGCCTCCGTGTTTTGCAGCATACACTAAATTAACCCGTGTCACCGAAACGCCAAGGGAGTTCAGTGCAGAGAGGCACTTGTAACACAGTCTACAGCAGGAAAAACTTCCATCCCTGCCTCAAGAAAAGCAAAGGAGCTGTAAGAAAACAACCTGTGAGCATTCAGAGAGAGGAGCACACTATTCTCCACTGCTCTATCAGTCTTTTTTCACATTAGCTTTCAGGAGACAATGTGACTGCAAGGAGCTTGAAAATTACTTATGCCAGAATCAGGTACTTCATGAAGACTTGCACATCAAAAGCAGAGTTGTAGAGGTCATGCAGGAGGATCTACAGTGCACAGGAAGGTGGTAGCACCCTCTACACAGCCTTTTTATGGCATTTTCTTTGCCAGAGGACAGCCAGGGCTCTGCCCTTTCACATGGGAATGCTCCTTTAAAATACTTTTTAGGTTTTCCCCTTGGCCATAGATCCCATCATTTGTGGCAAGGCTCAGAAACTGTATCACGTGTTTTATAGATTTTCTGCAAAGAGCAAATTACTGCCAGCACTGCCACCACCTGTACTGTCTCCACTTAGTTACTCCCAGACACATCCAATTCCTCCTTAAAAGCCCTGACCTAAAAATGATGCATCCATCAAAGGAGGACATTTGCTCACAACTCAGAGCCACACAGAGACCCACCAGCCCTGTCACAAGGCAGGTATAAACTAGGGATGCTCCAGGGAGTGGTTTTCTGGAACCACTCAGGACACTGAAGTGAAGCTTATTTCTTTAGGCAGCCCTTCAGGATGGATTTTGGTCACAATCAAAAAGACTGGCAGAGTTTTAAAATTATCTGGCAAGTTTATCTTAAAAAAAAAAAAATTAAAAAAGGAGAATGCAAGATCTTGCCTACACAGGACTTGAAACCTTTTCAGTGAGTACACGAGGTTTGGATTTGTATATACCACAGTTGTAAGTGACAGAATAACAAGATTTTTTCTGAGCTGACCCATAGAGTCATCAGATCTGAGAATCTCTTCACAGACGTGTCCTGGAGTGTGATGCATTGCACATACCTCACCTTCATGTTTCAATTCAGTGCAAACATTAAGGAGTGAACTCTGCAAGACCACAAATGCTCACCAACATCGTGGATAAAGCGCTCGATTTTCGACTGCATCCCCCAGTATCTGAACTCCACTTTACACAGTTTATATGCACACATGATGGGGTATTTCCCAGGGTTGTTCTTGTACTCTAGAATCCAATCTTCTGAGAGGGGTCCTCTTTTAGTCTTCACTGATTTATACAGCTTTGGATCCTCCTCAGCTTTGTATTCATGGGGAGGGATAGGATCTTTAACAATATCAATAGGATCTATAGAAAGAAGAGAAACAGTTAGACATTTCCTTTCCCTGAGGAAAACAAGAAAACATCATTTTTCATGAGTTATTTCTGTTTCAGTAAGTACCAGAAGCATTTCAGCAATTTAGTTTCTTTTTACTTACACTTAAACAACTGATATTTAAATTGTTTATACACTGCTGCTGGGCAGAGATCAGCTCTGCCAGAGGAACGAGCACACACGGTTCCAGCAAACAGAGGCTTTGCTCCAAATAGATGTTTTTACCCACAGTAACTGCAGATCCACAGCACTCTGGCAGCTCTGCACACTCTGTCTTTCCAGCTCCACACAGATCTGTTGCACATTGCACCTCCCAGCTTTTCTAATACTCAGCACTGCAGCTGTCTCAGCCAAGACAGTTAAATACACCTGCCCTGCTATGGAACAGACATTACCCGTGGAACATCTCATCTTTGGGCCCATCAGAGGAGGGGACTGGGAACTCCTCATCTGCTATTGTTAAACCAGATGTACTGTGGAAAGCAGAAAGTTTAACCAAGGTCCTAATTAACAATCCAACAATGGAGAAGTGGAAACTGCAGCGGAGTAGAGTGAATGAACATATTTTAAAGACCTGCAACCCCCAGAGCTCAGCAGAAGCATCTGCAGTTTGGGCTGAAGGGCAGATCACCCTTCCCAAGAAGTGACAGCTCTGTGACACTCCTCTGTGCAGTGGTGGGACTCGAGTCTGCTCAGCAGTAAAAGCCTGGTCAGGCAGGCCCAGGAATGAGGACAGCTGAAGTGAAGAACAAAAGTATTTTTTTTTAAATACTTTTGCCTTTTCTCATTAATTCCTTCCATTAACTCAATCTTCGAAAGACAGCTGTGAAGTGAGTGTTAACCTGTGTGAGGGCAGGACTAAAAGGAGAGGGAACAAAAATTAAATGCACCTTCATGCTTCAAAAGTGCAGATTGGAATAATTTTCATATACATGAAGGAGCCACACAAATAAATAGCAATATTTTCACAATTATACAGTTATTTTTTCCTCTTCTGTGGTTATTTCTACTTATTACCCCCAAATTCATTAGATGTCTTACTCCTCTTGGGAGCTGCATAAATAAGATGGAAAAGCATCAGCTTAAATTTACAGATGGGGGATTCAAATTATTTCCATGGGATTTACATCAAGCCTAGAAGAGAATTCTGGTATCCTCACCCCACCTGGTATAACCCTACGTGCAGTGACACTGACAGGGTGCAGGTGTGAGTTTAGGGAGGATGGACAGGCAGAGATGGATACACCAAGAAAAAAAAAAAAGAAAAAGACAAACCAGGAAAAAGCAGAGGAAAAAGGCTATTCACCTAAAATAGTTTGTCTTTTTTCTGCAGCAGAAAGGTTGAACACGTTGTTATGGTCTCCTGGGTCAGTTTTGTAGTACGTCTCAATATCAATAGAGAACTTCTCCACAAAAGGACACGTGTACCTGGCAGCCAGAAGAACACAGCTTAGAGTAAATCAGCCTCAAATCCCAGCCAGCCTTCACTCATGTTTTCCTTCAGATATGCTTAAAATACCAACTAGAGATTGTTCTTTAATAACTTCCTGAGACAGGAGCTCACCCGTTTTCAGCAAGGAAATAAATCTTGGGCCCACTATATTAAAAAGTTGTGACACAGATACTAATACAAGGACACCCTGGAAATGCTCCTGTGCAAGGAGAAAAGTAAAGCTCCTGCCTGGAACCTGTGGCAGAATAAAATATGAACCAGTTCTGTGCAGCACAGGTTTCCTGGCCGACTGATTGACTCATAGGCATTTCAACACAAGAGATAAAAACTGACTGGAAATGAACTTTAATCACTTAAAAGTCAGGCAGCTCCATGATATTCAGTCACTGGCAACAGCCCATATGCACACACTGACTCCCCACCTTCCCAGGATTGATGTTACTTGCAGAGACCAGCTAAAACAGAACCTAGATTTTTCTAGGTTTTCATAGATTTTCTAGATTTTTCATAAGAATCAAAATACCCATTAAAGCCATTTTATTGTGCAAGATGACAGGAATATCAGATTTGTAAATCTGAAAAAAAAGCAAATGCTCTCAACTAGAGTAACTGGCACAAAGGTTATTTATTCCAGGGTATGTGAAGTCCTCCCTGACAAAATCACATGAAACAAGAAGGTCCCAGAGGGCTCTAGAGAGCCTCTGGCTCTCTTCCCTCCTCAGGGTGAAAACCATAGGATGTAGGTTTGTTATTTTCTAGTTAAATGACAGACAGTTCCCAGAAAAGAAGCACTGTGACTATTTATTAAGATTTTTTCTTTCCCCTGTACAAATGCTTCCCTGACAGGATTCACCCTGACATCTGTCCCAGCACCATTCACATTTATAATTTCCCCAAGCTTGCAGAGATCTGCAATGTTAAGCAGAACACACAGCGCAGGATACAAGACTAAATAAAACCCATTCACAATTCCCCAAGCTTTGACAGACAAATCAGCTCCACATTTTACAGCAAGGAGCCACAAATTCTCAGGTAGGTGTGCAGTCAGCCCAGGCAAACTCCTGAGGTCAAGCACTGCACAGGAATTTTAGGACTTGACCCCAGTTGCTCCAAAGGATATTACTGGGGAGGGAAATGTCATTGCCAGAGAGTGACATCAGCCCTGTCTTTACCACAGGGAAACAGCTGTGGACATTTTGCCCAGGTTTACCTTGTCCTTGTGTAAGGATAAGCATTCCAGGACTCCTCCTCGACGCGCAGAGCTGCCTTGGGCAGGATGGAGCGGAACCAGCTGGGGATGTGCATCCCGATGTGGTAAACCTTGTGAGTGTACTGCCCGCTGCCCCCCGGGCCATCCACGTAGGGCCTGTTCTCCAGGATCTCCACTCCACTGCCTTCCCCACATGTCTCCTCTCTGCTCTTTTTCTGAAAGGGAAAATAGATCACAAATGCATCACAAAAATGTTCATTTTCCAGGGCATCGTACATGGACGGGGCTCTCAAAGCACCTGGATGCTGGGGATGGTTTCTAGGACTCCTTTTGAGCACAGCAGAGCTGTAGCACTGCCCCAGCACTAAGATTACCAAACCTAGAGAGTATAAAAGCAAAATTAGAGACTCATCTGGCCAACACAGAGATTTGATTTATTCGGGACCCCATGACAATTTCCATTTGGATGCTCAGTTTGAATGGAGATGTCATGACACCTCAACTCCTGTTCCTGGAAAAGGAACCCACCCATCACACCCCAAACCTTGGCTCCTGCACTGAACCACCCAACAGCACAAAACCCTTTTGCATCAGCAGATGACACAGCCAAGGGGAGTTTGTCCCACCTGGCACATCCCCGAGGTGACGTGTCAGCGTGAAGAATCACACACGCTCCTGGTGCAGCAGCACCTCAGGCTGGACACCAGGAAGAATTCCTTCACTGGAAGGGTGGTCAGGCATTGGAGCCAGCACCCCTGGAGGCACTCAAGAAATGACTGCATGTGGCACTCAGTGCTCTGGGTGAGCTGACAAGCTGGGAACTGGTCACAGGTTGGACTTGATGATCTCAGAGGTCTTTTCCAACCTCAGCGATGCCATGACCACAGCGATAAAGACTATTGTGTGACCTACACCCACAGGATCTGGGGGTTTGTTGCATGTGATCTGGCCCAGCAGCAGCTCTCCAAGAACAGCTTGGAGACTTTGTTCTTTGCTAATTAAGACATTTAGAAGAAACAATCCAAGTTTGCCAGAATGATCACTGCACCCCCTGGCAGCCTCCACATTTTGGCTTATTTGTAGGACTGTCCGTCAGTGAGAAACCTGGCAAAAATTCCCTCAATAAAAAAATACTCATTTCAGTGCTTCTAAGATGAGCTAGAAGCAAACCAAATATTTATTAATTTCTCACACATTTCAGCAGATTGGATGATGTATAACCTTCATCATTTCCAAACAACAGATTCATTCTGTTAGCTTTTTGAGATTATTGTTTGTATTTGAGAGCACAGTACTTTGGAAATTAAGGGGGGGAAAAAGCAATTTTATACCAAGAATCAACTGTGAAATGTAACACAATAACAACTCCCCATTTTTTGCATACAAACAATTCAAAGGATAACATGGTTTAACAGAAAATTATTAATAAGATGCAAGAGATCAACTTCTTATCTTTTGAGGACAAGATGTTAAGCCAACAGAGCTGTTTAGAAGTAAATACCCCTGTTTATAAAGAGCTCTCAAGTGATTTTAAATTTAAACAGCCGTAACTGACAAACCTAAATAACTGACAATCTAAATAATCCTGCCTCACAAACTGCAATAGAAAAAACCCAGAAAAACAGGAAAGTATTTTTTTACAGTTTATTTCTAACACTCAGCTGGCAGTTCATTAAAGCACACATCCTCTTCTAACAAACTACTGTCTTTCAGTTCTTATATAAGCACTGAGCAAGTCCTGTACAAATATTTATGACAATAACATTAAATAATCTTGATGACCCCAAAATCTGGTTAATTCAAAGGTCTCAGAAAAGGCAGTAACCCAGCCAGCACAGTGAAAGTCTCAGACAGAAAAACTGCACAGCATCTGCTCTGAACAGTTGATACAAATTACAGAGATTTAGAGTTTTATGATATGGCAGAAGCACATGGAAATCATAAGCAGAGGGAAGATGAGTTTTCTTCATGTCAGGTTATTCAAAATTCCCTTCTAGATTGCAGTTACAGAAATTCCAGTCAATTCTGCAAGTCCTCATTTGGGACCAAAATCCACTGAGGGGTTTTAACCACTAACACTGCCCTTCCCCCTTTCCCTTTTCCCCCCTCAGCCAGTTTTAACAAAAACTTCTCTGCATGGAGATGAGCTGCCTGGTTCTCATCCTACAGCTGGAACCCTGAAGAACCCATAATACTGGTCAATTTTAGCTGTACATGAATAATTCCATCAGCAGCTCCTCCACACAACCTGGAGCTGGTGATGCTCTGATGGCAGGAGATGCAAGGGTGACACAGTGTCATTGTCCCAGCTCACTGTGAGAGAGGGAGGGAAGGAAAAAGTAAGTTCACTGAGACTCTCTGTGAAAGTCAGTCCACGTCCCACTTCTGAATTGTGGTTATTTTATTCACTTCTGTGCAGCTGCAGCAGACTGCAAACCCTATTCTGGGAGCAGGGTGTGCTTCCTCCTCCAGCCTTTCCAGACAACAGCCCACAGCCTTTGTCACCCAGTTACAAACCCTCAGCAAATTTTGGCCCTTCACATCCCTCCTACTTGTCACTTATCTATGTAAGATATGACAAGGGCAGCAAGACCATTTTCTCAGATGAATGTGAAATAAGAGCTGTAGCTCTGCTGACAAAAAAAAAAAATCAAATATTATATCCCAAACTAACTTTAGAGCCAGGACTTTTGAGTCAGGCCAAATTTATACTCATAACACACCACACTGCTGGGAAGGATAGTATGATCAAAGAGAAACTCCCAAGGATAAACCCACACAAAGCTGCTTCCCAGCCCTCCAGGCTCTCACACTTAGCAGCTGGCTTGTTGAGAAGACAACGAGCTGCAGAGAAGTAAGGAAGGGCCAAGAGTCAGGAGAGATGGTGAACAGTGCAATTACTGACCAGGCAGAAAGACAAAGAGAAAATATGTTTCTCACATAATAAAAATAAAGACTTTAGCCACATGCACTTGAGAGACCAGGATGGTACTCTGGGCATAAGTGGTGCTGGGAAAGTGAAGCACTTGTGGGAGTGAAGAGCAATTTGCTCTGCAGCCATGCAGCCTCTTCATGTCAACAGTGCCTGAGCTACAGCCCAGAGAGGGCTTGTTACAGGGAAGTGGTCTGTAAACAACAATTAAAAAAAACCCCTCTATTAGGTAGAGTCAAAGAATTCTCCAAGGAATATCTGCTGGAGGTGCTGATGTGCAGGCACTTGAGGGTCAGTCTCAAAGGTTTCAGCCTCAGAGAGAAGTAGAGACTTTATTTAGCAGATTACCTGGGTCATTGCTACTCACCACTGACACAGCATCTTCTCTCTCTATAAATACCTGAGGAATGGTCCCCAACAAAATCAAAGAGTAGCTAACAGCCTTTATATGCAGGTTATCTAACCCATAACCACAGTACACCATCTTAGACTGTATTACAAGAGGAAATCCAGTCATCCCTTTTCGAGTCACTCTCTCCTGCTGATGACACTCCATGTTCCCCACAGCCCCATCAATAGCTTTTCAGGACAGATGGTGACACAGATCCCTTCTAGCTAAAGTAATAGCATTAAATTACTCATAACAGGGAACCCAGAGAAGCAGATGCACCATGATTAGCAAGAATGCCAGTTACTTAAAGGCTTCTATTAAAATAAATCTCTTGGCACAGCAGCATAGCATAGGACACAGCACATGACCTCAGCACAACAATCACAGATGAATAATTCCCATGAATATCACTTAACCACTGGGCCAGCCTAACCCCATTTATCATCTGCCTTTCTCAACAGCAGACAAACAGCTGTAAACAGAGCCTTCCACAGGCAGGTTCATCAGATCTCAGATCTTCCATCTCCTTTCCCAGCTAGAAATGTGTCTCCCCACCAGAGCACACCTTGCAAAGCCTCAGTCCAGCAAACGACCTGGCCCAGGTGAACAGAACCAGGTGACTCAATGCAATTTGTTTGTTTTCCTAGTGGGACACAGCTCCATAAAGGAAAGATGGTTGATGGCAACAGAAATCTCCACAGCCCAAGGAGTCTCAGCACAGCTGAAGGAACAGCATTCCCAGAACAGGAATGAATAATGCTGGATATCAAACAGTTAAGGATGTGGCTTATTAGATCAGCTGGAGAAATACACAAGCCAGGCTGTGTAAATTAAGATTGCCTTGTAATGTTTTGCTTTTGGGGAATTAGAAGAAAAACAGCCCCATCAACCAACTCAGAACACCAAGAAGAATATTAATCTAAACTGGAGTCCTCCTTGTGTTCCTGCCCTGGAATCCAGCACAGGCTGCTCACAAGCTCAGGCCAACAAGCAGAGAATCTCTGCAAAGCCAACAGCAGCACTGCAAACAGCTCAGCTCATTTGGCTTCTCCTGAAGGGGTCTGTTTTTTCTGTAACTACTTTGAGCACTGCAATGGTCCTGCAGAGAACAGTAAGGACGGGGCAGGCTGCACGGCGATAATGGGTGATCCGGGCATGTTCTAGCTTTCAAAAATAGATTATAACTCCACTCTCACCTTGTTTACCACTGATTATTGTTTACAGTACAACCACTCAATCTAAATAAGTGAGACAGTGATTACAAAAGGTTGGGATGCTTTAGCTTCCTGATGTTGTTCTTACTTCCCTTCAGCAGTGCAGTCACACAGTGCCACAAGGACCCATGAGAGTTCTGATTTGAGATTACTCCAATTATGAAGACTGACAGCACCATGCTTGACAGACCTATCATCCATGGTAAGGAAGACACAAATCATTGTCTGGAAACAATAACCAGAAGATTTTTTTGGAGATGTTTTTTTTTCTCCAGCTCCCATTTGGAAAGGGGGTATTTTGATAGTCTGGACAAAACTCTTCTGGGAGAATGCATTAAAATAACACTGAACTCTTGGGATTTTTTTAGCCCACTTAGACACAGATAGGGATATGAGAAGTTTCCAGCCAGCTGATGGTTTCGGTTAACAAGGACAGCAAAGACATCTCTGTAACCACAGAACAAGAGCATGACAGCAAATATCCCCAGAGGACCCTGCTAACATACTTGCTCATATTGTTGTGGCAAGGGAGGCTGAGAAAACATTCTCTGTGACCAGTTACTATTTTTTTATTGTTTTGGATGCTAAGGCTACCACAAACACCAATTAAGTCCCCAGAAACACACCCTTCCTTTGGGAACCAGAGAAAGCATGAAGTGCTTCACACAATCCATCAGACCACAAAAATGCCTGAAGCTGCTCAGCAAGATGACTCCTGCCATCACTGGAGAGCTCTTAAGACCTGTTTTCACTAACCAGACCTGTTCAGTTTTAGAAAGGAAGTGTAAAGGCATCCAAGTTATAAACAAACTTTAGGCTGGGGGAGAGGAATAAACTCTTTGCTCTCAATCTCTTCCATACACTAAGGGAAAAATATTCCCAATTATCTCCAGTTGAATATTATTTAGGCTGAGGGATATTTCACTCTTACAATTGATTTTCCAAAGCGGTGTCTTCTTCCCAGCACCAAGAGCCTTCCTTACTCTGCTCCAGCAGCTGCCCACCAGCAGGGACCAGGTACTCAGGAGGTACCAGTGATACTGGGACTGGTAAACTTTAACAGAAAAGCTGGGAGAGGTTATGAGAAAAGCAGCCTGTTAGTCTCAGCCATGTAATTTGGCTTATTGTGGCAATATCAGCAGTCAAACACCACAAACAAACCAGCACAAAACATGACAGCACATTCCAGCCATAGCTGCCAGAATTAAACAGCACCTAAAACCAGAAAGCCAATGATGGACACACTGGGAAACACCAAAAGGTCCTGAAGTAATGCTTGGTTTATTCTTAGCAGGTTTTCCCAGCTCAGGATTGCTGCACATGGGTACCGTGTCCAGGGAGGGTGTGCCCGCTCGGGGTGTAGCCGCTCTGCCGCCAGCCGCCTGTGCTGAGGAATGACTCAGCTCTGGGTTCTGTTAACCACTCCTTCACGAGCATTTGAGCTGACATCTAATTCATTACCAGCAATCTGCTTTCACCACCAGCAACCTTCTGCCTGCTGATGCAGATATCTGATAGACCAGGCCCCATTCATGGTCACTATTTACTGCAGGTAATCAAAGCTTTGACGATGAGAACAAAATGCTGGGTTATCCTAAAAGTACCATAGTTGCATAGTTTACAACTTGTTCTTTTCTTTTATGTGTGTGTCAAAGACCTGAAACACCCAATTAAAATCATAGCACCATAACCAGGGCAATACCTGAGCAAGAAGCTTTGTTCCTAGTGAAAGGAGGGAGCAGAGGAGATGGAACTATTCCACTCTTAAGAGAAGCCAAGATGCAGAACTCCTCATCACATCAAAACCAACATAGTTTTATCAGTGCTCAATGTTCTGAAAGCAAGCAGGAAGTTACAGGAACTAAATTAAACATACAAATCACCCTTACTGTTACTTATGCAGGAGAGTACAGAAGTACAACAGCACACACAGCTTCTGGCTGTCAAAGGCTTTTGTGCCCCAGTCAGAACAGCTGAGTCCCCTCACATTAAAGATCATGGAATCAACAAAAGAGCACAATTTTGAAGGAGGAGAAAGACACAGAGCTGCTGGCAGGGTTACATCCAGTACCCAGATCTTTGAATCCCCATTTCAGCACCCTAACCATTTTGTGACAGTGCTCTTTGCTGGGCTGGAGTAGGGACCTTTATCAAAATACAGCACAACAGTCCTCAAACAGAGAAGCTTCTCTACTCCTGTTTTGCAGGAGTTGAGAACAATCTTAATGGTGCCATTAGAAAGACAATCTTAAAGGTAGACAGGGGCTTACCTTTAACAGTGGGAACCCTGTTATCCCAGGGATGGTTTTAACAGAACTTCTGAGCCTGCACTTTGTAAGGGCCAATCAGAAACAATTACATCAAGTTGGACTGGCAGTCCCTCAACCACAAAACTGCTGGAGGACAGCAAGGGACTTGTGAGTTTTGCTCTTGTCCCTCAAAGCAAGGCTCACTCTGTCTCATCGTGACAGTAAAGTCAATGGGAAAACAAGTCCAACCTCAACAGGATTCCCCACTCTCCCCATAACACCATTCCTGCCCTTCCAGAAGCTGTGGGCACAACAGGACCCTGTTTTGTTTACACCACGAGCACCACGTTATCATGCAGGCAACTTTAAACTGCATCCTGTGTTTCCATGGCAACGGGAGGGGCTGCATCAGCAATCCCCTGGGTTTAGTTTGGGCCATCCTCACTGGGGCTTCAGCTGCACTGAATCCTGGCTGGGAACAGCAAACCAGTGATGTCACCAGTAACCATGGTGCCCACAGCTGAGCCTCCCCTGTGCCCTTTGTACTCTAACATGCATCCTCCACGCGTGACAATTACTTTAATCCAATTAGTGCTGTTAAAAAAACCATGAAGGGCCATGTCAATACTTATTTCGGGAAGGAAGGTTAGTTTGAGTCAACAAGATAACGATCAGAACACGAGGCTTTACAATAGCACTTTGAGCCTCATTGTTCCAAACACACAGGAATGACCTGAAACCCTGGGGAGAGGGGAAAGAAATCTGTTCCTCATCAACGGCTTCATTAATAAAGGCAAAAGAGCAGCTGTTTTAAACATCCCCCTTGCAGGTTTGATCAACGGCTGGGCAGTGCTTCATTCCAGCCAGGCACTACCCTGTCCCCAAACACTGATGCCTCAGGAGCTGCACATAGTTCTGATAGCAGCCATAAAGCAGTGACCCTCTGTGCTCCCAACCCAGCACTGATCAGCTACAACTTCCAGGAGGGTTCCCTTGTGGGTCCTTCCCAGCTCTGCAGGGAGATGCCATCTGATCACTCCTGCCTGTGGCAGGGATTTGATGGGGGGGAATCTTCCCTCAAATTTACCAAGCAAGAATTTGGACTACCAGCCAGGCCTGTAACCACTCTCAGTGCTGAGTCCCCTCCAAGGGGACATCCAGCACACAAGGAGACATCACCCAAGAAGGGTCTTTGTGTCAGAGAGAGGCACATGCAGAGCTGCACAAGCAAAGCTGGGCGTGCAGGAGCCCTGAGGCAGGGACCTCTCTCACCCAGGCCATGCGCACGTTACCTGCACTGCATCTGCAGCACCATCAGCACCAGCACTCCTGGCTGCCTTTCCTGCAATGGAACACATATTTTTTTGTAAAAAAGCCCTAAAAGCTGAAGGCAGGCCGGGCCATCAGTGTCAGGCTCCTGCAAGGCAGAGCAGAAACACATGCAGCATCACTCTGTATGAGTGTTGTAGGCACTGCATTATTTAGAATCAGGGCTAGATATTCATGAAGCTGCTTGTACAAAAACAGGATATTTTGGGGACAATCAATTGTGCAGGGTCATAAAAAATTTACAGCATTAAGAGAACCTTTCTCATGGCCACTCATTAATCACTTTGCCTTACAGAGATGCCCAGTCATAGTCCTTTAGAGTCAGGGCTGGATGTGCCAGAGGCACATGAATTAGGGATCACTTTATTATGGAGATACCTCAAACTTGTTTACCCCACATGCCTTATCTTTCAAAATGTCTACTGCACTTCCAGCTCAGTATTTCATCTACTCTAAGTATTTCCTTCTGTGTCTTTAAACTCATTTTTCACTGCATTAACTATTCTACAGGCAGTCTGTAAGAACTACTGTCCCTGGTTTAAAGGGAGGCAAAGCAAGTAGCCCATTACTATACTGTGAGTCAGAGACAAAATTTCAACTCAGGGTGCTCTGGATCAAGTCTAATCCTCTGACTACATCCCTTATACTTTAGGAACCCAATTGTTCACTAACAATGGGCTGTGTGCTAAAATACTGCAGGACTGGCTTAAAGAAATCCCCACAGTCTTCCTAATACTTAATTCATTACTTGCCTTCAGATATTTGAAAAAGGGAGAACCTAATCCCAGTCAAGGTTTTTGTCCTTCTTTCATAAGAATAAAAAAAAATACAGAAGGAAAAAGGGTTCTTGACAGCCAACAAGCTCAGTAGGATTGGCAGTGCTGTGTCCTGGATTAAAATCAGTGCAAATCTGAAGTTTAAAATTGTTTGTGTTATAACATTATTTCAGCTTCATTCACCTTTGTTAAGAGAAACAGAGCACATGAACTGTCAAGGCAACATCAAGTTCACTACCCTAAAACCAATCTTTTTTCTAATATTATATAGAATCCCAGACAATGTAAGAATTCAAGGATAATGACTACAAAACAAGAAAAAAGGAGATGTAGAAAAGGTGTTTGCTCCTTCTGTATGTTTTCCCAAAATGATAACCTGTATGGGTGCCACTGTCACCTGTGCAAATGAGACCCCAGGTCTGGTACCACCAAACATAACTGTACCATCCTTGTCCTCAAAACTAAACATCTGCAAGCGCCTTACTCTCCTCTTCCAGAAGGATGCAAATCCTCAGGATCACAAAGAAAAGGTTATGAAAACCAGAGGAAGAAGAGAGAATATAGAAGCCACAGGTTTTAATGCTGCAGCACAGAATTCAGGGGACAAGCTTCAAACCAAGCTTTGCTTTTAGACTCGTGAGCCTTCCAGGGTCTCTGGAGCCGTCAGCAGCGTCATCTGCTTTAAAACTGAAGCATAAATGTCTGTCTGTGCAGATGGCCAAGGCATCTGCATGCAGAACAAAAATAATCAGCCATCCAGCTCCTCAGTGTCCAGAGATGAAGGGTTAGTTTGCTTTCCCCCACTCAATCAACCCTTCACCATCTGCTGAGCCTGCTGGCAACTGCCGAGGGTTTAAGGGACACGACTTTTGCACCTGGGTATCACGACAGGGCCCCAAGAATTACCACCAGCACCAAGCAGAGTTTTAAGTCTGTTCTCAAAGGTGCTTCCTGAGAGCTACATGGAAATGAAGGGGAAAATAGGACAGTGCAGGTGTCTGGAAACCGAGATGATGGACAAACCATAATCCTCCAGAAAGGAGGAAAGTGACTCAGGATACTCCATCAGCAGCCAGGACAGGAGAGTACAGCACATTGCAGATGCTTGGAACACGCTTTGATTTTTCAGGGAAGGCAATAAATGCAAAGCCCTGGAGGACGGTAGAGGAAAGGCTCATGTTAAAACATGAGAGAAGCCCTCAGTTCCCAGGATTCTGCCTGAGTGCAGCAGGCAGTGTTGAGCAGATGGGTTATCTTCCATGCAGTGCCTCAAACAGGGCCAGAGGCCCTGCCTAGTCATGGACTCTCAAAGTGATGAATGACAAAGTATTAACACTGTTAACTTGAAAGGATGACGCTGCATCTTAAAATAAGTCTTATCCTCAAAAGGTAATCACTAGGTCCAGCAGAGGAATATTTTTAAGGCACACTATCTTTGGAGGAAGGTCACAAATACCCAGAGAAATCTGTGTAGACAAAATGAGGACCAGAGTTATTTACAACAGACAAGAAAGCTGGGCACACTGATATAAAAATAAGTTTTAATAACAAGAGGAATTCTCTTGTCCTATGAAAGGGTCAGAAGGGCAGCAGTCTCTCGGAATCTCATGGCATATGGAAGCACAGTAATGAACGTTATTAAGATGATAAAAGGACTGACCTTTGGCTAATAACATCCTGACAAACGCATTCAGGGCTCGTATTCCAAGCATTTATGAAACAGAGACTTTACGTTAACGTGTGCATTTTTTCTGGGGTGAGGAGGACAAGGTGTACAGAAGAGAAAGCTCCCTGAATACACAAGGAAAAGATGCCAGTGTTCCAGGAAAGGATTGCTGCTGAGGCAAAAATATGCAGGATTCAGGAGGGGAAGAATTAAGAGACCCTTTAATAAGATCTCTCTAATGTGTAACACAGATCCCTTTGTGCCCAACAGGATTCACCTCGCAGAGACTGAAATAGCACACACGCCTCGGATGTGATGTGCAGAGTCTGAGAAGACATCCAGGACAGAGCCCTTGGCTCAAAACTTCTGCAGGAAGAAACAAATCCCTACAGCTGGTTACAGTTGTTCCCTCCATAAATGGTTTGTGTTTCACGGAACTCATTCCATGCTCATCTCCAGTTCCTCTCTGCTTGCTTTAGGACAGCAGCCTGCAGCTTCCCCAGATCAAACCACCCCCCAGTCCCATGGACAACTCTCCAGGCTGAGCTCATTGAGAAACTCTCACCCTTGGAAGCGGGACTGGCTTTTAAATGTGCACACAGATTTCAGGGAAATGTTACATTAATAGAGTTATAAAGAGTGATTTCACTGTTTTGAAATATTTTGTCTGTTTTATGCACCAGAATAAAACCAGGTCACAGCAGGAAGGCAGATAGCTGGTTCTTAGCTCAGATATAAAAATGAGTATGTTTTAATTTGGACCTCAAAAGAGACAAAACCTCAGCAATGATGCAAAAAGGCCTTGTGCCTATGGAAAAGCTAAACCAAACTGCTCTGGAGCAAGGACTCCCAACCTGGAGAGGCTGACAATGCTGCGTGAGAGGTTTCCCATTGAAGGATATTGAAAGTCTGAAATTTAATAGAGAAAAACAATTCAGTTCAGATCTGCTAGGCTTCAAGCAAGTCGAGGGTACATTAAGTCCTCGCTGTAATGTAAAATTAACTTATTTAGGGAAGAATTTAAGTGCTACTTAAAGTACTGAAACCACTGACTGGAGATAATATTTCCGAAGCCAGCAGAAAGCAACTTAGGAGACTTTTTGCTCTCTCACCTCAAATTTTAAAAAAAATAAATAAAAGCAAAGCAGCAGGCCACTCATCTCAGTTTTCACAGCTTTATACACCAGCCTGGAGAACTTGTAGTTATAAGAGGAATTACAGAGCAACACGGGCATGCACACAATGATTTATTGCATGTCTCGCCTGCCCAGTGGCGCAGAGAAGCAAGAGAGATGTGGATTATATACTGCACAATTTTAATTCTCCCAACACAGCAAATATGAGCACAGCCTGTTCCCATTTAATGGAAGGATCCTTTGCTGTTTGGGCATGATGCTGCTTACATCAAATCTGGTGGAAAGTTTTGTTGAGACTTCTAAGAATAAGAAGGGATTGTTCTCTCATGAAAACAGATGATTGATCCTTCCACTGCAAAGCAAAAATCTACATGAAAATGCCTTTGAAAAGTGATGACAATACTACAGCTTGAGTCTGAACATCCCTGCCCACATGGCTTTGAGGCACCACTTCCACCCCAGGGTTCAGGGGAGAAGGGCCTTTTGGAAAACTTCCATTTGGACAATGCTGAAATCTAGGAAAATGTATACCTAGGCAAAAAGGTGGAAAAAAAAAAAAAAAAATAGGCAGTTTTGTACCAACTGGTTTGGAATTTAATGGGAATTTTCACTCACGAGCTCGAAGGTAAACGAGTGATCAACCTCAAGTATATGCTTGAGGCTCCCTAAAACCCTTGAGGAACAATTGTGACATCTCCTTTCCACTGCTGGAGAAGTGCTTCTCACATGACCAGGCTGCCTGGTGCCTCCAGCAATAACAACACCATTCTGTACATGACAAAAATGTCTTAGAAATTAACCTTTCGCTTTTAAGAATCGCTCCTCTTCCCAGGAACTACTTCAAAACATTCTGTTCTACATTTCAGCCACAGATTTCTCAGAAATGCCTCTTCACTGCTGCTTTGCACGGATATCTCAGCCTGTTCCCATAACGGGGCTCAACACACAGGACTTCTCCTGTGAGCTCTTCAGGTGTTTCAGAGGAAAACTAAAAGGACAGACATGAAGCACTTCCTCATTCTCTGAAAAGGACAAAGTCATGCTCCCCACTGCTCCTTCCCCAGTGCCTGTCTCAAAGATAAAACCTTCACTTTTAAATCAAACTGAAGAAAACATTTCAAATCCTGGTCTAGGAACAGCTCACATTGAAGCCAGCAGGAATCTTTCCACCAATTTCAGGAACAATTGAAGCAAATCGCTGCCAAACTATGAACTCTATCCTAAGTGGTCTTTGTTTTGTTATTGCTTTTTGGTTTTTTTCAAACTTGAGCTGAAACTAGCATTCTCAAGGAAAAGCACAGCTAACTTTTCCTCTTGTGCTGCTTGTACAAGTAACACAGCAAAGTCCCTTGCTTGTCATGCACTCCTCCAGCTCCCTGAGACCCTGGGCTCCATGAAGGGTTTCCAGCTTAGCCCCCTGCTCCAGGAGAGTGGAGGGAGATCAGGAACCTGACTTGACACCTGATCTAAGAGGAAACCTTACTCTGCTGCCTGTCAATGCAGTACAAAATTAAAGCAGGGCTGGATGACAATTTGGAGATGTAGTTTCTCAAGCTGGTGAGCTTCCCCTTGCATGAAACCCTTATGGCTTCTCGTGTCCTTTTGATGTTAAGATACGGCCAAAATCCCTGACGAGTAACAAAGCAGAACCCAGTGTTCTGCATTAAGGAAATTAAAATGAGCAATTTAACTTCTGAGATCCAAAAGCAAATCCACCTTCCTGACCAAGTCCTCCAGAATTCCCTGGAGGCCCCACAGACACTCCCCAGTTAAGGATTCATCCTCTGTTTAATCAGGTGGGCTCCTCCTTCCTAATCAGATCACTCTCCCCTACGCTCTGCTGCTCACTGATACCTTCTGCACAGATAATACTCTGCTGCCATCCACCAGCTCTTCGTGCAAAGCAGCTGAGACAAATTAGGAAGACAAAGTTGTTAACAAAACAGTTACACCAATATTCAAAGCAGCTACAGCATCAGGAAAAGGTACAGAAAAATGAAGCCACCTAAGAAAAATGTTTACCCATTTATGCCCAGATTTAGGTTAAACAAACAAAGATGATATATTTGTGTCACAAAAATGGAATTTGACCATTATTACTGCAAAATACACACCATACATTCTTTTAACAGTCAAGCCCAGGTGCATGAATCCTTAAGGAACACAGCTGGGTGGTCAGGAGAGAAATGGGGGAGTTGTGCTTTTGGTTTGGTTTGGGGGGTTTGTTTTTTCCCCTTATTTTAGGTTTTAAGGCAAATCAGATTTTTCTAACACCGCTTCAGAAAGAGTTCTCCTGCAAACTCAATATTAGATATGTGTTTTGCTGGATGAACAAAATTACATTTTATTTAAAGTGTGGGACAATGAAATAACACTTCAGATTCATTTCCTTTTATAACTGCTCCTGGTTGGATTTCAAACACTGGGAGAATATGGGCACAGAGGATTTCAGTTTAAAAAACCCAACATTTTAATTAACTGCTTTACTGCAGACAGGGAATTCTGCAAAAATTCCCATCAGTGTTTAGAAGCCTATTAAAAATAATCTACATTTTATGCCTAAACTGATTAGTATCTGTTTCATTGTGGTATATAAGCACAGATATATTACATTTACTTTTTTCCCTCCCTTAATTCCAAGTTATGCCTTCAGTTTACCCACTCAAATTTATATTAGACTGTTGCTCCCCAGCAAAAGAACAGAATTTGGTTTGCAACTGGAATTGGCACGACCAGTAACCACCACCCACCTGGGAAGCAGTGGCTATTTATACCCTACAGCTTGATCCCTTCCAGTAGGTACCCACACACTTGGGCTGAGTGTTTGCACAGGAACAGGTTGTTGTTTCCCCAGGTAGGTCAGACAGAGGTTCTCCAATTTAAGGAGAAGAGGAAGCAAGTCAGAAATCGAAGTTTGCGTTGCTTTCCCCACTACTCCTTTAAAAGCAAACAGCAAAACCTGAATTTAAAACTTCCAATCCTGCAGCAATTCTGCCCCACCCCACAGAGAGCCCCCAGAGCCCTGCAGGGAGCAGAAGGTTCCTGACCTGTATCATGTAGAGCTGGGCGATGCGATATTCTTCCACGCTCATCGGAAGAGGAATACGATATTCCTTTATGAGCATTTTGGATACAAAAATCTCTTGTCCACTCAGAAACACAATCCAAAAGCTTTTAGTAAAGGCTCCTTAAATAATGGCAAGGAAATGCATCGAGGATCCCTGAAACAGACAGAAAGGAGGAGGGAAGAAAGAGAGAAGTGGTTATTTTCCATTCTTATGGCAGAACATCCTACTGAGGAAAAAAAAAAAACAACAGGCAAACATTAATTTTTGTAATAGCTATAAGCATAACAGCAGAGAGAGGAATCCCTGGAGTGCTACCAGACCTTTGATATCAGATTGAACAGAATCTTTCAGAAGAATTTTGATTTGCTTCAGGGGATACCATTAAAGCTATTACCCTCCTGACCTTTGCCATTGTATCAATCAGACTTTCACATGCAACAGCATCTCCACGGAAGAGATGTGACAAAAGCTCCAAGTGAATAGGCAGATCTGCTGCTGCCCACAATCTCCAGTGTCAGCAACACACCAGAGATGCATCCTCTCAAAAGCATCAGGTTTTATCCTCTCAAATTCATTTAGCAGCCAGAAAAGGCAATAATTCAACTTCCTCAGCCCTCAGTAACAACATGATGAAGAAAGACCTTTGGATTCTAAGAATAAAGACTGCAGAAATGTACTTTTCTTCCCTGCTTTATTCTGAATTATAGTCTTGGTAGGACCCCTTCTTTTTGCATCTCCAAAACAGTCTGCTGGTAAGATCCTCCTGTCACTTCTGTCAATGTCAGGCTCATTTTTACACTCCCACTGCATGAGAATACAGTCAAAGATCAAACTGCAACAGAGAAAAATCCTATCATACCCCACCTCAAGGCACTGTAACAGAATTACTGGTTAAGAATTCAGGAATACAGCATTTATTACACCACAGGTCAAAGCAGGAACTTTTCAAATACCTTTAATACCCCCTATGGACTGCGGATAAAGACAATAACTTTATGTAAGGAAGGGGGAAATAAAAGGATGACTGCTAAGGAAAAGAGGACACAGGAAGCAAAGTCTGTTATCAGCCCAAGTCAGCCTTGGCAGGATTTGGTGATGGCTCTCACAGCACACAAACCATTCACTTGGTTCCTTCTTGTCACCAAAATCCACCTTTCTGCTGTGACTGCTTATTGGACGTCTTCAGAAAGAGCTGCTGGAGCCAAACCAGCCCCAAGCCCTGTGACTGGTGAAAACAACCAACAGAATAAACCCAACCAATTTATCTTGTGGATTAAACCATGATGTGGGAATCAGGAAACCGCACCACTATCAACAGCCCTTAGTGCCAGTCGGTGTTTGCACAACACTTCACCAACCTTTTACGAGGTTTAGAGAGCGTCAAACACTTGCCCATGGTCACAGAGCAACCAGGGACAACATTCAGTATTTGTAACCCAGGTTTAGTGTGATGTCTCTGCCAGAGCTGCCCCAGTGCTGAGCACACATGGGGACACTGCCCAGGGGACACCCTGCCCAGGGGACACCCTGCCCCATGCCAAGGTGCCCCCAGCTTGCCTCCCTGTGACTGCCACATTTCTAATCTGGCACTAAAGCAAACCCACCCCGGACCGACTCTTCTGGAATAGTGATCCGTCTGGTGCTGCATCATCTAAACAATTTATTTCCAAATTCAATTCTCTGCTGCATTTTATTGCTGTCAGAGCAATCTGTGCGCGTGGAGGGGAGGATAAAAAAGTCTCTGCTATGGCAAAGCCTGTAGAGAATAACTCTGGGAAAACTCTGCTTCCCTACACTGCAAGCTCTGCACAGAAGTGTGTGCATCCACACACACGTGCAGGATTTCCTCCATCAAACTAATCCTCCAGCACAGGTGAAGAAAATCTCATTAAGTGGTTTGTAATTAGTGTCATGCCAAGGAACAGCAGTTACCACCACAGGATGGATCTCAAGGACCAGATCTGCAATGGTGCAACTCCAGAATCCCAACTCTTGGAGCTAATGGCAGTGGGAGACTCAGCTACACATCTTGAGCAGTTTGTTGTGCTTTAGAGATCTTTGAAAATTAGATTTAAAAGCTTCTCCCTTTGCTTCCCAAATGCTCTGAAAGTGATTCTGCTCCATCATAAGGACATCAGTCACATCTGCCTTTGCTGCTTGCTAAAAACAGGATAGTTCTATCGATTGGAAGAGACGAACAAAACAAAAAATAGAACCTAAAAAGCAGTAAAATGGCAAGAAACCAGTACCAACACGGAAAAAATGTGTTTATAATGAAGTGCCAGTCAGGTAATAATTCAGATGGCTGAGACACAAGAGGGTTTATTTTATTACAAACTAAAATTCCCAACATTTTGGCCCCAAGCAGACACAGCAGCAGCCTTGGCATGCGGAGCCTGTCTGGTCACAGCACTGGCTCCTGCTCCAGCTTCAGCTTTTATGGGAGCTGAGGGTTCAGCATGAAGTTTTCTCCTTCAGGTTTCTCCTTCCCTGTGGTCAGTGATTAAAAAGCAGCATTTGGGCTCAGCCCACAGGACTGCAGGAGGCAGCAGACCCTGATTATGTGCCCAGTGGGAGTGACCCGCTCCAGCTACTGCAACCAGCCCCTGAAAGTTGGGTAGAAAACACACTGGGCAACACCAAGGAGCAAATCCCAACCTCAAACCAAGGGAAAGGCACCTGGGATCAGCAGCCTGACACTGAAGGAGGCACAAAGAGAACAAACCTGACTTGTTTGCCTGGTTTTCAGCCAGACAGGAAAAAAAAAAAGGTAAATTATCAAGGTAAGTTTGCGGTTTGGGCTGTCTTTGAATTGAAAATAACCTGTTCTTACCCTTTCAGGAGTAGTGGAGCTCAGGTATCAAACAATGAAATAAAAACATGGGATTTCACCAAATTCAGATCTGGGGGAACACCATTCCAGGTGGGACAGAGGTGACAAAATGGCCCTTTCAGACAACTCACTGAGGACAGTGACCTCCTGCCAAAATCCTGGGATTTTATAGAGAATCAAAGACCACTCATTGTGTTGTCCAAACAAAACACAGAAGTTTGTCTGCAGAAATGATGGGAGAGAGGAAAAAGCACTTCTGGAAGCAGGGGAGCCACCACACAGCTCTGGAAAACAGGTGTCAAAACCCCAGCTGTGTCCATGGCACTTGTCTGCAGCCAGCCCATTGCTAGAAGCAGCCAGAGGTGTTTGAGATGCTCCACATGCTGGGATTAGCAAACAGCCATGGTTTCACCACTGGATTTTGGCTACACCAAGCTGGACTTCCCATGGATTTCCCAAACCCCTGTGGCTGCACAACTGGAAGATCCAGAGGCTGTTTGCAAACCTCAGCCTGCAGCTGGCTTTCCAGCAGGAGGAACACAGCAGTGACGCAGGACATTTCCAGACTCGCTGCTATTCCTGCTATAGCCAAGTGGCACATTTGTACAGCCCGTTATTCAATTTATACCCTGAGCTGTAGTAACTGTTAAAGCCAGGCACATAATTTTATACCTCAATTATTTTAAAATCAGGTTCTCAAAGCATCGTAATTATGCTGCAGAGTCAATATCCTGCTGTGATGAGTCAGGTCCACCTCTGAGCCATTGCTCCAGGCTGTCTGAAGGCTCATGCACAGCCTGCTGCATTTACTTCCAATTTTAACAGTCTCCCTCACAACAACAAACTCCCTAAAAAAAGTGCCCGTGCTTTAAAATCACGGGAGGATTATCTGGATCTGCAGAAGCTGAACAGACCAAGAGACCCAGCAGAATCTCTGCATTTAACCCCTGAACTTGGTGTTCACTTCGGGAGTGTCCGGGAAGCCTCCCTGGTACTAAAGGAAGTAGCAAAGGGCTGATAACAACTGACAGCTTGTAATTAAGGAGTAAGTTCAGTGTGTGAAGGGTGTTAAACTACTGGAGGACAAATCCCAGCCAAGCTTCCCAGGCTGGCCCTGAGGGGATGGGAACTGAGTGTGAGAGCAGAAACTCCTCAATGGGTTCAAGGTAGAACCACTCACGCTGTGGGTGCAGGCTACAAAAGGGCTGCTATGACTCTTCCCAGCTGTCACCTCAATGACTAATTTTGACCAGCTCACTTTTTCCATGCTCAGATTGCTGAGCAGAGGCTTTTCAGGGCTGCAGTGAGCAATGCCCCAGCAGCAGGAACCCACCTTGGGCCATGGCTGCTGCATTCCTTTTTCAACAGACACAACAGAGAGCAACTATAATGAGCTTTTTCCAGCCTCACACAGGAGGTTCATTTTATGTCATTATAAAGTTAAAAGGAAAACCCGTCATGGAGGGTCACACAGCAGCTGGTAGCAGAAGCAAGTCCCAGCCCCAGGTCCCAGGTTCTGATCACCCACTGCCTGCTCAGGGCTGTGCTCTCTGTAGAAGCTGAGAAAAGTCTCCTCTATGAAAGAGCACACTCGTGAGCTAAGGACTGATATCCTTGACTCAGCTATTGAACATTTCTCCTTGCAATATTTTCACATCACCAAGAAATTTAGGATAATTAACATAAACAACTGTAAGAAAACCAAGCCAAACCAACGGCAAAAGGACAAGCGAAGGCATTACTTGCCTCACCTACCTCCCTAAAGACCTTCCTTAGGTTCTCTACATCACCTTTATCCCCCAAGAAGATGCTTCCTTGAAGAAAGCGATATCAAAGCGATGTCAGCACTGATCCCAAGTGGATCAAACACTTGGACTTCAGGAAGCAACACCAGGCTTAGCAGCCCGGCCACCTTCCCTCTCCTACAGAGTTCCCTGGAGGAGGACACAGTGCTCTGCCATGACTGGAAGTGCTGCATACTTACTGTGCTTGGATTTATTTATGCCTTTAGAAGCTGCAGCATAAATGGGAAACAGAATCCCAGGGCCTAAGTCAGCAGTTTTCAAAGGCAGCCTCGGCGCTCACACCTTGATTAATGCGGCAGTTTCCCTCCTGGCCCAGAGCAGCCTCGCTCAGCTTTATCTGTCCAGAGTGGCACTGCTGCAAAGACCATTCCCTGTCACTCTGATCCTGCTTGTCCACAGTGTCCCTGCCTCAGAAGCTTTCCACGAGTGTCTACAGAGCCTGGCTGTCAAACCTCGCCCAGCCCTCACTCTCCAGCCTTGCCTGCCCAGCCCTCTCCAAGGAGCTGTGGCACACACAGCCCGAGATCCACCACAGGGACCAGCACAGCCTGGCAATTGTCCTGCCCACATCCCACTGTCAGCTCCAGGGGAAGGACCACAGGACAGAGAGGAACTTCTTGGTTTGTGAGTGCTCAGCACGCTCTAGGCTGGAGCTTAAGTGTCAGCCTGAATCTCTCATGACTGACCACTACTCTGTAAAGGTCAGGGGAAAACACAATTAATGAGGCTTTTCCAAGGAGATGAATAATGAGTGCTCGTATTTTACCATTCCCTTCTCTCCCCTCCTTGCCCAACCCCAACAAAGTGATCTCTCCAGTGGAACTGTTTCAAGCCATGTCTACATTGGAAGGTTAAAAAGCCTCAACATTTCTACTTAGTAACTTTGTGGCCACAAAACACTCATCACTACTCTCAAATCTCTCTCTCTCACAGGCGCACACAACTGCACTAAACTGAAAAGACAGAATGAACCTTTTAAAACCAGCAGTTTTCAGTTTTCATAGTGTGGGTTGTACCTGCTCACTGACAGCTAAGCTGATTTAAAAACTCATCAGGCCTGGGGAGAAAAAGGAAAAATAGATCAAAAGTTAAAGCTCCTTAAAAGTGCACAGTTCACACACTCTCAGCTCCAGGGCCACTGTGTCAGTGTGTGACTCTCGGCAGGGTCGTTCATCCTAATCTCCCATCTCATCTGTCAGATCTTCAGAGAGAAAAATTACAGTGCAGATGTTTGCACATCCAAGTTTCATGAGTGAGCTTAGATCCCATCTGACAGTGAATCAGCAGCTAATGAACAAGTGCCCACACTGCAAAACTGCAGCAGTCCTTCCAGTGTCGGAGCAGCTGGAGCTCCCCACGGGGCTGGCCACTGCCTGCAAACAGCCAGGGGACAAGGAAGCGGGGAGGAGGAGAAGGAAAACACAAGCATCTGAGGAAATCAGCTTTTCCCAGGTGCAGGGCAAGCTCCAGAGCTCTCGAAGGCAGCGGCACAGCGAGGGGCTGAGGACAAACACTGCTTGGTAAGACGGGGTGAACAAGTCGCGTTTACAGTACTTGATCTTTTTTCCATTATTAGATACAATTTGACGTCACTTATAGAATTTAATAGCTCATTGTAAAGCAGACGTTTATTACAACTGAAGGATGGAAGCAGTCCAAATGCAATATAGCGACACTGGAGCTATTAAATCTTGTTATAGTTCACTGGGCAGCCAAATACTGGCTCGAAGCAACGTGAGGAGAAGGGGAGGGCGGGAAAGTAACACCACAGCAAAGTGTGCACAACACCCAGCACCTTTTCTGCTTAAACATTCTCGGATATTGTGCTGGGTTTTTGTACTTTCCACTCCTATTACTCCTTCAATACCTGGGAGAGGAAAAACTGACTCCCTTCCTTCTGCTCTCTAAGTGATGCTGTGGTGCAAAGCCAGCCAGCCCCCTCCATGCACACACCGACCCCAGGGGGATCAGGTGAAGTCCATCAGGTGAACTTTGGTTGGAAAATTAACATTTCAAGTCCTGCTGTGCCTGGAGGTTATGCAAAAACGAACTAATAAAGAAGCCATTAAAAGAACTAATAAGCACACTCGAGCCACAGGTGAGTTCAGAGGGAAAGACAAACCAGCCTCTAATCCTTTTGCTGATACTGGGGATAAAGATGAATATTAAAAAGAACACTGACATTAAAGTTTAAACGTTTCCAAGTAGTCTGCATGAGGAGAGCAGCCACAAACCCCAGTGTCCTGTGGCCAGGCTGCAGAGCCTGGTGAGCTAAAGGAACTGGGCAGACCCTGCTTTTAACGGGGTTGCTCTTAGTCCAAGACTCAGCATTATCCACTGAAAACAGGCCAACATTACACATACACATAGATAAATATAGATGTGTAATATATATTTTATATATAGACACATATATATAGACATATATATATAGGGAAGCAAAAATAAAAGCGGCACTGACAGTGTGACAAGCGCGCTGGCTGAAAACAGACTGAAAATTGCTGGCAGCTCATTAAACTACTGTAAAGAAAAATCTATGGAATGCCACAGGCAAACAGCATGGACAGGATTTTTCTTTGGTTGGTGGCACATCCATTAGTCTGAAGGGCCACTGGCATGCAGAAGCCTGCACACTGTGGGCAGCAGTGGCAGGGAGATGGGAGGCAGGCCAAGTTTAAAAACAAAATAAACATATCTAATTTCCCAGGTAGCCTCCCTGGGAGGTTACTGCATTTACACTTTACAGCTCCAGGTGCTACAATCCCTCTTCCTGACACAACTCAGGAGAGGGAGCACATGGGAGCTCGGTGCAGTTCCCACCAGCTGGTCAAGGCTTCCCTTGTATTAAGCAGTAAAATGCCAACCACAAATCCATCCAGACTCTTCATGTCCATGTCCACACCATCCCTGTTCTCTTTCTCTCCATCAGTAGCTGCACTGGAAATCACAGTTTTCTATTAAAACATCAAAAGCAGAAAGTCATGAAAACTCCCACTCTTTCATCTTTCCAGTCACTAAGCATGAAAGTAAGAAATTGAGAGCAGGGAGGCTGAAGTCCAAAGCTCTGTGTACTTCCTGTGACTCTTGTTCCTACCCCGCTGCACAAGGCACTTGAAAGCCACTCAGTCCCAAACCCATTACAGCCATATCCCACCTCCCCTGGAATGGCAACCACAGCACTCATTCCCCATTTTATAGCTTATTCATGGGTCTTTATGCTCATCTTTTCCAACCTGCAGCCCATTTTAGGCTGTTTCTCAATGTTAATTTGAATTTTTATCTCCAAATACTTGCAGATCCACTAAACCTGCTTTTGAGACATGAAAACGCAATTTTGGGATTTGAGTCAACATTGGACAGACCCTGGATTGCTTCCTCAGTAACTATTCAAACTGAAAAGGATCATCAACAGCTACTCCACTTTTTCAGTAGTTACAGTCCTGACAGAAATAACATTTTATTCCCTCGCTTATGCAAATATCATGTGGAACAGGAAATGAGCATTCAATGCTGGTTTAAAAAGACTATTTCATGGAGGAAAATATTGTACCATTGCAAAGGCAGTGTTAGAGCACCATAATACTTCACACTGGTTTCATTAGGCTGAGACTTGCCTTGCCTAAAGGCAAAATGGGGATAAAGAAAATAAGTCCCACTCCATCAGAAGAAACTTGTAATGGCACCTAAAATTCTTACATGGGGAACAAGGCAGACACAGCAGTGAAGGCTGATGAATAATGGTGCAATTGAGGTGGAAAGTACAGGGCCATTTTGCACAAGAGCAGTAAATGTTTAATATCTCTGTTGCGTCTTTCATCCATAACACCAACAGATTAACAAGGTTTCTGTGGCTGGATAATTTCTTTGGAGTTTTGATCTTGGAAATAATTACACTAAATATTTCATAAGCGCCTTTGAAAGTTTTTTTTTTCTTTTTTTTTTTAATAAAGAAAAAAGAATCGCTCGCTGCTCTCGGACTGCAGCAGGGTAATGAAAGTGCACAGCTAATCAATAACCACTTTCAGTTCATTATTCAGCACATTTTGGGCTGGTGTTTTTTGTTCCCTTCTACCACTCACATCCCACATATGGACTGATGGTGCATTTTTAAACCATCACATCTTACTGCTTTTGCAAATCATCCTTAATGCTAACCACAACATGGAACTCCCAGCCTCTAAGTACCACCCACACCATTTAGAGGGTTCCAGGGTGTTTCCAGCTGAGCACTTTTGCCAGCTGAGACAGAGGAGGCCCAAGTGCCAGACCAGCTCCGTTTCTTCTTCAGTCTGGGTAACAAATGGCTGGGTCATTTCTGTCCCTTATTCCTCTTTGGGGAGTCCAAAGAAGGACAAAGCTTTGTCAGTCACTTGGGCAGTCCCAGCTCGAGGGCTCTGGGACAGGCAGCTCCAGGCTCCTCTCTGGGGAGCTGCTGATGGGACCAGAGCCCTGGCACTGCCCCAGATCCAGCTGCTCCCCTGGGGCCACAGCTGCACCTCCACAACACCCAGGACCTCTGCACCTGCCTCCAAACCAGGATGCAATGGCCAGTTCAGGCAAGGAGAGACCCCAGGGGTACTGCCAGGTGCTATCCACATCCCCAGTTCTCACCTCCTCCAGGAAAACCCAGCATACTCCTTCCCCACTCTGCCCACTCCATAAATACAACCCAAAGGACACACTGTGATCATTTAAAATACAGCTGAAACTGGAAACTGAATCCAGGACTTAAAAAAATACTAATAATAAATGATGAATTCACCCAAGCCAAGGACAGGAGTGGTACCTAAGGAGACAAATGCAGGTACTGGCAAGAAAAGAGGAAACAACATTCCCTGAGTCACCCACCCAGAGCAGAGCCACAGGAGCAGGAGTGCCTGGCTGGGGCCCAGCCGTGCTCCTTGCAGCAGCTCCCAGTGCTTGAGGGATAGATTAAAGCTCTGCCCTGGCCTCAGGGACAACCACCATTATCCCTCACTTGCAGGGAAATTGAGACATAGGGAGAAAAATTATCTGGTCCAATATTCCAAGAGAGAATTGGTGACAGAGCAGATTCAAGACTGGATCCAACTTTTTCCACAAAATAATTTTTTATAAAGAGAGGAGGGAATGAAGTAGCTCAAGCAAATTCAATTTTCCTGATAATTGGCACAATTCTGCAAGAAAAAAAAGTGAATAATTTTTTTCTTCTTACCAATTGCCTTTCAAGATATCAGTAATTCTGCAGAAAATAGAACGATTCTTGAAAATATCAAATTTCCCCAAGAGCCCAGAGGTTCTCAGCACACATTTTGCCCCATCTCTTGCCATCCCCATGAAAGCCCTTCTGCTGGAAAGCACATGGGAGCTTCAGGAACTTTTCTGTTTTGTTCAAATCTTGGTAGATGCAGTAACTTGAATGAAGACTGGCAGAGCTGCCCAGGCAGCCTGTGACACTCAGACCAGCATGGCCACCACCAAACACTCACCCTCCCTCTTCTACAAGGGTTACAGACCTCCTGTTTCTACAAATGACAAGGAAAGAAACTACTCAAGATCAAAAGATGCTCAAACCCTCACTTACAACAGTATCACCAAAACCCCATGCAAAAAATCCTTGCTGGAGAAAATATTCTCAGATGTACTTAAGTGGTGCTCCGAACCCAATTTTTGCATTAATATCTTGGGCATCACAAACCAAACTCACATTTCAGCTGTCAAATCCAAAAGACAAAACTTTGAAGCAAATCCTTTGGCCTTTAATTCTGACCCATTTTGCTGAACCCCTCCCACAGCCCCTCCCACTGCCACTGGTTTTAGAAAGCCAAGATCTGGCTTCACTCAGAATTCTCTCCAGGAAACAATTCTCTTTTCTACAGAAAATTTCTGGATGTATCAAAGCATTTAACAGCCATAGAGCACATATTGTGGTTTCAGCCTGACAAAGCAAGCAGAGAGCTTTCCCAAGGGTGGAATTCTCCTGTTCCTTGAGGACTCATGTGTGGTTTTATTCTTCAAATTAAATGGGATTTCAACAGCCTCCTCCAACTACAAATTCAGCTTCACAAGCCCATCAGGGTGTCCTGCAACAAGGTGTCATACTGCACGTGTGGGTCAAAAGAAAGCAATTTAATGTAAATTAAAACAAAAGTAACAAAATCTGTTTTGTGACCCCCAAGACCTTTCAAATAAACTTTTCCTTTGTTCTCCAACAAATATCCAAATTGTTTCGGGGGTGTTCTTTCTTGAAGCATCCCTTACAACACACTGTTACAAAAACAAGCTTACTAAGGGTTCAGGCACAAAATTTTCCTTTTCATGAGATGCACCATTGGATGGAAACCTTGTTCCAGCCTGGCAGCAGCTGAGGAAGCAAAACACGGAGCAGAAAGTGTCCAACCCCCTGGGTTCAGATTTCAGGGATGGCTCTGACCCAGCGGTGCAGTTCCCTGTCCTGCCTTTCCAGCTCCTGCCATGGCCTGGCCAGTTGCTTCCCACCTTGGGAATTTCTCCATCCTGGCTGACCCAGCTCTGCCAGCTCTCAGATTGCAGGAGCGCTGCACAGCCCCACGTGCCCCTTGCTAAAGGGCATTACAGCTGTATTTATATCTGACAGAAATCTGCTTTGTAAACAGTGACCTGATTCAGGAGCTGGGCTTTCTTAGACGGCCACGTCCAGAGCACACGTGTCTGCTGGTCCTGAGGGACACCCTCTCAAAAACCCCAGAACTGGCAGGTGGGAAGTCAAAACCACCAAAAGCTGGAGGGTTTGGCATATCCATGAAGTGTAACAGAGGAGCCAAAGGACTTCAACGTTCCAGCTTGATCACAACATGGCGTGAAGAAAAGGACAATTAGTCTGTGCAAAAAAAGCTGCCTGCAGTCTACAAGTAATGCAATATCTGAGGGACACTAAAGTTTGGATAGCTTAGTCCAAAATTCACTGCAAATGCTGGCTCACAGTCAAAACAATCAGGAGCTGAACTGAAAATAATATCGAAGTTCTCACTCCAGGCACCAGACCCTGTTTTCTCATCTCATTTCTATTCTTCTGTTTGCTGCCAATTCAAAGAACTGTGACCAAAAAAATCAGCCCATTAGTCTTGTTCTTAGAAGTGTTAAGCTCTTATTTACGAAGTTAGTGTTATCCACTGAGTCCATAAATTACAGCTAAAGCACATAAGGAAGCAGTCATGACATAACCCCAATTTAATCTGAGCCAGGCCACCACAGTCAAAGAAGTGTTTTTCAAAATGTTAATTAATTTTTAAAAGAATGGATTAAAGGGGGTTCTCAATTAAAAGAATACTTTAAGGAGACAAGCTAGAGAGGATTGTCCACTTTATTAATACAGCAATTTAACAGCTATTCAACATGTAATAACTTCTCATTAAAAGTCAACCCTCCCCCTTCTCCAGCAGATTAGCCACCCATTTGTCAGACACAATACAGCTTCATTAGCCTAAAAGTTCCATTTCTGCTCTTCCGCAGATTTGCTTTTATTTTGCTTCTGTCAGTAAGCAAAAATCCTGAATGACAGCAAAGTCCAGAAATCAGGAACACAAACAGGGCCTTGGTCTTTCACGGGTTCCAGAGGGTGTTGGGAAGCAGCATTCCCAGCAATGCCAGCACACACAGTCACCCCTGCAAGAGCCAGGTAGGAAACCTTGGGATCAACCTACACAATGCTGCCCAAATGCACAGCAAAGGCTCATCCCTGAGCTGGACCTTGTCTGGAAGAGCTCACAAATGATACCTCTTCCACCCAAGGATTACCCACTAGTGCCTCACAGCCTGCTTGGAATTAGAGTGTGTCACTGAAAAGAGGACATACAGTAATTTTACCAGAAGGTTCCCACTGCAACCCTGACTTTTTGGGTTCAGCATTGTCATCACATGTAATACACAAGCAGACACCTCCTTCTGGGTGGGTGTTCAGCCTGTGCTGAGGCTCCACAGACCTGTCCAGGAGCACATGGGAGCTCAGACAGGGACAGCAGGGCCAAGTCCTGGGGCTGGGCACCAGCAACGAGCAGTTCTCAACACCTCTGGGAAACGTGCACCCAGGTGTCCTGGGGACACAGACAGGAGACAAGTAAAGCTCCTGTAAGGGCAACCTACAACTCAATAAATGGACGAGAAGAGCCCTGTGATTCCAGTGGGAAAGTTGGAGCACTGAGTGGAGAAGCTCCACCCCAGAGCAGCACAGCAGCAGCCCCATGCTCCGTGTCAGCCTCGCTGCTGCAGCCACAGCCGGGCTCTGCACGGATTCCACTGCAGGATCAGAGCTCTAGGAAGTCCTTATTAAAAGATAACAGAAGCTGAAAGAGGTTACAGCTAAGGCTAATACCACCCAAAAGCTAAAGTAAACAAAAACATTCCAGTCTAAGATTTATCTGCAGAGACCATTCCAGCTACTCTTAAGACCAGTAACAGCCCCATGCCCAGGCTTCAATAAGAAGGGACACCTTTCCTCCAGCTCCTGCAATTTTCAGGAATGAATCCAGACATCAGCAGAACAGGAAGTTCAGGATATGTACAGCATTAGTTTCCAAGAGAATATTTATCATGTCACGTGAGACCAGCATTTTTAGCCAACTTGGGAGAAAATAGACAAGCTGCAAAACTGCCCTAAAAATACCAGTCACAATAATTACAAGGAAGAAAAGCAATGCATAAGCAATAGCAGCACTAACAATCCACACTTTTAGTAACAAGCTGCTACCTATTTTTTTTAATTACACAGACCACTGCCAGAAGATTATCTCAGCTGCTCAGGTGTGCAATTCATGTTTTCAGTTAAAAAAAAAAAAAAGAAAAGGCATCAATAATTATGTAAATCCAGGACCTTATCTTCTCTGTTCTCCCACTAAAACACAAGCTTTTGCCAAGAACCAGCTGCCTCTCCTTCCTCAGGACAGCACTATTCAGCTTCAGCATTTTTAATAAAATTGATGAAGAGCAAAACAATCCAAGAGGTAGTAAAAGCTCAACAACTTATCCTAGGCTAGAGGTGGAGAGAAAAGAGCCTGGCTGACAGGAGCCACCCGTGGGTGAGAAGCCTCCCTGGCCACGTGTTGGTGACAGTGGCTCTTCCCAAGGCACAAACCAGCTCCAGCTCCTGCAATGAGTAACTGCAGGGCTTGCAGGAGTCAACAGTTGTAACACAAGATTTATTTTTGTCACTAAAATCAGCGAGGGTGACTCACAATAGGCTCAGGGAGCCTCGTTGATGAGTCTCATTTTATACAGTCACTTTTCACCCTTGATTCTCAAAAATACCAAGTGACAATAATGACAATAGAGTATAATAGTCCTAATTAGCTAATGAGAGAGAAAATTTCCAAGTTCCAAACTAACCAGAATTGTTACTTCTAAAAATGCAATGCAGTTGATCCCTGTTGATCTCTGAAATTAGAAGAGAAAGAAGAATGGCCATTCTCTTCTGCACATTCAGCAACAACATCCCGACAGCCCCATCAGGAGAAAGAACATGAGCAAGAGCTGCTCAGAGACCTGGCTTCAGGATGATTTACTGCTAAATACATTAGAAGCATCTCCCACTGGCAAAATAAATAGGTCTGACTGCATCAAAAACCAAGCAAATCATTGCCTTCTCAAGCACAGGTTAATGCATTTTTTTCCCAGCGATGATAAAGAGGACAAAAGGACAATGGCAAGCTTTGAAAATGACTTGCCAACTAAGTGATGGCTCAATAATTACATTTTGGAAAATTTTCCTTGCATTTCACACTACTGAAGCCACTCTCAAAGCAACTGAAAGCACCAGCAACAAAGAGAAGCCAATGTGAAACTTGCTCTGTTGACTTGACTAAAGCAAAGGGCTGTGCAGGAGAGTGGACTTGGTAAAGTCAAATTTAGGACAACCACTACTGCTCTTTAAAGCACCAAAGTTGGTTGGAATCTTTATTTAGGACTAAAGTCCAGTAGCTTTCCTCTGAATAGGGGATCACATGGAAGCTATTTTCTTTGTGGAGGTTATTTTGAGCTGAAAATATTTTCCAGTTCCATGCTGATAGACAGATTATAACTACACTGTTTTACAGAATAATGGACAAGTTTTTGAAGCCTGTCACAGGGGAAAGTAGAGAAAGCTGTATTTTTCTCTTTACTGTATTTATTACTGCAGGAGTTTACTCTTTCAAACAAGGTCATGTGCTCCTTTAGCACAAAAGGACCCAACTGAGCAGAGCACAGGTATCTGTCCCATTTGTCATCCCAGGCAAGATGAGATAATCAGATTAGCCAAACAGTTACAAATTGCACACACCTGAAGGAGAGGGAAGTCATTTTCTCATATTCCTCTCCCCGGCAATCATCTCCAAGATTTCCAAGACAGCAGTGTCAGCCTCCCTAACACTTCCCAGTGCTGAGCTCCTCCAGGATTCAGGGACAAATTCCTCTGGAAGCCCCAGGTCAGCTTGTCACATTTATTGGAGAAAATGGTTTGCTTAGATGATGTGGTAAAAGCCTGCATTAATGCCTCCAATTCTATCCACACCTCCAGCAATGCTCCCTAAGAGTGTTCCTGTGACTGGCTACAAAACCCTCCTGGGAGAGGCTCCTCCACTCTCCCCACCCAAACCAACATGCACGGGGTGCAGCACAAGGGGTGATCCCAGGACAAGGACAAAGGGGATGATTTCCTGTGTTCCTGTTCATCTTTCACCCTGAGTGGCCCAACACCTCTTCCTGCAGAAATGCTGCCAGACCAAGGGCAAGGGAAGCACCCAGGCAGAAAGCTATGGAGTATAAAGAGGTTTTAAAAACAGAGAAATCAGCAAAGTGTTGTATTTGCACCACTAGCAACTGTCTCCAAAACCCCACCTGAACCCCTTGTTTAGGGTTTGGGGTGCCCTAGGACCGAAGCTTAAGTTATCACGTTCTAAAAAGGGAAGGGGATTAAGTAACTAAATTCCTTTATACCTTTGGAGCTCAGTTCTTACACCCAAAGACACTCACACAGTCTGCACTGAACAGTCTTTGGAAGAAGCTCCCTGAGCCAGTGCAGCAAATGAGCACAAAGTTCCCAGCAGGTACAACCCTCTTCCAGCTCTTCAGCTTGCAGGTGATTGACAGCATTTCCAGATCAAAAGCCTTGTACAGCCCAGAACCATCCGCCAGGCAACACCAGGCTTTTTTCAGTGAACAGTAAATTGCTCATTTGCTGGAACACAAGGTGCCTCATTTTCCTCCCTAAGACACCACTAATCCTGTATGCAGGGCTAAAATATCTCTGCTGCCCAGCCTGGTGTTGTCAGTGCTGAGAAATACTGGAAACCAGAGTGCTTTGATTCACACTAAGGACAGCTGAAAGAAATGTCAGCAGTTTTTATTTTTAAATGCATGAAGCACTGTGCCCAGGGCTAGGAACACTCCCAGTTCCCTCAGATGTTTTAGCACATACCAGTTCCTCTGAAAAAGGTGGTGGAGACAAACCTTTCACTCAATAGTGCCCTTCTTGGGGTCAGCCACAGAAATCCCTCTCCTCCTTCATCCCACAAACCAACTTTCCACCTGTGGGACGGCTCCCAGCTTGCATCACACCCCAGGGGACTGGGGGTGCTAAAGGTCCACCCTCAAGCTTGCATGGAAACAATGGCTTCTGCAGCTTTTTTGACTCGTTTCACCTCCAGAGGATGGAGAAATCAGCTCTGACTGCCATCCCTGTGACTGGCATCCCCAGTTAATGTCAAACATCCTCTGCCCCTATCCTGCAGCACAAAAAACATCCCCAAAAGTTAAGCAATACAGAGACAGACTGTGCTGCAGTTGGGAGAGTTACACACACCACCCAAACTCGTGACATTCCCATAGAAACCACAGTGGGAAAAGAGAAAAGCCTCAAAAAACTGACAAGATAAAACACACATGGTGAAATCTGTAATTCTGGTGAAAAAAAATCTGCATGTGCAAGTTCCTCCACAGCTCTCCAGCAGCTCAGGCACTCAGGGCTAACACAGGTAATACCCAACTGATGCCAATAAAGCTTTTTTCAGATCCCTCAGGCTGCCTGATGGGAACAACCACACATTCTCAATAGTGGTATTTCAGAGCACAAAGCTGTTGGATATTAGAAACAACTTTTTCCCTGTTACTTATGGGCCAGTTCTTGTAGTTAAGTGTGACTACAAATAAAGGAACTTCCTTAAATTTCCTTAGAGTGTGTAAAGCCTTTCAGAACGTAGATTTTCCTCATTAGCAGGACCAGTTAAGCATATAAATATTGGGATGTGCAAGAGAAGCCATTGATTCTTCCAGTCAAATACACATCCTTGTAGGAAAAAAAAAATCCAAGGAAAAAAACCCATATTACTACCAAGAGCACATGAGTTCAGCTAATGAGCTAATTGGCCACTTTCAGGAAAAAAAAAAGTTAAAAAGTTAAATGTTCTATCACACACTTCCCTAGTCCAGACAACTGTTTTTGTATGACATCAAAAAAGGGAAAGAAAAAGAAGAAAAGGGAAGAAAAAGGCAGGAATGCTTAGCAATGGCTTTTAAATCACTCGGGCTGCTCTGCTCATGTTCAGGAAAACCAGTCATATTCCAGTGCTGGGCAGAAGCAAGGCAGCTCCACCAGAAGAGGCACAAACATGCATGGAAGGAGGTTGTTTGTTACAAACTGAATCATTCCCTGAGATGCCTGATGCATCTCCAAACCCCTTCCAGACAGAGGAAAAACATCCACAGCGTGCCTGGTGCTAAGCTCAATTGACTGCTCATCCCTGAGCTCTACTACGAGAGCCAGAAATAAAAGCCAAGCCCAAATCCAGGAGGTTTGGAAGTGAATCTGGACACCAAGATTCTTCTGCTCATCCAAGTCTGCATCCCAGCAGGAATGCCACATGAATCTCCCTCTCCTGGGGTGGCTGGGATGTTATGAACCCATTACCCCTGTTTTTTTCCCAAAGCCTTACCACCAGTATCTTTCATGCAGGGCACATGATTTTCTGCTTAAGAAAAAGAAAAAAAAAAAAAAAAACAGGATTGTTTTTCGGGTCTTGAGAAATACTTTAGTCTGACAGCTGTTTTTTTTCTGGAATTAGTTTCTAAATATACACTCTACCTACCATGCCATCAAAGGCAGGGCTAAAGACACTAACCAGTCAATACATTAAACAGTTTATCTTGTTAGAGGTTTTACAGCTACTTAATAATGAGTTTTGGTAACCACTGCCTGTATGTGTTTATTACTGTAAAACAGTCTTTAAAAATATATATATAATCTGTAATAGATTTCCCTTTCAGCTGCATAAAAATGCTGTACTCCAATCAATATCATCTGTAGCAAGAAACTAAAAAAAGATCAGCAGAAGCCATAAAGCACAGTAAATTACGTTCAGGGAACAGCTCTACTGCCACCATATTTTACAGAAATTCTATTTAAAATTCACACATAGGAAAAAAAATTAGATATACAGAAAAAAAAGCAGATCTGGACAGGAGATAAAGCAAGTAAGTTGTGCTGTCTGACAAGCAGGATAAGAAAAGCAGAAGGGTAGACTCAATCTGACCTTTAAGGGTCAGCCACATTTTCCATGTGCTGCTCAAGATCTCTCCCCAGGGGGAGGAGGGGGCAGCAAGAGAATCAATTCACTAAAAAACCTATCAGTGTTTACATGAAGTAAGCAGTGAGAAATTATTATTTTACGAATCAGAGCAAATCTCCCATTACCTAGCTGGACAAGAGGAAAGTTTAGCATCACCCTGCCAATATTTTGGCTTTTGAAGGTTTTACACATCTCAGAGTCAGAAAACAGCCAGGCCCTTCCATCACACAAAATAACAAGCATTCCTCCCACTCCAAAACCAGAGGCACTGAAGGGCACCACAGCAGCTGAGTTCACAGAGCACCAGAAGAGCACAAGCATTTCTTTAGCCAATGACAACAAAATTCCAAACAAAGCTACAAATATAAACTCAACCTGCACTGGGAGCCCATTGCTTAGGGAACAAATTATTTGCTCTTTAGCTTTACTGACCTTCCTGAGCAAAAATTCATGAAGAGATGCTGACATAAGGAATCAGAGTTGCTGCCACCTTATTACTGGGACACAGGAGCCATAGGCTTATACCCCAGAGCCCCCACCCAATGAGCATCTCCAACCAGTAAGGAATCAGGTCTTTATTAAGAATAGCTGGGCAACCAAAACAAACAGGTTGAAAATGTGGCTAAACTTAGTACAGCTTAGGGGGAAAAAAAAAGGTGCAAGTCCCCCTGCTTTTCCTGCTTGCTCCTTTCACAAAAGCTTGGAACATCTGCAGGAACTGCCTCTCCAAGTATATCCCAGGGTTTACTTACTATTTCTTCCCAGGCAAATTTCAAACCACCGGCCCTTGCCAGAGCTGTCTGAGGTGACCCTGTGGCTGCCCCACCTCCGGCTGCATTCCCAAGTACTGCCAGGCTGCAGGTCCTGTGAAAGGTGCCAGCCACGCCTCCGCCGCAAACGCTGCTTATCTCACCTCCAGGCAAGATTTCTCTCTTTTCTGCTCTAAGGCTACTTCCAATCAGAGTCGAGAAGATGAAAGGAAAGCAGATACAGAGGCATGGCTGGAAGTAGAAGTAATTATGATGTTGGAAACCAAACCAAAACAGAAGATACAGCTTTTAAGAAGTCCCCCTCTATTAATCTCAGGCTGAGAGAGGGATAAAAATGGTTCTATTCCAATGATGATCTTTCAAGAAAAAACTCAGTATTTGGCACAAGGAGAAAAGGTAACTCTCAAACTGGAAAATTAAGCAGTACTTACATTTATTCCCATTTCCTTAGCTAAGCCAGCTATAATTACCTCCAATGCATGTTTCCATGCACAACTCAAAAATCAGGAATGTCCCTAATCTGTATCTAAAAGAGGGACTTGAGACACCGTAGCCAGGTGATGCTCCCCATAAAGAGCAAATACAGCAATACTGTCATTTTCTTTGAAAAGTTGGTGGCTTAGGGTTGTTGCTTTTCCAGGGATTTTTGTTTAATGGTACACTTTTTTCTACCTTTCTGCCAGCTTCCTTAGAAGAAAACACAACAAACCTCTATGACTAATCTTTCACTTTGCCAGCTGACAGAAACCACGGTGTTACCACAGCACATTTAAAATAAAATTACAATTTTAAGGGGAAAATGTAGAAGCACATTCTGGTCTTTTGCCTTCCCCCTCAGCCCCAAGCCATTATCCTGCACTGACATCCTTCATGAGCCAGGGCTGGAGCTGCTCCCTTTGCCTTGGGGAAGCCTCAGCACTTCAGTGATGCCCCGACTGGACAGAAAATCCACGTCAGGACAGAGAGGGAACTGCTTCTGCCACCCAGAACTGGTGTGAGAAGTTGCCATGGAGGAAAGGGAACTGCTCAAGTGTCTTGAGGCACTGTGGGACACTACAGCCAAGCCAGAGGGAATATAGAAGCAAATGGATTCAAGTGCTCCCACAAACCTGAAGCTTCCAGACAAGAAATTACCAGTAATTACTAATAATATAATTTTCATGCAGCACTCATCAGCGTGAACCAGTTCTGTCCTCACAACAAAGAAGAACAACAAAAGCCACAAACAGTTACTGAATTAGCTTATTAAGATCTCTGGGATTTTTTTGAACCTTTATAACCATCAAAATTGGTCTGAATGCACAAACATGATTACAATAAAAAGGCCCAGATGCCTTCTGGACACGGCAGCATCAGATCCAACATCATATTGCAGAGACCTCACACTGAGGAAACTCTTGTAAGGGATGAAGGCTGCTCCTCTGGAGTCACTGCCCATCCTGGTCCTTCACAGGAAGGACTGCAGCACGGGAGGAATTTCAGAAGCTGCTACTCCAGTTTCAAACACTCTCCTCTTTAAAAGAGCACACACTTACCAAATGCCAGGGGTGGCCAAGCAGACTGTCCAGGGCACAGCACAGTAAAACAAACAGGCAAGCACAATCAAACAAAAACACCTAAAAGCAAAAGAAGAGAGCCCAAAGGCTGCAGCTGATTTTCCTCCTGTGCCTGTCGCTATTTCCTATCAAATCACAGCCCTGTAAGGCAGAAAGCCCAACCTCCATCAGATGCTCTCCTGGTTAAGAGCCAGGCACAGGCAATGTGACCTATGGACCAAAGCAGACCCGTTTACATCAAAAATTTAACCTCTGGGATGAAAAGATCAGGAGGCCCCTCCTGATGGTGGAAAAGAACCAATCACTTCATCAGTGAGGTGGTCCTGAAGGGAAGAGAGGCACAGCAGGACAGAGGAGGCTTCGTCCAGCTCTGCAGAGCCCTTGCCCCTGCCTGGAGCCAGAGCCAGGGCACCAGGAGGGGAGAGGAGCCCTTCAGAGGCCGCTGTGCCCAGCCAGCAGGAGCAGAGCCAGAGCAGGATAGGGCTCATTCCAGAGACATTTTTAGCACAAAGAAGGGAAGAGCACAGCAGCTCTCCTGTACTGCTGCATCCACCCAGTTTCCAGAATCTCCAACTCTATAATGATATGGTTCCTGGAAGAGCACTTCTAACTGGATTAGAGGACATCTCGTGAGCACGCCCTTGGCAGCACCATGACCATGGTGTGGGAAAGACTCCTGAGTGCATGATCCAGGCCCTTGGTAACTCAGTTATGTCCCCTTTTTAGCAGGGGTGAGAGGCAGGTGTTTTAAAAGCAGCTTGCTCTTAAGTTTGTTTTATGTTTGAGGGGTTTTTACATTTTTTTTTCTTTGTTGCCTCCTTACAATAATAAAACCAATTGCTGTTTTTTCTCCAGTCCCAGTATTGGTTGTGCTGCTGAGAAAGCTCATGTAGCAGAGCAAAATTCAACTCAATTAAAGATGAAGCATGGACTCGGTTTTCTTTTGAGCAGGAGGGACAGAGACTCTCAAGAAGCTTCACCCTCCACTAACCAGGTTTGGCATTGCCCAGACACACTTAGGGAACTTGCTTAGGGAACTTCTGTGCAGTGGAAGAAGAGTTTTTGCACAGTGACAAATACTTTATACAGCTGTCCAAACTAAAACGCCCATTTGACAGGAGATTCAGCCCATCCTTGGATTCATTTATTCTCTGAACCATGCCCTTAAAATAAGAGTGTGTTATTCTTTTGCATTAGGCAAAGCTGTGTTAAAATGTTTGTTTCTGATGGAACAGAGAGACAGACACCAGGAGGAAGCAAGCTGTGTCTGAAGAGCAGAATTCCTGGCAGATGGGTCAAGAGCAGCAGCTGTGTTCACAGAAAACACACACGTCTTTACATACTTGGGGCTGCCATGTGGAAAACATCACAAGAGATGGTTCACAACGAGGGGAAAAGAGACTGTTTTTGACAGCAGGTCTCGGGATGCTGCTCTCCTGAGCCTCTGCAGTGGATGCTGCAGATGGATGTCTCATCGGGCAGGGAAAAGGTCAACATTAATAATGGAGCTGCACCAGTTCGTGACAGTCGCAGAAATATCATGAAGAGATACTGATCTTTACTGCAGTGTGATCACCACACACACGAGGACAGCCCCACCTGCCCAAGACCAAGCTGAGCCACCATTGCTCCCAGCCAGGCTTGAATTTCCTTGGCAGCACCCTGTCCCTGAGCATATCAGGGGCACATTTCTCCCACTACCTACACAAGAGATGTGCAAAGGGAGAACCAAAAAGTGACACGTTCTGGCCTCTATCCTTGCTGTGAAGCAGATCCTTGTGCAGGGATGACCAAGGAAGACTGAACCAGAGCAGCCAGAGCCCAACGAGACTGAAATCAGAGTTCACACTTAACAGACAAGTGACCCGATTTTAAAGTGCTCATTACACACCACTTTGTGCAGCCAATTCAAAAAGCAGCTCCACATCATCTCTGCGAGTCAGGCAAAGGGCTGGATTTACTAAACTGTGTCATGGAAAGAGCTACAGATGCTTTATCATTGCTGAAATGTTACAGAGATAAGGTCCGTGTGTCAGCTGCCTCCTGGAAACACGGCTAAGGGCACCTTATGCTTATTCTGCACTGAAACCAGTGTATCAAATCTTTTAACAGGAGTTCCAGACACCCAGCAGAAAATGAGCATCAACATTACCACCACATACTTTGAATTGCCCTGGCCTCAGCAGGCTCTCTCTAGCCCTTCTTTCAAGATGTTTTAAGTGGATTATTTTCCCCAAGAAGGGCCAGGGAGACACAGAAATTTTTACAAGCAGAACGAGTAATGAGTTTAGTAAATCCCTTATGCCAGTTACACTTAAACTGCTGCCCTAAACGCACTAGGTAGTAAGAGTAATTAAATAAGCAACAGCATTGTACTCCCAGGATTTTTTCCACTGAAGGGCTGGAAAGCACTTCAAGCCTTTGTCAGGAAAGCATGTAGGTGCAGCTTTGTTCTCTGCTCCTGGCGAGGATGGAGAGGCAGCTCTCCATTTCCAGAGGAGCACTACACAGGTTAACAGCACTCTTGTTTTCTCCTTTATAGCTCAGGGACAGAGGGGAACATGAAGTGTGATGTGAACACCTGGTGAACACACACAGGAGGGCTGCAATAAGAGGAAAAATCATTGCTTCTGTTGCAGGTGCCCTCAGCACCATTTCAAAAAAACCACCCTGTTAGAATCAGCAGAATTCACGAGATCACCACCTCTGGATGCTGAACTCGATTCTTCCTGGCAAGTCCCACAACAGAAACACACCCTCACCCTCAGGGGGGCCAGCAACCAAAGGAAAGCTGTTTCCTTCATCACATATTCCACAGGGTCATCTCCTCCCAATTGTTATTCTGAGGACTGGGTCCTTCAACTCTCTGCTATTTATGCACATTGTTAATCTGAGTGCACCACGTACTCCGAGCATTCACGAGTCTACAGATAGGACTTGCTCTATTCATAAATAGCAGAGCTCCAACAGGGAAAGATCCCAGGATTAGTCAGAGCTATTGAGAGAAGGGAAATTAGACAGCAGGTACAGAGAGAAAGCCCGAGTGTGTGTTACATATTTAAATGACACTGACATTTCTTCAAAGCCTTACTGGGTTTTTCATAGGTTGGGTTCTTTGGGGTATTTTTGGTTGATTTTTTTTTGGAAGGCTGCAGTTGTAAAGGTAAAATTCTTACAGAAAATGATCAAGCAGCTGTTACTGTCACAGTGGGAGAGGTTGAATACCATATGATTAATATCCAAGCTTACTGTGGAACAACAAGAAAGTACGGCTAAAAGGAGAAGGAAAGTCAAACTACAGGAAAAAAAAAAAAAAACAAAAACCAAAATCAATCAAACAATCCATACAGTTTAGACACTGAGCATATTGTCACAAGGGACAGAACAAAGTCCCCACAGCTGAGGAGGGACCTGTGTGACGTACTCACACCCAGGAGCAATGCCCATTTTGCTCTGTGCTCAAAGAGAAACGTGAGGGGGTTCACACATCCTCGAGAGCTGGGCCTGGCTGAAGGCTGAAAAACACATAGCTCCTGCTAATAAATCCCTTAATTTATTAAGATAACTTCTCATCATTGAAGAGAAAGAAAAGCCATACCCCTGGAAACCACACTCAGTGAACACAGCAACTAATAAATACAAAGACAACTCAAGAAATGTATGTTGTTATATCTTGTTAACTTCTTACTTCATTAGCTAAACTGTAAATTAGCATATTTTTCCTCTTCTGTGAAGATCTTTTTTTCCCCTTCCCCAAAACTGACATAGTTTCATTGCTGTTCCAAGGATTTTCCCCCCTCCTCAGTCTGAGAACTAACTTGTGAAAACACACATGGACAGAGCTTTCCTGATCTCAAATGCAGGTAATTAACACAGTTCTCTTTTGTGCTGCTTCAGGAGAAAAAACAAGAGAGAAAAGCAAACACAAGATCTTTAGAGAAACCCTTTTTTTGCTCCACCAACCACCTGGACTAAAACTAAGCTATGCCAATCCTCTCCCCATTGGTGAGAGCCAAGCCATCCACCTGCAGCATCCCACTGCACCAAAGAGACTTTTCTTCAAAAAGCACCCACTCTGCCTTTTCATCCTCTGCTGTACATGGATACAAGAGCCTCTCTTCAGGCTAAAAAACACATAAAATAGTTACAGGTTGAAGAACATGCAGGAACAGCAAAATAAAGCCAGCATTTCTGACATGATTGTGCTGGTGAGTCACCAATTCATTCTGGTTTGTCAGCTCCTGCAAGGGCCAAGATCTTCAGAGGCGGCTGAGGCCATCTGAGGTGGCAGCCAGGCTTGGGCCCAGATGCCCAGAGCCAGAAATGCCTTTTCCCCTTTAATTGCTGGCTGCCAACAAAAGCAAGGAGGGATGAGAGGAACTTCAAATGACAACATCCCCCTCTCCAGCCTCTCTCCCAGCTGCAAACTCCAGCAGCATTTCAGCCAAGCTCAACACTGCCCATCAGTTCTGTCCCTTTGGGGAAGCAGCTCTTCCATCACAAAAAATCCCCAAGGTTTACTTTCTGTCCCTGCAGTTTTACAGACTCAAACGACCTCTGGCAGCACAGCCAGGAGCCCTCTCCACAGGTGGCAGGACTGACAGATGCCCAGACCCCACGGAACAGCAGCAGTAGATCAAAAAGCACCACCACAGTGGCATGGAGCAACCCAGGCGACACAGAACATGGCTTGTCTCAAGCTGAGGCACAAGAGGTTCAGGGAATTTGTTTGGATCGTTTGTCTTTCATTAAGATCCCATTGTCTGGGATGCAGAGGGGAAAATCAGGGATGTATTTGTACTAATGGCAGGGACCACATAATTTGCAGTCTCTATGCCTAAGGCTCACACGTATCACTTGTATTGAACACTGGCTTTCTTTCCTTTATTCTTTCTTCCCAGTTTTTCTCTCTTATGGCAGCCCACTGTGTCTTTCATACACTTTTCACCTTCTCCCCTACCACGAGCTCTGTTTGAACAATGTTTTGCAGAACAGAAAAATCTGTCTCCTGCTAGAACTAGCCAGATCTGACTCTTTTGTCTAAGAAAACAGTGTCCAAGTATAATAATAACCCTCCACAGCTCAGAGCTAGCATAGCTGGTGATCAATACCAAAAACCCCAAGTCAGCAGGGACCAAGAGTCAAGTTTCTAATCCCTAAAAACAGTTACCACAAACTCCTGTTGCTTTGCAAACTTAAATCAGTTTTAAAAGAACCACCACAAGGGGAATGGAGCTTGTTCAGTGGGCAACAGGGTTTTCTCCAAGTGGGAACAGAGGTAAAGTATTCAGAAGTCCTATTAAGGAAGTAGCAGCCCTTTGATGTATAAGTGACTTAATGCTCTCAGAAAACCAGGCTTGGTCACATTGGTGATCCAGTATTCTATAGAAAACTTGTGGTTCTGGTGCTTAAAATCTTGTGGTTTGAGGAAAATTCAGGCTACAGGATAGGGCTGGAGCAATAAAACCTCACAGTGAGCAGCTTGAGCTTCCTTTGCTGATCATCGGAAGCCACTGTTGGCAAGGAACGTGACAGGCTTATCCAATGGCTTCCATAAAAGATTGCTCACTTGTGCACATTTTGAAAGGGCAACCCCTTCTGCCTTGCCTCTCTTTCACTGTTATATTTAAATATATTAATATTTTGAACTTCTAAAAGCACAAGCAATTTATTTCTTCTTTAAAAATAAATAAGGTAGGGAATGTGATCGTATTTAGAGAGCAGAACCTTCTACCTACTTTCATGTAGACAGAAACATATTTCAATACCCCTAAAGCACACAGGAGGTCAGTCCAAAGTCACAAGGGATCAGTAATTTTGGATGCCCAAAGTGACACCTTCTTTTAAAAGAAGCAGTTCTAAGAGATAAGCCTGCAACCACCTACTAATCTCCTGAAAACAGAGAGGAACAAACAGACTTTCATCACTTCAGAGAAATACTTCCTTCCATGTTTGACAATAAAAAAGATAAATAATAATAATAATGATGATAATTTTAAAAGAAAAGGAGACAGGAGACAGACAGACATCTGGGTTATGTTCTAAATGTAATTAGAAGCCTGACAACAGGACAGAATAATGTCAAACAAATTACAAGCAATGTGTTTTCATTCACAGGGTGACAAGTCAACAGGCAGGCAGTTAATTTTAAGACTGATTATGTACCAACTCCTTAAATAACATAAACACACTCACCTCCACGGAAAGCAACAGGGAGTCCAAACACACCATCGATCTCCCTGTGGGCAGGGCTGAGCATCTCAGCTGTGTCTGGGAAATGATGAGCGTGGATTTTAGGGGGGGTTGTTTGTTTTACAAGGTGCTGGCATTGCTCAGTGGGTGCCCCAGCCCGGGTACCTTGGATCCCAGTCCTGCTGAGCACCCTCAGCTCTCACTGACACAGACACATGGAAGTGCACACATAAAACCTCACTCCAGAGGTCCTGCCTGAGGTGATCCCCTGTGGGAGGAAAAGCTGTGTGGTTCCTAACAAGGGTTTTTCAGGCCAGCGCCCTCACAACACCCCCACACCGCCTCAGATGATTCCTCATCCAGGTTCTCCAGCCCTCCAGGACACCGCAGTGTGCAGGCAGAGAAGGGCTTGGCCATCTGAGCTCAGGTGCACCTCCAGGGGCTGAGGCACATCTCCTACCCACTCAGGGGCTCTCAGGTGTCTGGTTTGGGCAAACTGTGGCATGTTCTTACAGGAGAGCCATAGCTTTCCTTCCCACCATGTCCAGGCAGCTCCTGGAGGTTTTCCAGCCTGGACTTGCATCCCTGCTCCATGGGACCCATTCTGCCTCCCACACCACCACCTGCAGGGACCAATTTACGCAAAGCTTCAACCTTCTGAGGCACTTTAAAAACAAAACAAAACAAAACAAAAAACTCCAAAAATCCTTATCGACCAAGCGGCAAAGGCAGAAGATGTGCAGCCTGGGGAGAGGGAGATTGCAGAGAGGAGCTCTTCATTTTCCTGCAGCAATAAGAACCACCTATTTGTTTGAGTGATGGTGGCTTCACGAGAACATCAGTGCAGAGCCAAGCGACGACAGCTCTGACGTAAATAGAGGGAAAAAGCAAACAGAGTCAGTGCAAAGCACTGAGGCAGCAATGGGACACGATGGTGGAGACGCCAGGCTGCAAGGAGAAACAACGCAGCGAGGCAGGATGACAGATGAAAAAAAAAGGTTACAAAAGCAGAACAGACTAGAAAGGCATTTATAGGATAATAATCCTTGCCTGTGTTTCTAATTATATCTGTAATAGTTAATAGCTGAAAGGATTTTAGAAGGCAAATTTACTTTTTGTCCTCTGTGCCATTTTCTGGCGGCATTTGCCCCAAATGCCCGAAGAATGGTTGGTTTCAACATCTGCTGATGTGTGTGGGTGTGGGTGTGTGTGTAGCTGGGGTGAAACACTTCCCAGGGAACTCTGCAAGGGACAGAGGTGAACTGGTTAAATCCCCTCACTGGGGCAGGGACAAGCTGGGCAGCCCCTGTCAGTGGAAATGCAGACTAAGCAGCTGCAGTAATGCCAGGAACCTTTTGGGGAACATGTTAACAAACTAGAAAATGGTCAAACAGCACCAGGCTGCAAGTTAGACACTGACACCAAATGCTCCAAATAAATAAATACACGCACAGTTGTGGAAGGGCTGTGCTGGAGGCTGGTGAAACTGACTGGAACGACAACAACCCAACAGAACCGTGCCTGGAGAGCAGAGGAATCATCTAGTGAAATTTCTCTGGATTCTTCCAGTGCTTCTTTTGAGCTTCACATCACCTGACTAACACATCTACAAGCTTAGAGCTGTGAACAAATTCCTTTAAATTAGACTTCTGAAGCATGAACTGCCCCAAACTACTCAAATTTGAAACAAAGAGGAAATAATAGGTATTAGATTAAGTAGGTAAAGATACATCCATTTTAATTGTAGAGCTATACAGTGTAAAGTACTCTGGAGAGGAAAAACTCCTCAGCCTATCTCCCTGGGAGCAGTAATACTTAGGTTTAATCTGTAGTGTTGTCACTCTACAGAGATGAGGCACACAGAGAATTTTTATGCCAGACTTCAAGAAGTCAACCCAAATTCCAGAACACCTCTGACAATAGTCAATCAGGACAAACATCATAACTGGAAGCACCTTCAGTTTGAAAATACACAGATATGATGATAACTGCAGCAGCACTACCAGTGCACTCTGAGAATTAATGCTGCTATCCAAAGGGAAGGGGAATGTCTCAGCACTCGCCCTCTGCCGCATGATTCAGGAGCTTGGAACATTTGCTGACACCTGAATCTCACTGATTAGAGTCTTCCACCCAAAATCAAGGGAAGGAAAGGGAAAGACTTTTGGAAAAGAAAAATTATGCAGAGATGTTGTTGTAACAGTTCTGAATATTTCCAGTAATACTTCAGATGCTGCAGTGAGAGATCTTACCCAACAGCTTTTGGAAACAAGGCGGTGATATTTACCATCATCACCTTCCCCAGCTCAGTATGCTGAAAGCACATGGAGAAGAAAACCACACAGCCTTGGAATAGTTAAGTGTTGGGGGTGGAGGGGGCTGGGGGGGTCATTTGGGAGGGGTTTTGCTGCTTTTTTTTTTTAATTACTTGTAACTGAATCAAACCGGAAAACCATCCCAAGAGCAGAGCCCTCACAAACCACCCTGGACAGCAAAGATAAACACATTTTGGAAAAGTTAAAAACTGGTCCAACATATTGAGCAGACATTCTTGACATCTCTGACATCCTTTGAGTGTCAACTGAAGGGGCTGAATCCCAGACTGAGCATGAACAGCATGACTCGAGACTCCCCAAAATGCTGGCTGTGGAGGCCCCCATCCTGCCAGCCCCGGGACTTCGGTGCACCGAGGATATTCCTGCTCTTGGGAAGGGCTCTTAACTGGTGCTTTCCAAGCAAAGCTTATGAGCAAAGAGCCTCGCTGCTCTCTAGAATCACAGAAACTTCCAGGGATGGGGCAGCCACAGCTTCTCTGGGCAACCTATTCCAAGAAACAGCCAAAAGTCAGAGCCCAGACTGAGGCCAAGCGAGAGCAGTTCAGAGCTGGCATGGAGTGGCTGGAGGCACCCACAGCTGCTTCCCACAGCTGCTGTAAGAACAATCAGCACTACCGTGTTGCACCTGCAATTATTTTAAGCAATCAGCTTTGGAAAAACACTAACGTTCATTCCTCCTTTCTCATAAAAGTACAACTTGTACTGAGCCTTCCTGTTGCTAAAGAAATATTCCATTTAAGAAAGCAGCTCACTATCATTTTAACAACCGAGCAAACAATGCCTTCGTGTTGCTATGCCTGTTAACCTTTGATTTACAACCCCGTTGGTCAGTTTTGTTTTTGAAATTAAGATGCTTGTATGCTGAAGGGCAACACAGTTCATGCCATTAAATTAACATCTGCTATAACTAATGTGCTACACAAGAGTCAAAGAACATTTACAAAGCACCAGAAACAGGTGAGTGAGCATTAAACAGCCTTTTGCTGAATAACTTAAAACATAAAAGATCATAGACATCTGAAAACAAAGCTCTTTTTTTTGCACACATTTTTGGTAGAAGAGTCAGCTCCAAACAATTTGTTTTGTGGTGGCTGTCAGGGGAGACCCAAGTGAGACTCTGGCCATGTTGGGGAACAGATGATGTGGAAAACAGAGGCATCCAGGGACAGACAATTTGTTGACCCCATCTGCAGGTTATTATAACACTGACTGATCTCCCAAAGCAATTTTCATTAATAAGAAGTTTCCAAGACCAGTCTTGCTCCTTCCCTCACACCCCAGAGGAATATTTACATGAGATTCCTGGAGACCAATCCTTCCCTCTCTCCTTCTATCTTTTTTTTTTTTGTATCATGGGAGAATCAAGCTCAGTAGTTTCTTATGCCATATGGGTAACAGAAGAAAACAATCAGCAGGTCATAAGGCATCACGTCCCTGTATGAATTCTCCATACATGCCCTGCACAAAGGTTGTGGGATTTTTTTATTTATGTGAATCTGTGGAACTCACTGCTATCACAGTCACTTCTGCACCATTTTAAAAAGGCAAAGGAAATAAAAGGCATAAATTACCTTCTAAAACAAGCACTTTTTTTTGGTGCAGAAGTCTTCAATGAAGAAATATAAAACACAATTGCAACAAGAGATGAAATTGCTGCTTTAGACTCTAATGGCTTCATAACAGTAATTAAGGCTTCTTCCTGACTTCATAACTATGCCATAATGCATTTATCAAAAGCACATTACCACAATGGACACATTCACTCTTTCTGCAATATTTTGACAGCTCCCTTTGGACACTATCAGTAAATAAAATCTTATGTGAGCCAATTACAGAAAGCATAAATACAAATTCTCTATGGCTATCTTGTTTTGAATGCACTGCTCTGTCAAATCTTTTTAATGGGAAATGGGTAAGTGCTTTGAATCCAGGAAAAAACTTCCTCCCCAGAGCAGCTCTGGGATGCAGAGTCTTTCTTAAGAGCCACAGGAAGGAAGGAGAGCAGTGTTTCTTGGAGCTGTGTTTTTATCACAGGAGGAGGAGAGGTTTTGACAGCAGAGAGACTATTGTCAAGTACATTTGGACTCACGTCAAGTCTCTGCCTTGACAAATTGCACTGGGAGTCCTTCCACAGTCAAAGTGCACGACGTGCAATGCAGAGCCATTTCTCCACTTCACTGAGGAGCAGAAGGGAAATACAGAGCTCTTTTCCCCTTGCTCCCATCCAACTGGCTCCAACAGGCTGCAGCGAGCCTGGCGCTCTGCAGGGACACATCCACAGCTGTGAGCAGCCTCCCACCAGCCCCTGCCCCACGCAGACCCCTCTGTTTGGCTGTGGGAACACAAATCCCACTGCGGGAGGAGCGGCACATGTGTGAAGCTCACACTGTGTAATGAGTGCTACCCAAAGTGCAAATGCAAGTGGGTGAATATTGGCATGAACCCTGCAGAGAGAAGCTAAAATTAGGGCTTGCAATATGGAAATCTGTAATATCCTCTGCACCTGGGTAGCTCAGTGTATTCCATCCCAAATGCTTTAACTAAAGGGAGGGTAAAAGGGGCAAGATGCAAAATACACATGACCTTCCCTCACCATTTTTATCACCAAAAGAGGTTTCTGCATTAGACACCCTGCAGCAACAGCTCAAAAGATTTTACAGTGGAGATAATTAGGAACACATCACCCTTTCTTTGATCACATGAAAGATTATTTTAAATCAAACAGGAACACAGCTCCTGCAATGATCGTCAGTCTTTGCCATACACTTCTCTCTCTTATCTCTTAACTGCTACAGTGGGGAAAGATTGGCAGGTGCTTTAGACATAGGATTATAAGTATGAGGTCGGGATTCAAGGCAGAAGTAGCAAACCTCACTTTACACAACAAGGGATGCTGAGTGCTCAGCATCCCTTACCAGTTAATCCGTGTTGTTTACTCCCTTGGTGTAGAAGGCTTTACACTGATAAATTCTGACTGCTCCTTAGCAGAGGCAGAGCTGTGGGCAGTAACCTGAGCAGGACTCTTCAGAGCACAGTTCTGCCACCCCATAATTTTACTCTCCTTTGCAAAAATCACAGAATTTCTCTAACAGCATCAGCAAGCCAGGCAAAGCAGCCAAGCAGCACACAAAGGAGCTCCTGGGTTTTTGTCTCTGGGCTGCTGGGGGTGGAAAGGGAGATTTGTCAAGAAACCTTCTAGAAACCCTGGGGGTGAAAGGAGAGGCCTGGAACTGGCTACAGTAAATGAAAAGCATAATTCAAATGCTGACATGTACTTCACAAAGCTGTTCATTCAGCTACATGGGAAGGAACAGCACCAACCGCAATTTAAAGTAGAAAAAAAGGAAAAATGTAAAAAAAGCTTAGGCACAGCATTACACAGGAGCTGTTCCCAAGGCTTCCATCCAGAAACAGACTACCAACCTTTCATTCAATAAGGTACTGCTACAACGAAATTACCTCCTGGGCGCTAATGGTCTCTTAGTTATAAACAACCTCTTTAAATAAAGGGGAAAGAAAAAACGTGTGTTATAAAGGAATTTGCAACACATTCCCTTCAATAAATCCTTCCTCCATTCAGTGCTTCCCAACAGGAGCTGGTCTACCAACTATCATCACCAGTAATTCTCTCCCACCAGGGGGAAAGTAAAATAAAAAATTCAGACTATAAAAGTATCTCCTTTATCATAGAAGAAAGTTATTATGAGCCTCCATGCTGCCTGGCTGTGCACACTGATGGTTCCCTCCCTCTTTCCCTCTTTCTCCAGTAATTGCTGGCAGAGGGAAAAGGGAACAAATGCTGACCATGTGAGGTGCCTCCAGAGACTCCAGGTAATCATACTCATTCCGTTTTATTTATAGTAACAAGTATTTTATTTATTTGATTTTATTTACACCAAGAAGAATAGGTCCAAAGGTTCCTGGCAAAAGTATCCTGTTAAGGCAGCTGGGTAAGCTGGCATCATATTGTGCCAGGTATTCCCCTTCTGAACCACCTACCCTTGGCATATGCCTGAAAAAGGGAAAAAATATTCCCCTCTATTTCCCAGAACCCCTGACAGTTCCTACCAGCTTGGTTTGTCCTCTGCCAGCTCCGTATCGCTGCCAGCTCCAGATTTCTTGACCAGTGCCCTGCTCTGGAGAAAGTCTCTCTTTGGGGCAGCCAAGGCTGAGTCAGAGCAGAGGGACCAGCTGCAAGATGAGCCCTGCAGGACACTGTGCAAGAAATGCTCCTACAGGCCCCCACCCAGAGCTCCAACTACTCCAAACTCCCTTGGTTTCCAGGTTTCCCCAGCCCAGCACACATGCCAGAGCCAAGCGTGGATGTGCCAGCTCTCCCCAGGGCTGCTCACAAGTTCCAAGTCCAGGCAGTGGCAGAGCAGGACAGTACATCCCAGACCTCAGCATGGCAAAGCCTCCCAGCTGTGACCCCCCTGCCAGAAGAGCCCAGCAGGTCAAGGGGTGAGCCCAAGGGAACGAGCTCTGCCAACCCAGTCCCCTCTGCAGGGCTCCCCCACCAACTATGGAATGCCAGGAGAACAAACAGCTCGGGAGAGAAGGGGTTTGGACAAAGCTGGACTGGCCAAATCTGCCTCCCCAGGTCTGGGCAAGGAGCTGCTGTGGAAGGCAAAAAGACACATTTACCTTAAGCAAAGCCCAGACAGAGAAATGGGCAATTTTGTCCTCCAAATGCACAAGCTTATTGCTCATAAAAGGTTTACGTTGGCTGGAGGAACCTACACTAATGAAGTTTTATCACTCCCTGTACTGAGTCCTCAGGGGAGTCCCAGCAAAGCTTTGCAGGCAGCCACGTAAGTCTGGGATTGTGCTGCATCCCATCTGAAGGAAAAACAAATCCTGCTGGCAATCTAAAACATCAAGCAGATATTCAGGATATATTCAGCCCCGAACCAGAAAAAGAAAAAAAAAAATCACCCACGCTTGTAAACTGGTCACACCCTTAAGCTCTCCAGAGAAGTTTTACAGCTTGTAAAATCCTCATGATTCATTTGGAAAGAAACCACAGTCCATGCTGCAGCCACAGCAGTGTAAGCTTTCACCAGGGGAAAAGATGCCTCAATCAACTGGGCTTCGAGGGGCTACCTAAGGAGCACTAATACATGTCAGGGACTAGCTACAAACAAAAAAAAAGGTAAAAAGAGAAGGGCTTGTGCCCCATACCCACAAGAATTTATGCTGAGAAAAGCAGGTTATTTATACAGAAGCTTTGTTTTCAGCATCACCACTCAGCTATCCATTATCAGCCCCAAAACAACAGGGCACAGGAGACTAATGAACAGCATGAGCAGGAAATACAGAGATGTGAAGCAAGATTTAGAGAACAAATAGTTCAGGCACTCTTGTATTTTACAGAAGGTCATTCACTGGGCCTTTATACTTCATTTATCAAATTAGATCTGAATTGGTGCAGTCATCCCGATTCATGAAACCATCATGCATCTTTTCCCTTCAAAAAGGGAAATAAACACCTTATCTCTAAAGCAGTTTCCATCAGAGGATCTCCGAGCCCTTCCCTGGCACTTTGCCTCACAAAACCACCCAGGCAGAGCTGCCTCCCCTACAGACAGCCTTCAGTGGTGCAAAGAGCTCAAGTGTTTTGCCTGTAAGGGCTTAGGCCAGACCTCAGATCCACATTCCTTCCCCTGAGATGCACCTGACTGAGCCAATTATCCATGTGCTGCCCTTAACCAGTGTGATTTTATAGCCTCTATTTTTTAGTGCTTTCCTTGTCATCATAAACATATCAGTGTTTGCTCACAAGTTGTTCCATTAAAAACAAATATGCTGCCACTCCATGGCTGTGGAATTTGCTGCAGAAAATCATCCAGAGAACAGCTCTGCCTTGCCAGCCACCTGCACCACCTCCCCCTTTAACTCTAACCCAGAGGCACGTTACAATTACCTTATTCCAACTAAATAAAATTATTTTCCCCTGTTCCAAGACATAAAACAACCACATTATTATGGCCATTGAGACTGTGATTTAGTAATTTAAACAAAAGACACACACAATGATAAGAACATAGTAAGTAGTACAGCACTTCATTACAGCTGGAACCAGTATTTATGACCCCTGAAAGCAAAGATGGTCGTGAAAATTATATGCCCAAACCTGTCACTTCAAAAGTACAGCTTAATCAAATAATGCTCAGCACACAGGTTTCAGAGACACTGATGATCTTTTGGTTTTTTCCAGGGTGAAGAAAAAGCCCTGAGAGATAATAAATCGTTTAAGGTATCGCTGGAAGCGGCTTACTTACGAAACAGGATTTGCAATGCAAAAAGTGAATCATGAAGCATCACCTTCACACACTGCACCCTTCCTCAGGCTGCTGCTGAGGGACTGTCTCTCCAACTGCCCCCTGCCTCCCCCAGAGCAGGTCAGGGACAGGGACAGCCTCCCAGGGCCATAGGAATGGGTTCATGGGCTCTCAGAGCTGAGAGGAGCAGAGATGCAGAGCAGTCACTGGAGAGCTGCAAGTGCTCTGAGAGCTCCTGACCAGGCTGCACAGAGAAGTTAATCTGGTAAAAATGCTTTGGACGTGTAGCCACAGCCCAAGTACAGCTCTCTGCCAAGACTGAGGACAATACATTATTAACTAAAGTTTAATTATATCGACAAACATATATTTCTAGCTGAGGCTTACAACCACATCTCTGTAGATTTGTTTGTTCTTCTAGTGGTCCTGTTAAGAAATGAGTTTCATTATCACTTTCATAGCCCAAAACACACATTTATCTGGTATTAAATTTACTTCTGTTTTGTTTCCATAGGAATTTTGCTGGTTCCATATTAATTAATTTATGTCAGAAACAGACAGTACTTCACAAAGGAACCTCTAATCAGTGGCTATTAAGGGTGGGCTGCAATATGGTTTCTTTGTAGCACTGGTCAGATTATTTTCAAAAGGCAAAGCCCAGTTTTAAAAAAGAAGCTATTATCTCCCCACCAAGTGAGTATGGAAATTAAGGAGCACTTAATTATTACATTTGGGATGCTCTGAATTAGGCAAGATAGATTTCCAACAAGTATCATTCTCTGTAGAAAGAACAATCTGGCTACTGGTAATATATAGACCACGTGTTTTGTTTTTAAGAGAAATTTTGCAGGAAGAATGAGTCAGCAGCAGACAAGCAGCCAGGTCTCACAGCCAACCAACAACCAGGACATGGGCTTCAGTGGGGACAGCCTCACATCCCCAAAGACCCAAGTGTAAGACAGCCCCACTGAAAGGCTGCCCACTCTTTCCAGTAACCTGATGGCCACAGAAGCCATGCAAGTAGCTCTGAAGACTTTATCTCCTCCTATTCTCTTTCATGTACATCAACCATATGCTCAAGCAAAGAGCACAGGCTCCATTCCAGAGGAAAAGCCAAAATTCAATTAATGACACCAATCTTTAAAAGCCAGCTGAGACTGCAGAAATGGCTCATTCAGGAAATTTTTCTTTCTGAAAGCTTCCATCAACTGTAATAATGCAACTATTGCAGGCATTTATTTATTAATACAGAAAGATTTATTTATGAGACATCTGCAATCAGCTTAATCTCCGAAAGCTCCATGTTAGTTCAGCCCCTGGCCAGAGTTACTCCTCTGCTTCGACATCAGGAAGCAGCACCCCACAGCTCAGGGGTGACTGGGAACAAAAGCAGCAGGCACCCTGCACTCCCCCAAGCTCCACTTTGAAGCCAGGCATTGCTACAGGAAAGAGGCAGATTCCACAGGCAAGGAAAGCTGGTAAGTGGAGCAGTCAAGGTGTGTGTGATGGCATGGGCAGAAGGAGATGGAGAATTGACACTTTCCCTTAAATCAGCATGGCAGGGAGGATATGAAAGGTTGGTAGTGTGAGTTACCAGATCCTGCTCTTGTGCCAAAGGAATGCCAGTGTCAGATGGCCACAGCACAGATGATGCAGCAGCAGCACATCTGTGTCTCTGCTGGGCAGAATATCCCCCCGAGCTACCAGCAGTACAAGTTTGGCAACACTGGAGCCACTTGATTTAAGGCAACTATGATATTAAATTCATATATTTATCTGCAGTAGAGGCAAGCTTATATTAAAACAAAGGGAATGGCACAGGGGGCTACTTCAATCCCTAAGAGGCAGCTATTAAGACAGCACTAAGATGTGGGGAGGGAAGCTTTCCAATGGTTTTGCTACTTTGTCCCATCGTGGTTTCAAAGTCTGAATAGTCAATAAAAGCATATTTCAGGTCTTCAAGGAAGCAGATCCCCACAGTGCCTCCACTCTCTCTGATACAAGAGACAATTCAAATGGAAGTGTTGCCCTGTTCCCAAGTATCAGGATCCTGGTTCCTCTTCTGCTTCTCTTTTATCACCAGTGAACAGCCATGGTGATAACAAGAGTAAGTACAGCTGTCTAGAGATGGCAGGTACTGCCCTGAACAGCCCACAAAGTTAAACACGAGCTTTGCCAACACAGAGCCAGAGCAGAAATAAGAACAAGTGCAGCTTTTCTACCAACAGGAGATCAGGATCACAAACCTGCTTCCTGCTGTCCCACCTCCTGAACTTCCTGCCACCCTGTCCAGAGAACATGCCTTTTCCCTGATTGTGACCGGCAGAACACAGCCATCCACCCAGATGTGAGCATTAAGAATGCTAATTAAGAATGTCCCAGCAAAGTCACAGTGCTGGGACAGTCCCTCCCCTCAGGGTCATCAGAAGTTCAGCACTGCTGTACCCACCATGACCTCGAGAAGGGACACCCTCCGTGCCCTCCTGCTTCTGGCTCCTCATGACAAAACCACTGGTACTGGGCCAAAACTGAGCCAAAACTGAGCAGAGAAAAAATGAGCACACAGGGGAGGAGAGAACTGCTCATCACTGCCTCTGACACAGCACAGATGACGTTTTGCTTATTAAGCATACACAGAAACAAGAATTTGAGCTGTTAACATTTGTCATTGCTGTATCTCCCACTGAACCCTGAGGAACACAGCCAGGTGCTCAAAGCAATGGGCACCACAGGCCATAAGGATGACGTGAAACTAAACACAGAGGGCTCAAGGAGTTTGTTTCACATGCAGAGAAAACTCCCAGAAGGAAGAAGAAATAGTATTTTGAAGTCCACCTGAAAGAAAGGCATCAGATAACTGCCCAGGAGGCACTCAGCTGCCAGCTGTTGATGCCACAAGAATTATACTACCTCTGCCACATGTTCTTACCCAGGAATCTCACACTAAGCCAGGAGTGCCCTTGGGCACCCACCCCACTGTCCACACGACTGCCCCTCTGCTGAACGTGTCCTCAGCTCCACAAACCACAGGGACACCTTTGGCTGTTGCTGACAAGGCCACAAAAGGGTCAGGAGTGCTCATGCAACCCTGGAGAACTGAGAGGCTGCTGGGCAGGACCCTTCAGGGTGCAGGGGAGCCCTGAACTCAGCCAAGAGCATCTCTGCCCACATCCTCCCTTTCCATTTCATGAGGTAGTTCCTCACTGGCACAGCTGCTGATTAAAGCTTGCACTGACATCTGAAGACTCAAAGGCAAATTAAAATAACCCTACACTTCTTAATCCGATTCATGCTTTTTTAATGACTGGAGATCCTATCATGTGGAAAGCATCTCTTGCAGCAAACTGCTTTGACCACTGCTGTTCATAAAAGTAAAAAGACTTGCTAATGCTCTCCAAACTTCCCGCAGAAGTATTTCTATCAGAACCCCTCTATTTTTTTCCCAACAATAATCTAATTCATGTGACTCTTATCTTAACTATGAAATGGCACATTAAATCCAGGATCACAGCTCATTTAGATAAATGGAATTGGGCACATCCAGCGAGTCATTCCTGCTGTGACATTTCTACTATTGACAGAGTTATTTCCAGGCCCAGCGTGGGCAGGGAACTGGGAGGACTCTCACCCTTCAGCACAGTCACTGCCCCTCGCTGAGAGAGCACAGGAGAGCCAGATTTTCTCAAAGGGCTCTACCTGGGTCTAGTCACATGTTAATAAACATTCTGGCAGCATTTCCCAGAAATAACCTTCAACTGTTACCTAGAAACATAATCCATCAAAATAAACCTCAAAATAGTAAGAAACGAAAAGAACTTTCATTGGTAGGCTGCAGTCTAGCTATATATACAAAAGAATTAGTGGACAATCTAGAGTCATTGATCAAGGGGATAGCTCAAATTAATTTAAAGGTTATTTCCTTTGTTCTTTTATAAACACAAACAGTGTTTTTAAAAAGTTTCCTTTACCTCACTCTTTCCTGGCCTCTGTGAGCTCTTAGGAATAGAGCTGAACCTCATGGGTCTCTACAGGACTTGAGAATACCCAGTGGAACCCAAGCACTTAGCAGGTGATGAGCTGAAGTGAGTGTAGAGCTTAACAGTTAAATCATCCAGAATAGATTAAAATTTCCCATCAAATAAATTGAAAGTTCTGCTTCAGCACTGAACAGTTCCCTTTCGCCCTACAGCTCCATCCCCACACTCCCTTTTAATCTGAATAAATACAGATGGTATTTGCCTCCCCCTCTTTTTCTTTCTATTTTTTTAATAAACTGCTGGGATGATGCAGGAACCACAGTCAAAGGATTTTCTTTAGGTACTCAGAGCACTCCTGATCTGCATATTGATTGCAACTCGTAACTCTTCATAAACAAAACAGGTACATGAGTCTGTCAGTGCACGTGCTGGTGAATCCCTCCCTCCCCTCAGAGCCCCTGCACAGGGATTAATGCACAGAACACGCTGCCTCAGTAGGATCTGGAATTTCCTGCAGTTTCCACTCGAGGCTGTGAAGCTGAGACACCATCACAAGTGGCTGGGGTCCAGCCAGGTTATCTCCCTGATAACCTCCGACAGCCTGGGGACGCGTGCGCAGCGCGACATCCACGCGCTGACGTTCCAGAGGACGGAAACCAGACTTGGCTGTAGCTCATCATTTCCCAGCACTGCCCGAGTGCCACAGAGGGAGCCGGGCTGGGTTCGCAGGGATGCGTGTGCTCTGCCTGACTGCATCCACAACAACGAGCTGCTGCCCATTTACAGCTCCCCTCCTTCCTGAAAAATTGTATTTTCAACCAGATGACACGCTTCTGATTATTAAGAAAGTTCTCTGTATACCCCAGAAATTAATCATTTCTCTACTCTGCTAAAACTCATGACAATGTAGCCTTGGCTCTGGAGAATTAACTGCTATAGGTCAGTCACAAAGATACGCAAATTAAAATTTTCATACATTCTTTTACTCAGGTAGAATCCTCTCTTCAACCCTTCTCTGCAATCATCAAGGTTTTATTGGAACTGGCATAAATATTCATTCCATGCTGCTCATCAGTCTGGTTAGGGAGAGATGGTGGGGGCTCACTTCAAGACCCAGGGCAGGTTCTTTTCACACCCATCAAATTTTTTAACCTCAGTAAAAGCAGGGTTATATCCTAAACACATCCACCCACAATGGTCACCCACATCCATCCAATGACATAGGGGACGTTGAAATGGATGAAGAAGACAATACAAGGAAAGTCAACTTCAAAGCAAGATAGTTTCATCAGACAAGCGTGTTCTATGCAGTAAAATAAGCTAATCACCTTTATCTGAATTACATCAAATATCTTTAACTTCCAAAAGTCCTTAAGGCTGCAGAGTTTTCAGTTACCTTTTTCCCCTGTTTCCTCAAGGATTAATACTCTTAGCAGTCTGCTGCCAGCTGCTGCATGGCCTCTCTGGATATCATGAATTAAATTCTTGGGTTTTCTGACTTTTTCCACCATTAGAAGGACATTTATCAGGTTAAGCCCAGATTTCTTTCCCTGTCTTACCAGCAGAGTTTTGGATGACTAATCAAAGGACTGAATATATTCTAAAGATTTAATTCTCCCTTCACTATTTATACTAGTCAATGTCATTTTGACACTATTCTGGCTTTTCACTGCAAGAAACTTTCCAACTCAAATTCCCTTAAAACGAACATGCTCTCATAAGCAGACAAGTGCCATTTGCTCCATCTTGCCCTCCCCCAAGTTAGCTTCAGCTGTCACCAAAAACACAGTAAGCATTTTCCTCCTTGGGAACTTTGTGTTCTTGCAGTTATATTCAACGGACCAGAAGAGTCTGGCATAGGAAAAAGAACTATCTGATTTCTTGGACTCACTGCAAGAGAACCTGTCTTGGCCAGACCCAGTTATAACCACCAAGGATTCAGTTAAATTAAAGACACCCTGGGCAATGAATACTGGCTGTACAGAAAGTGATCAGGCATTCACCCACCCCAGATACAGCTTTGGGGCTCTGACTGCTCTCCAAAGTGTGTTTCTTATAAATAACAGTGAGTAAAACACTCACTTTGTACGTTAGCATGAAGATTTTCAGTCACCATCTATGAATTGCCACCACTATTTTAGTAAACAGAAGGCAGTCAACAGCTCTTGAGAACTTCCACATTTTCACCCTTCTGTTTTCAGTGTGCTCAGATCTGAAAGCACGTTTTTCAGCTTAATTCAGACTCAGCACCTAAGGTCATATCTACTATTTTCACTGTGATCCATGTTGCCTTTTTTGATCTACATTACCTAGAATTTCTATTTCCATGCCCAGTTATAAGGAGGGAAATATGCCCTGAAAAAGCAGCTGCACCTTAGACCTACCCTGAGATACTGAACCTTGCAGTGCTCCTTTATGCCAGGAACTGCCACATTCAGATGGCTGATCCTTGTGTGGCAATACCCAGACATCACAGAGGATGTGAGGAAAAAGTACAAAAATACAAAACACACTTAAACCATCTTCCTAAAAACCTGCTCAGTTTTTCACAGATAATTCTACTTTTCCATCTTCTGCCTCACCACATGCCAAGCCCAGTCCTCAGGCACAGACAGCTTCCAAGCAAGTGAGGTTTCCACCCAGACCTGCCTCTGCCTTAAGCACTCTTTTCTCACTTCATTAATTGCCCCCTTCCACCACACTATTATGACCTGGTAAAAGCATATCTGGAGCACATTCTGTCCCCTCCAGGAAGGGCCCAACATCTCACTGGAATGGCATCAAGGGGAATGGTATCCAATGTCAGGGTGAGTTGCATCACATCTGCTCTGTGCTGTGCTCAGGACAACCTTCTCCACAGAGCTTTTCCAGGAGAGGTTGTTCATCAGGTCTTATTTTTAAAGAATCTGGGCCAAGTCATCCCTGCTGTAGCTTTAATGACGTCAATGAGCTACAGCAGGGGTGAAATTGGGCCATTATTTTTTATGTCCATATGTCCTGTGCCTATTAGAGAAAAAAAAAAAAAAAGCAAAAAAAGATCAAGGAAGAAAAGTTATTGAATCAAAGGGCTACCCAGTGCAGAGATTAACATCAAGATGTGGAATGTTCCTCTTTTGTTCCTGCTGTACATTATAAATATAACAGTTTATGGAAAAAGAAATACTTCTGTAGTGTCAAGGTACAACGTGAGTTCTGAAGTGACAAATTATATTCACATTTTGTATCCTGTTTTGATAAAAAAGCCAACAGAAAAAAATCATTACCAGGAAAAGCTCTCTTCAGAACTCCACAAAAGTGAGCGACACAGTTGCCAGTAAGTGTTAGTGTCTCCTCTCTAAGCCAATATTCCTCACACCCAGCACACCAGCACCAAGTAGTAAAGCCCAGTGGACCTTGTCCTGAGCTCATTTCTTAGTAAATCCAAAACGTGATTATACAAATACTGAGAGAGAAAAATCCAATGAGGTTAAGCCTAAACAGTGTTTTCTGTGAGTATGCAAAGCCTCAAACACCAACATGAGAAGGGACACAGCTGAGGAGCCCAAGTCTGCAGATGTGGGACACCAGCTGTGAACAACAGCAGTAACAGCCACGATTCTGTGGGGATTTTCAGAAGGCTGAACTGCACCATTAATGTTGAGAAAATGTACAAACAGGTTTCCCACCCCCCACGCCCCAGCCCATGGGGTACTGCCCGGGCTGCGAACACGACTCCGGCTCACCCAACCACAGCCAGCAGGACCTACAGCCACAATTTCTCAACTCCACACTTAAAGCCCACTTAACTGACATTTAAGAGTATGAGTAACCACATTCAGAAGGACACAGGTAAAATTACTCACCCACACGCCTACAGAGTCAGGCTGATGCACCTTTTAAGAGAGCAACTGCCCAGCAACAGCCCTAGATCACAGGAGCTGGTGTCCAGGGCCTCTGCTTTGTAGATAACTTTTATTTCAAATCTTTACAGAGGATTCCTTTGAAATCTTTGACCCTAATTATCCAAGTCACAGCTTCAGTCACAGACTAAGTCCTCTCTGCAAAGACCTTTTTTCCAATTGCTTCCCCTTTGCATTAATGAGCTCTTTTTCCCACAATAAGCTAGAACAGTTTGAGGTTTTGTTTTTGTTTTTATTTTTATTCCTCTCCTCCCTCCTCCTCTCCCATTCCAGCTCTGGAATCAAAATAACTTGAGATGGAAAACGTGTGACCTCCCAAGCCTTTATTTACAGTATCACAAACCACAAGGGAAGGTTCTGTCCAAGTTTTCCAGCTGGAATGGGAACAGCAGGGAAAAAACGTGCCCTCATTTTTGCAGCTGTGATATTTAACACATCACAGGGGAGAAGGGTGGGAAGGAGGTAGGAGAATTAGAAGCCAGTAATGATGCCATGGAAATATCAGATGAAGCTTCTCAGCCACAGAGACAGGTTCGCATGATGACATCTTTTCTCCTCAGAAATAAACAGAGCTTTGTACATGCAAATGTAACTGCAAAACACGTCTGACACACATTTAATGGCATTACTTCTTCACTTCTACATTCAACCAGACTGTAAAATACAGAAACTTTTTGGACTCCACCTAAGTTTGTATTAGTGCTGTAATGATCTCTCTTCATGCCACCAACCCTCAAAATTATAACAAAGACTTTATCAAAAAATAGAGGCCTAGCAGCAGCAGAATCTTCCTCAGATATTTAAACAGCACAGAAAAACAAACACAAATGGAGGAGGTTTAGATCTATAGAAAGTTACTTGCAGCAGGAAACTGTCAGTTAGTTTGTGGTTACAACCACAGCAGCATCACAGCCCTTTCCTCCCAGTTAAAGACATATGTCCAAACAGTTCCTTGTGTCTTGTGTTTCTATTGTAAAAGGAGGAAAACCACCAAAAGAAAAACTCATCCTCTTTCCATGAGAAATTTCATAGTGCCAGGTTATACAGGAGACTCCGTAGATTCCTTCTTTTTGAAAAGGGATCCTCCTGTACCTTTGCAAACATCTGTGTCCTGTCAGGTCTAAATGGGTTTACCTGTAACTCTCTCCCACCTTCACAAGATCCCATTCCCCTTTCCTCACCTCTCAGCAGCTCCCCCTTCTCCCTGCCTGGCACAGTAACAAGTGCCACACTAACCCACAACCTTTACACACTGAGGCAGGGGAATGTCACAATTGTGCTGCTCCATTATGCTGCCAAACAGGGTTCCTCTCCTTGCCAGTACAAAAGAAGCCATCACCCAGCTCCCTGGAGCATTATCCCCTTGATCTGACCCTTTACAGTGAGTCTTTCAATCCAGATGATGAAGGATCCAACATGAAGAGAGATTTCTCTGTATTTAGTGGGTTTCCACAACTGACCCCTTGCAAGGGGTTCAATTCTCATGCCACGGGTCCCACACTAAGTCCTCTGGTAAGCACAAGATGCAGAAAAAGTAAGGTTCAGGCCCAGTTTGTGTCCATATAAAAGGACATAAGGAGAAAAGCTGGTCACATTACACAGCCAGGGGTGGAAAATCACAGCCCAGCATGGCACAGGCACAGGGACAGGTGCTGCAGGCAAGGCAGGGAGTGCTGGAAGGACATTAGAAGGAGGCAACTGCAAAGCAAAGCTGTGCTTCCTTTTGACAGGACAGAACACATTCCTCCAGTGACATTACAGATTGCTTAGAGGGGACGTCACTTCCCCAGTGCACAACTCCCCTGTCCCCAGCCTGCCTCACATCTTCTCAGGCACCCTTGGATTCAACCTCATCTGCCTTCCCCTCTTATTATCCTCCTGCCCCATGTCAGCCTCTGCCTCTTCTGACAGACAGAAAACACTCATCCCATCCAGGCTTCTGCAGCTGCAGGAGCAGTGGAAGCACAAAAAGGCAGCACAGTGCCCCTGGACAGCTGGAAATGAGGATGCTGAGGGACAAGCAGCAGGTCCCTCCCCATCCTGTATCAACACCCTCCATCTCCTCATCACACTGCACTCCCCCCTGGCTCCCTGCCCAGGTCCCACAGCTCCCAGCATCACCGGCACACACAGCTCACGTCTGCACACGCGTCCCTCAGGCTCTGCTCACAGCAGGGATTGAGGACACTTTCCTAGATTTTGAAATAGTTCTATGCAAAATACTCCCAAGGATGACTTGCAGAGGAGCATTCTCCCAACATTTTCATTCTGTCCAGCAGTTTGGATTGAAAGCCTCCAGGTCTGCCAAAACAAAGGGCTGCACAGCGATGCTGGCAGAGCAGAGGGGGAAATTACCCAGTGCCTACAGCATTTTCCTGGACATGGTGGTTCAGCTTTCTGTCCCCATGAGCACTGCATTCCCTGACAAGGTTTAAAAACCCATTTCTCTCCCTACACTCCCTACCTGCCAACTCACAGACGTTACTCCTCTCTGGTGACGCAAGAGCAGGGATTCATTTTCCTGTGAACACCGTTGTGGAGGCAATTTTCCCTCCCCTACCCAGAGAATTAATGACCACTTGGGCACCTCATCAGCCCTGTAAAATCCTTCAGGCAAGCAAAATGAATGGAGCCTCAGCCTTGGGGCAAAGCAAACCCTAGGCTCTGCCAAGGATTGCATTTCTTCTCTGCTGTTACTGCTAATTCAGAGAAAAACGCTCCCTCTACAACAGCCTGTGGGGGAGTGTGTGACCTAAAACAGGAGGCAAAGCTCTCGGGATACAGATGTTCCCCCTCAGCACAGCAGCACAAACTCACATGGCAATTAATGCCTCCCTGAGCATAAACTCCTCTGTTAAAGCTGCTGCTGGCAGCTTGTGATCCCAGAGAGACCTGGCCACAGCTCCTTTGGAACTGCAGTGGGCAGGCAGGAGCTGCCGGGCTCTCTCCTGAGGAAATCAGGTATTCCACAGAGGGACAAGACACAGCACTGGGAGCAGCCTACCCGGCCTGGCACTGGGCTCTGCTAATCCCAAAGAGAGGCTTCAGGAAGGAAATCGACCTGGAGAATGGCAATGAATTCACTGGGAGCCAATTTCCCGACAGGAGACAATTAAAGTACTCAAATCACCCCTAGTTTTCAACAATTTCTGATAAACATATTGCATGGTAATACAGAGCTGGTGTCACTGCAGTCTCAGTGTAACTGCTGTGACCTCGAGGTATAAACCCAGAGAGACTGAAAACATATTTCAGTCTGGTAAGTGAACAGTCTCGGATCCAAACTCATTTATTCTTTCTCTTCTTCCCAGCAATTCCTTGCTCTTGAAGCAAAACCTGACTATTGTTAAGTTCTGGTATCACCCCAAACAAACATTTGGTGGAGTCAAAAAGACCATTTCTGATAAAGGGAAAAAACACTTAAGTGCTGAGCAATGTACTGGAGGAAAATAAGAAGATGCAGAACTGTGCAGTCAGGCTGAAGGCTGACACCCTGTCTACCAAAAAACTCCAGCCACTAATTTTGTAGTGAGAGTTCACACTATGAGATACATTTCTAGAACTCACACAAGAGGTTTGGATGGAGCTGGACACACACAGTGAACCCCCAAGCAACACTCCAAAGGTTACAGCATAAGGGAGCAGCAGGTACACACATTCATAAAAAACACAATCTCTTCACTTTTACTTGTTAAAAGCCACCACGGGTAACCGCTTCCCCTTCCACACTGTTTATTGGGAAGTTCTGCATCTCAATCCTACTGGCAATGTAAAACAAATTTAAAGTTTGGAGGACAAAGAAAGGTAGAAACTATAATTTGATGGTAGCAAATGAGGCTGTACTGCTGTTTATTTCAATACAAATAAAATCAACAAGGTTAAGACTTTTTTTGAGAAAAAAATCTCACCCAAGATTTAAATTATAAGTTATGTTAATTGCAATCCTGTGCAGCCATTCTCCCTTTTAATGTCTTTATTTGAAATTTTTAAGCAGAAAAGGATGCTGACTAAGCAGAAAAAGGCAAGGAGTGTGAGCTTTCTTTCAAAAGAAGTTTATTACCAATACACACATCTATGCAATTTAAGCCAACCATGTCCTGTGACTGCCAAGGCCTTCTCAAAGAGCTCCTGCAGCCATTCTCCAGCCTCCATTTTACCACGTTTTCCCCAAGCATTTATTCAAGTGGAACCCCAGCTAAGGTTCATCTCCTCTCACCAGCAGCAAGTTAGTATCCCTCAGATAAATTACCATTCTCCCTAGTAACATCTAAATGTTTTTTCTAACCCAGAAGGAAAAGCCCAGCAATCCAGCTGAAATGTCAGAACCTACCTTCTGCAAAAAATCTCTCTAGATGCTTCTGAATGCAGGAGGGAGCAAAGACAGCATTGCTGAAAAAGGATGTCACTGTTGGTCCACATGTGTCAACATCCTAGAAAAAGACAGAACACAGTTGCTGAACTGCCATGCCCATGGGAAATCAAGAGCAAGAATAAAGCTGCATTATTCTTCCAGTTACACTATGCTAATGGCTCCTATGCAAACAACATAAAGCTACAAACATTTTATAATTGCACATCAGAGTTTCTCTGCAGACATCCCTCCGGTATGTCAGAAATTCAATACGTGATAGTAGGCGGCAATGAGCACCTCAGGGATTTAAAGTGTGTTCCAAACCATGAGTCATCATCATCTCTAACTCATGGAAATTAAGAAGAAAAAAAAGAGAGAAGGAAAAACACACGCGTTGCACTGACCACTCTCACGTGCTCCCTCTGTACAACACTTCCCCTCACAGCATTTCCCTTCTAAACTCAGTGCTCGGTGACTTCCACGGAGGAGACATCACCACAGACAAACCCAGCCCATCACAGATTCTTCCAGGGAGCCCCCAGAGCCTGGGCAGCATCCCACGTGTGAGGGTGGAAAATGAGCTGGAGCTGCCCTCCTAATCCCCACAAATCCTTCCACACCTGGAGGGGCAGGGAGACAGCAGCTCTCACAGGGAACAAAGACAGGGCTGGTGAACCAGCAGCACCCAGGAGGGCAAATCCAGGTCGGGGAAGCCCAGGCACCTCATTTACACTCCTATTTCAGCCACCTGCTCTCCCCAAAGGTTGATTTTTGTCAGGAGGGCTGAGGGCAGAAGGAACCTGTAATGCTGCCTGCAGAGCAAGTTACTGCTTTGCTCGTCATTCCAAGCAGCCCCGTTGCCTTTCTGAGAAATTCCTTCAGGCAGTCTCATCTTTACCTCCAACCACTGCAAACTGGTTTTAATACTGCTTTTAAAGAAGCAGCTGGGTTGCACTTTAGGGCACACACATGTGCTCTCCACTCCCCTCCCTACTGGTGATCTCCCCAAGTACATCCAGGTTCCTTTAGGTGTTCTTTAATGTCTTGGCTTATCTGTGTTTCTCTGTCCTCCAAGCAGCAGCCAGAGCAGAGCCAGGGCTCTCAGAGCACTGGTCTAACAGGGTGATGGAGTGGGGAAGATTGGGGTACATCCCACAAGTCACCCGTGGACCCCCAAAACCCACATGCTCACATTAAAATTGCCTCTATCTCACTGAACTCCCCCTCAGCAGAAATATCCCTTTCCCCTTCAGGTCACGAAGGGCACAGTTGTCCTTCCCAGTTCTCCTTCCCAGCAGCAGGAGCTGTGTTTTGCACCAGAACATGCAAATCTGGGTCCACAACCACACAAATAAAAGCACATCTCCTTGACTGGGACTTGGATCCAAGCCTCAACACCAGCACCCGCTACCAAAGTGTTACACAAAAAATAAATAAAACATCAATACACGCTGTTCCCACCCCTAAAGAACCTGAAATGCTTGGAAAAAAACATCAATACCTTTAGCTGCAAACACTGCTTCAGTTAACATAAATTTATGTCTTGCCAACAGCTCAAAAAAACCCAGTAACTGATCTTTACTCTTGTAACTTCTTGCACAGCAATTTAAAAAACATAATAGTGCTTGCACAGGTCAGATTCATCCTGGAGGAAGAGCAAACGCAAGTAACGTTTCAAGACCATTAATCTCAGAAATCTCACCACGAGCAAGCAGCCAGACAGCTTAAAAATATATTTAGTCCACAAATGCTTATTAACGTCATTTGCTGATTCACAGCTGAGCCAGGCACATAGAGCCCAAATGCCATTTCTGCTTTCCCAGGCTGGGTGGTGGTAATAATAATAATAATAATAATAATAATAATAATAATAATAATAATAATAATAATAATAATAATAGTGTTGAAANAATAATAATAATAATAATAATAATAATAATAATAATAATAATAATAATAATAGTGTTGAAAGTGTTGGGCATTAAGTTGCTTAACCTATCTCAAAACTTTCCGTGCTGCCACTTTTAGATTGCATCTGTCAGAACTGGAAACCACAGGTCCAGTCTGTGGCCCTGTGGTTTAAGATCTGATCAGAATTTATCTAAAACTGAATCTTAAGTTTTCTTTTCTTTCACTGACTATTGATCTCGGTGCCAACATTAATACAGTCAAGACAAGAAGATAAATAAAATTAATTCTTCAGGCTGACAACAAAATAAACACTGAAAATCACCACTACTTTTAGAATTACCTCCTCTTTATAACTGAAGAAAAAATAGTCAATTATTTGATACCTGTGCCAGTATTTTGTGTGTGCACTTTGGGGCAGAATTAACCCAATAAATTCTTAAGGAATGCTTTAAGTAAAAATTCTTTTCATAAAAGGAAATGTAAAGTGTTTCTTCCCCACTGTTATATACAATATGATGCTGCAAAGCCCAAAGGACTTTCTCTCTAAAGCAACTATTCAAATCTATATGATGGAAATATATTTAAATATAACATTTTAATCTTGCTTTGCCTTTGAATTTTAAATGCCTTTTCATGCAAGCAAGTACTTCATTAGTCCTTTTAGCCATTATGATATGCAAGTAAACAAGAATCCTCACATTACCTTGCTCTTTTAAAAGGATTCATTATAGCTATGTAGTTTTTAACTCAACACACATCCAGTCTGATTGAGCCTTACCAATTTTTACAGGTTATACAATAATTCATTCCTCAAGCACACTGGGATTTGTCCATACCCATTCTTTCCCCATTTTCCATAAGCAAGACAAGTCTCTCTAGGTGTTGGATATGCCAGACACCATGCTCCCAAAAGAACCATCCACTACAACTCACACTTTGGTAAATAAATTGTGAAAAATTGAGTCAGAGCAAGGCCCTGCTCTCTCTGTCTGGCTTTGCTGAGCAGGGAACAGTTCTCAGAATTAGCAGGGCCTGGTCACAGGGCTACAAAGGGTTTCAGAGTTAGGGTGAGGCCAATCTCAAAGCTCCCCAGGGTACCTGCAAACCTGGAAGAGCAGCCACAAAGCCTCCTCCAGGTAAGAAAAATCAAGCTTCCTACCTCCTTTATTCTTTTTTTTCTGGGGTTGGGCTTTTTGCCTGTGTTGTAGATTAGGGAAGGATGACAAAAGTTCTTCTTTGCAGTGAGAGTAAGTCTGTAGCAATTATTCCAAACAGAAAAACTGAGTTCTCTGCACACTTGTTAATGGTACTGCAATCAAAAGTGATTAAAAGCAAAAACATTTCTGTACAAGAGAAACTGAAAGTATCGCCTCTGGGAAAACAGAAACACTGGCATTTTCTCTGCAGCAAACACTAAAAGTAATAGATAATTAATGCAGCCTAGGACATTATGACATTTATGACACTTGTTTTCTGGAATAATCATAAACAATTCACCTTGACTGTATTCCCAAGTCATCACTTTTTCAAGTCACTGCAGTTTGCAGAGGCCTCGCTGATGCTATTCTTAATTTACTTATTTTTAGGTGTGAGAACAGATTACCAAGACAAAATTTAAACTTAAAAACTGTCAGGTTTTCATCCTCTTCTATAATCATTAACCCTGTCTGCATTTCAGAACCATTTTGTGCTAAATAGAAATCAAGTACACAGTTAAAACTGCTTCTGCTTTAAAATTAAACTCCTGAAGTGTGGGAGGATTCAGCATTGTTAAACAAGGGGCACATTTGTCCAAACCACCAGGAAAAAACAAAGCAACAAAAACACAGAAATGTGAGTTAATGCAAGAGCTCCCAAAAGGCTGCAACAACATTTTTATTATGGGTGATTTGCAAAAAGGAACTGTTACAAACTCCCTCCCTTCCTCCAAAGGTTTTCAGGGAAGCATCTCCCCAGGGAAGCCTCTGGGCACTGGAGCAGCCCAGAACCGAATCAAACACCACGTCTGGTTCTGGAGCAGCACGACAGCTCAGCAGCACCCGAGGCACAGGAAAGCAGACCACAGCTATTAATAGACGGATTCACATGTAAATATCTTTTGCAAAGAGGCAGAGGTGCCACACGGCTCGTTTTTAGCACCAATGTTGAAAACACCACATTGCACTAACAGAACTGGCATTTACCTTTCCATGGAGGATGATTAATTAATTATAAGATGCTTTCTGCTGTCTTCTGAAGGCTTCTTTGCTGAACTGATGTGCTGCACTTCACTCTGAAGTCCTTCCAGGAGGCACCATTGCTGCCACCACTAAATCACTTTATACCGGTGGGACAGGCAGAGCTGCCACCTCACCATTACCCGGACAAACACACCTGGTGACAACTCCAAACCAAACTCACTGGCCTCGAGGACCAGAGCCCTGCCAAGCACAGGCAATAAAAAGGCTTCTGCAAAGGCAGAGGCACTGACAGCACCGTCTCGCAGGGAGAAATGAACCAGCACAACTGCTCCTCATGACCACCACAGCTGCTCTAGCTCAGCCTCCTGCTCTTGCCCAATCTGCATGAGTAAATTCTAAGCCCTACCAAGTGTCAGCTGTGGTCAAACACCACATGCCCATGGTTTGGGAGCATCAGTTTCAGAACACACAGAGTCTCCAGAGCCCTTTATCCTCAGAAAAGGTGTTTTCTCCTACCAGCCACCCTAAAGCACTAAGGGGATGTAAGTGAGCATCTAAAAATCAACAAACCACAGGGAAATAAATTCAAAATCCTGAAGAACTCTAATCAGAGGAACAGGCTCCAGGACATGCCAGGAAATTAATCAACATGCAAGAGAAATGCAGCAGTTAACTGGAAAATACGAGCAGCTTGGAAAGGCACTGAGACCATTTTTCCCTCTCTGATGTTTGTAGCATGTGAGACCTCCAAGTGCCCCGGGGTTACATTCCCAAAGGAGCACAAGGTCCTGGCCGCACTGTAAGCAGCCAGACCCAAGGGAAAGGGAGGGAAAACAAACAGCAAAATGCTTCCAGAAGCTGCCTGGGCTCTGGACCCTGCTGTAGCTATAATGAGCTTTTCATTTGCCAAGAGCCCTCTCCCTCCTTCCTTAGAAGTCATTAATCCTTTCCTAAAAGTCTTTATTCCCTTATATGAAATGGGAAGTGTTACAAACCATTGCTCTGATCAACTGCAAGAAAAAATATTTTACAAACCCCCAAACCCTACACTCTATATGCACCTTTACAAGATTTTTAGGAACCTCACACCAGGCTATGTAAAACACAAAGAGTCACATTTAATATCACAAAAAGGTGGCAACCTGTTCCCCACACACATCCCCTTCCCAAACCTCCCTCCTGCTCCGTGGTGGGATCCCAGGAACCACCACCAGCAGCCCCTGCTCGGTGCTGGGATTGCTTTGGGGTGGGCAGATCTTACAAATCAGCTTTCAAAAGAGTCTATTTAGTGTCAAGCTTCAGACTCCCCTCTGAGAACAGTAAAAGGATGGGATTTTTTTTTTCAAAAGAAGAAGGGAAAGAAAAAAAAGAAAAGAAAAAGCCTCTGGGTGGGTTCAGCACCTGTGTATGCCAAAGGCACTTCATGTTTTATTCATGAGAATGCTATCACCCCGTGAAGGTTTCCAAGTGACTCAGCCAGACAGGGTCTCTACAACCAGCTTCCAGGAGGATCTTTTTGGAAAAAAAAATTACTTTAATTCAGCTGTTTGATTGATATTATTTTCCAGTCATTTCTAGCCAGGTATATTTCAAGCAGAGAACTCTATGTCAGCTTCCACCTTGCCCCTTCCCATATAAATGTAGCAATTAGCACAGAAAAATTAGTCAATTACGCAGTATTTCACCTTAAATAAAGCAGCTCAAGAAATAAAACACTATTTAATTGGTAGCTGACAGCCAGGGAAGGAACACAGTGGCTCAATAACGTGCTTAAAGAGGGTCTGAAATCCATTCCCAGCCCTTGATGGAAGCCTGTCCTTGTCAATGAAATCCACAATCCATAATAATGCTCAGTATTGTGCTTTCATCCTCTGTTTTATCAGCGCTCATCTGCTGATCAATGAGGAGTCCCACAGAATAACACTCTGAATTTCAATGTCAACACAGCAGTACTGTGGTAATGATCAAAAATATTTACATATTGCCTCATTGATCGTGGGGTGTTCTCTTCCAACCATCTGGCTACTGGGCACTCATCTTTTTTATTATTTTATTTTATTTTTTAGGCCTTTACAACTATTTCAAGCAGGTTATCTTGACAGTTAACTTCCTGCATTCCACCTGAATCAGGTTTTCCTGTTATTTTTAACCCAGAACATCAAACCATTAATCAATTTCAACCCATCTCAGTGAACAGGAAAATAATTTTCTAAACAAGGACAAACCCCCCAAAACCCCAGCAAACACCTGCTCCGTGATGTGCCAATTCAGCTACAAGGTCTTGTTTTTAATGTGACTCAAGAGTGTCACCATCTCAACAACGGATGAGTCAAATGGAAATATGTCCCTGACTCTGCTCCTGCTGCCAGCCTCGAAGGAAGAAAGGCTGCCAGGGTTGTTTTTCCCACCTCCAGATGGAATATCCCTTGATCCCTGCAGTGCAGAGCCCTGGGCACGCAGCGCAGGCCTGCGGTGATGCTCCCTTAGGAACTGCTCAGGTTTTCTGAGCCTGGTGGTTCAGACCAGGGGCTGTCATGGGCTGCAGGAATAAAAACCAGCACCAGCCAATCTCCCTTCCCTTCTCCACCTGAGCCTCTGCACCCCGAGGCAGCCCAGCCCATCCCACTGTCTCCCGTGGTGATGGATTTGCTGCACCCTCCACCCCCCTGCAGGTCCAGAGATCCACCTGGAGGCAGAAACTGTGGGCAGAAATTGGGATTTAGCCTCAAGAAAATCAAACAAAAGCAAAAAGCACCTCCCTGCAAGGTGCTCTGAGCACCAAGGTGCTGCACCACCCCCAGCACAGCACAACCAGTTTCCACACAACTCTCATCTTGCTGAGCCCAGGTTTCCATGCAAAAATGAATTTTTAAAAAGCTTGGAAAAGCTTATCCATGTGCATTCTCCTAGGAATCTTAAGAGCAAGTTAAAATAAAATATGCAGGAAAGACTAACATCTACAAGATCTACAAGGCTGCTGCAAGAGACCTCAGCAGGGAACTTGCTGAGAATATTAAAAAGGTGGTTCTCTAACAGTTGTCAAACTGATTTCAAGGAGTTTTTTAGTGGCTCCAAATCTGTTTATAATCAGAAGCTGACACTCATGGCTGCTGCTACCATAAACTTGATTTAGGAAGAATGGGAGGTCTGAAAGCCAAATTGTCCTGTCTTTAAAAAATCTTCACTCAACACAGTTTAGCTGATGATTTTGGTAACAACGTTTAAAACAAAGCATCACCTCTTTTTTTTTATTTTTCAGTTCTAGTTTGATAACAAGGAATACAACACAAGTTCTATCAGCAAAATGACATTCAGACAACAAAAGACAGAGCAGGGAGGGGGAAAGTGCTCTGACATATCTGCCTTTGATAATACAGATGCTCCATTAGACAGTGAAATAAATCTCCCCTTTATGTCAAGCTCCTTTTGCTGCTGGGGCACCTGTACAAAGGAACAGGCAGGAGGGCAGAAGGCTCTTTCCTCTCCATCCTCTCTGCCCAGATGTTTGGCAGACATTAAGCAGATCTGACCTAAAGATACCCAAGTGCCCACCCCTAGCAAGGCAAGTCAAACCACCTCTTCCTGCTCTAAACAAAAGGATAAATGAAAACTGGGAAGCCAGGGCAATGCACAGAAGCTGAATGAAAAAGTTTAATCCTTCAAGTAGGCTTGTCCAAATATGTTCTTTCTTCTCACTGTGGCAGTGTGCTAGATAAAGATGCCCTTCTGAAAAACATATTTATAGGCATTAAATGTAAGCAAAAGAGAGCATTAAATTTGTTTTAGTCCCAACAGAAAAAGTTGTGCCCAGGTTAAACACATTTTTGAGGATATCTGATGGAAGATGTTTACTGTTTGTTGAAGTTAAAACACGGAACAACGTTTTACAATCCAGAGACAGGTTAGACAAACAAAGAGTCCCGTGAGTCTGGATAAATGATCCTTAAAAACAAGAGAGGGAGAACAAAACAGGCTGTGTGTTCTCCATCAGTTCACTCTGGTGGATCAGAAGCCTAAAAGCCCCACGTCAGGCCTGCTCAAGAAATTAACAGGGAAACAAGGCAAGCAAAACAAAACCAGAGACAAAAAACTCAGGAATTTTAGTGTCTCTTCTGCTGAATGGTGCCTGCAACATTTCCTATGTCTGCTCCTGGATTACCCTTGTTTAAGACAGAAGTGATCCTCCACCTTTGCCTGTGAAGAGCACAGAGAATGTTACTGAGGAGATGGGATGGCAAAGAAAAAGCAAGAGAGAGGCCCTTCCTCCCCCTCCTGCTCTTTTCCACCAAATACCTCCGAGTTATTTACATCCTCATATCCCAAACTCCCCCTCCAGTTTCACGGCTTGCAGTTCACTCTGCATTCTGGTGGAGACAACACATGTTTAGCTTCAGCATGTTTAGGCTGGAACACCCTCTGAACGTGAGGCCGGGTCACAGAGGGAAGGATTTCCAGATGCAGAGACAGGCTAGAAAATAAGAGCCAGAAACACGAGGCTCCATCTCTCCACCACCCTGGAGAAATCAACCTGCTCTGTGGAGGAGACAACTTAAACAGCTTGGCAACGCCTACAGCTGGTGCTCAACCTCAGATCCAGTGAAAAGATGTAAATATTTAGATTTCAATTTCGTCTGATATGATAAATATAAAATCTCTATTTCCTTTTAAAAAAACAAAAAAAGGCAACATTAAAATAGGTAAGCCACCCACATAGACAAAAGTGATTCTACTGTGTTTGTACCTTTAGAAGGTTATTTAAGTTATGGTATTGATCTTGAAACAAATTACAAGTGAAATTATTCCAATTGAATTGTCCTCTGATGTATACAAAACATAATCACACCACGTTTATATACAAATGCATATGTGAAATTGTTTTGCTGTTCCTTCCAAACATGTAGTAGCTGATGGCAACCCATTATTTTTTTTACCTCTTCAGAAATCCCCACAGCCCTCCAGGTTTTGCTATGGATAACTCTTACACCAACCCAAATCATCTGAAAAGAGACACAAAATGATCCAAACCCACCTCCTTATGAATACCTGTACAAAACACAGCTGAAGCTGAACTGCTGTTTACCACGGCTGTACTAGAAAAACCTGAAATCCTCCCATAACCTTCTAAAGCACATAATGGAATTAAGGCCCCTCTACACATCCAGAGTTAAGTCATGCAAATACCAAAGTTCTTTGGAGCGGGAGATAAGGCGGCCTCGCCCCTGCAGTGCCCAGATACCTCAGCATGCTGATGTGATTACACACTCCCACCCTCCAAATTGGTTATCGCGCCATTAAAATGCCTTCCCAGGTCACTGCTCTGAGGGTTAAGCCTGAATTAGCATCCCGAAGCTCCCTGTTTGTTATCTAAGTGCTAGCAATCCAAACAAATCAGAGTTAGCTTCCCTGTCCATTACAGGAATCCCCGTCCAATGATGAATTACAAATCTTCCAGCAGCTCATTCACTATTTTCTTCCCCAAGTCCTCACCAGCTGTGCCTTCTCAGCTCACAGCAAACCATCTCTGTTCCACTACTGGATTTTCTGGATCTCAGTGCCCTCCCCGCACCATGATGAGACCACAGAAACTGGTGGAAAACCCCTGAGTAGAAATCCCAGTATCTGGTCTCCGACTGGAGACTGAGCTGTTTAAACAAAGCCAGGAGGGGCAAATCACTTTTCCTCATCACATCGAGGCACTCCCTCCAATTGACCTAATCCCACCTGTTTGCCTGCCAAGAAGAGTTTTCAGGTTCATGCCCACATCTCAGCACTCACCAGCCTCAGCTGTCCAAACACACAAAGCCAGGACTGTAAGAGCTGTGCAGAGCCCTCGCTATCCAAGGTACTCAGAACTCAGGCTTGGGTTACTTTTGCGGGAAAACAACTTGAGGTCCACAGGGGTGCAGACTTCTGGATGCTGTAGGTCTTCAAATCTGTCTGAGCAAGATTTTCTGGAGGCTGTTTAAAGCCAGGAAAAAAAAAAAAAAAAAAGCCATCTAATTTGGAGTTCTCAGCCTCTAGCTGGGTCAGGAGAAGCCAGAATCAGCCTGTGCTGCTGTTGGGAGACCGAGGCTCTGCCGTGGGTGCCCCTGCTCCTACCAGCACTCCTTCCTCAGCCGAGGCGTGCTTTGTCCGCGCCCCGCTGGCACCCCGGGCACACTCAGGGCGCTGCCATGCGCGTCCCTGCCCGGCGCCAGGCCCGAGGCTGCGGCGACAACGACCCCGGCACCGCCGCAGCCCTGCCAGGCCCCCACCCTCCAGTGACCCCGCCACCGAACCCAGGGGTCCTGCTCCTCCTCCCCACCAGCCCGGGCACAGGGGAGCCCAGAGGCAGGAAGGCGCTGCTTTCCCTCCTGGACGGCCTCTCCCTGCAAAGCCAGCACCTCCTCAGGTGTGGCCGAGCTCCCCCGGGCAGGTTTTAGCCCTGTGCTAACTGGATTTCTTCCCTGCACCCAGATTTGCCAAAAAAAACTATTTATCTCCACTTGCCTGAGTAACCTGTTATTTCTTCTCCCCTCTGGAGCCTGACCCTGTGCCACACACTCAGGAATAGCTGCAGGAAGGGGAAGCAGCTCTGTCTCCAGATCCTGCCATCCCCCAGGAGATCCCCTGCACATCCCCCCTCCCTCCTTCAAAATGAAAGATACCTTTTTCCAACTGGTTTCTAAGTGCTCCAGTGGGATTTACTGAAGCATTTTGCTGTGAGCATCTAAGAAGTATTAGTTTAATTAAAAGGAAAAATTAAAACCACCATCCAGTCACACCAGCAAACCCTCTTTCCTATGGAAAATGCACAGGCCTGACTTCAGGAGGTCTATTGACTTGGCATTGTGCTGATTAGAAATCCCTGTAGTGACAGGATCTGGGCCAGCCCCAGAGTAGATTGTTTTCTTCTTACATTAAGAACATCCAAACATCATCCATTACTTTGTTCATTTAAATTTTCCTAGGACTCCTGGCATGGACACCACAATTAGAGAAGCCACATTCCCTTTCAGTTCGTGGCTGAGCTCAGACAGACTCTGCCCCAGTACAATCTTGTGGCACTTGGATTTCCTCCAACACCCAGGAAATAAAATTATAAATAAAAAGTGTTTTATTTACTCCCTCCCCCCTCCCTCATTAATTATTCCATTTCCATTCACACTGAAAACTACAGAACATTTTTGTTTATAAGATGCTTTTGGGCTCAAAATTAAATTTAGGCATATTTTACTAATTTGGGGAGATAAACAGAAATATTAATTGCATCACACCCTACGTCAGCCAGTTTTAAAATTAAATGAGAAGGCATCTTCACCATTTAGAGAAATTGGCTGTTAAGAAAACCATGGGTTTCTTTTTCCTTCTAAGAAAATAAAAATAAAGCAAGGAGACACATCGATGGCTGCTTCTAGCCTCTCTTATTTGAGTCTCTAATAAGAGGAAGCCTACAAGAAAAGCACCTTAAAAGAAGAAATGTTTCTCGAGGGATCCTGCTTGTCCTGGAACAGGACATTATGGTGAATATGCATGAAAGGCATGAGTCAAACTGCACTCAGGAGTGAGCATCAGCTTTCACTTGCCATTTTCCGAAGCCTTCCACTCAGGCTGCCAAGACAGCAACTGAATGACAAGAGTTTTATTTGAATGCAGAGGGGAGATTAATGCTCCTTAGGACTAATTGGAGGAACCTTCTTTAAATTAGCTCACTTGAAGGATGTGCTGCTTCTCTCTTTGGCCAGCTCACAGCAGTAATAATTTGTGAATAAAAAGAGAGTAATTATTTAAATTCGAAACCTTTTAGCCCCACTGACAGTTTTAAGTTTTGAGAATTTCTATTAGAGGGAAAAAAAAAAAATCAGGACAAGGTCTTTCCAAACTGGTTGCTGTCAAGTAAAATGAGAAGTTAGATAAAACTCCCACGTGCCAGATGGTAAATCACAATAAATGCTCAGGCTGTTAGATGCACAACAAGCGACAAAGCATTGACACACACCATCAGCAGCAAACCCAAAATAGAAAAGATATTTTAATAAGAAGTTGTCATTTGGGGAAAAGATCCTCATGAAGCTCATCAGAATCAAAAGTCATACACTGAGGGCTTCTTATTTTCTTCATCACCTCACATAAGCCTGAGAACAGCCAACAATTTCAGGTGACTTACACTAGGCTCAAGGCTATAGTCAGCAAGAGCCTTGGAGTTCACTATTTAAGCACCACTCCTGACCCTTTCTGCCAAGTTCTTAAAAAAATATTGTTAAAGGATACCAGGGAATTGTTTACTCAAATCATTACTGTTTCCTGAACACAGATGCAAGAAAAAGTTTTATTAAGAAGATAAACAGCTGCTACTGTACACGGTTTAGATGGCAACAAAAGCATCTAAGGGCCATAAAGGGAATAGTAAGGGAATTAAAAAGCATTTTTATGCATGAAGATGGCTAACATCTGTACGTTCATTAAAGTGGTATCAACTATGCTTTTAATTAAAAGTTAGTGGCAGAAACTTAAATATGATTAATGAAACCCAGCAGCCTACCAGAAGTCTGCTCCACCAAAAGCAGCACAAGCTGCGTTCCCAGCCCTGGCTGCTCATTTCTTCCCCTCTCAGAGATGTTGCCACAGCCAGAACACACTACAAGGACCACAAAGCAGAAATCCTGAGACAAACAACCAGCCAGGACAAGCCTGCAACAGTGCTTTCATGCCTGGCTATCCTTTATTCTGTATATCCCGAGGAGACGTTTCAATTACCGAGCAGCCCGCAGCCAAAACAAGGAGCTGGTTACCTGTCAGAATAACCAGGCACTCAGCGATCCGTCGCAGGCATGCGGTCTGCCAGAGGAGAAGAGGGAGAAGGGCTGCCCTACAAACAGCAGTCTCCTATTCAACAGAAGCCGGTGCTGAAGTCTCCAAGGCAGACAGTCGTCTTGTGTTACTCGGAGCACAACGCAGTCATGACAAAAATAAACCACGCGATAAAAATACAGCACGAGGAAAAAGATGTGGGCACGGGGCAGGAATCGGTGCCATCGGGGGATAAGGAGCCCTACAGCCACTGATATTCTCACATGCACTCAAACATCCGCCTATTCTCAAGTCCTGATGTCCACAAAGACTGATCTATTGCCACTTTCCTGTTCAGAGCTGAGCACTCACAGATTACGTCTTCAAAGACTGAAGACGCTTCCTGACATCAAATTTCCACTTAGCAGCTTCCAGACGCACAGAGCACAGAGAAGATGGAAGCTCTCACTTTAGAGAAGGTACCAACACATGAAGAAACTTTTTTTTTCCTTAAATACACAGTTAAAATAAACTCCACCTCAGTCGTGGCATTTAAACATGAAATGTGACAGGACTGACTTGTGTAGCTGACTGAGCAGGGTGCTCCTCCGAGGGGCTCCCTGAATGATGCTCCCAGCCCCAGGCTGAGCACCTCAGTGCACTCTGTGTTTCTGCTTCTTCAGTGAAGCAGGAGAGGCTGGGGAGGAGGTGAAGGAAAGGATTTAACCCTCCGGCAGCTGGGCAAAAAGCTGGAGCGGTTCATGCTGTAGCCATGGGGCAGCAGCACACTCCAGGATGGAGCCCGGGGCTGTTCGGGAACACCAGGCAGGACCCCTTCTGTCAAGGGATGGGGAGGCCAGGAGAAAGGACCGCCAGGCCCAGCAAAAAGAATCCCCTCTTGCAACCCATCATCCAGCTAAGGAATGGGCATTCTGCTTTTTCCAAAGGGAAGAATCTCTTCCTCCCAGTCCTGCAAGGAAAAGAACCGCCTAAGGGGCACGGCCAGCTCTCAGTCACGACCCAGCCCTGACACCGGGGGGTCTCGAGCCCCGACAGCTCACGGGGCTGTCCCTCAGCTATGATCAGTCGCCGGCATTCACTCTTTGAGGCTGCTGTGGGTCTCACTCTCTTCTCTCACAGGGATGGGAGGCACTCCTGGGCAGCACCTTCACCCCCTCCCTACGGCCAGGCCCCGTCCGAGGGGCTCCTGGGCCACGGCACGACAAAACCTCCACCGGGGGCCTCTGCCAGAGCCGAATTCGGTGAAAATCAAGGCTCGGAGATGCGGTACCCGAGAAAGGAGGCCCGGACGGAGCTCTCCCGGGGGCTGGCTCCGGCCTCGAGCCATGACCGCCCCGAACGCTCCGGGTGCCGCGACCCGGCGCGGAGGGTGCTCCGTCCGTCCGTGCGCTCGTCCCCGGCTGTCCCCGCGAGCACGGAGCGGTGTCTGTCGCCCGCAACCCGCCAGCGCAGGGAGAGCCCGACAGCGGCTGTGCCACACGCCGGACCAGGGCGGCGCGGGGCTGCGGTCCCGCGTCCCTGGCGTGCGGTGCCGGGCGCTGCCATGGCCGCGGGGCCCTCCCGGTCACCGACTGCTCCATCGGGAAACTTTTACCGCCGCATCCCGGGCGAGGACGGACAGCCCGGCCCCGCTCAGGCCGCGGCAGCCTCCAGGTGCCGGCCGGGACCCGCCGCGGCCCGCGGGGGCCGTTCCG
>VZSE01007255.1:1148769-1174355 GCA_013398275.1 Promerops cafer
TGGCCGCGGCGGGAAGCGCGGGGCAGCGGGACCGCCCCGCCGTGAGGGGAAGGCGCGGGAGGTGCGGGGAAAGAAAGAGCGGGGAAAGAATGAGCGGGGAAAGAATGAGCAGGGAAAGAGCCGATGGTGCGGGGATCCCCCGCGCGGGTACCGCCTTCCTCCGCTCGCCGCCCCGCGCCGGGCTCCTTCGCCCGCTCGCTGCCGGTAGCGGTGCCCGCAGCGAGGGTAACGGCGCTTACCGAGCCCCAGCCCGCGCCCTGCCCTCACCTGCCCCCAGAGCAGCGCTGCTGCCTCCTCGAACTTCACTCTCTGCAAAGCTTGAGGGGGGAGAATCTCAGAAACTTCAGCGATCGTTTTAGTCCGAAACCTCGGAAAAAGACCCTGCGATGAAATTTACCGCGGCCTTTTAAACCTTCGTTAATTTCCTGCGGTTGTTTTTCATTCAGGATGTATCATCCCAGCGCTTCTTCCCTCTCTGCAAAGGCAGCAAACATACTCGCAGTTTGTTTTGTAACTGCTCCCTGCATTGCCACACCAAGTTGTACTCCACGTTACAGCTTTGTGCGAGGCAGATTATGCCTAAACCTATCCATGCTACAACTTTTTGAATTTGCTTTCTAGAGATGCGAACAAACACAGGTTTTATTTTCCAAGGTTTAAATCTCAGAGCTGGAGGAGTTGAAATGTTTATTATCATAGAGAAAACTATGCATGGGAGTGTCTTGCAAGGGCAAACTGAGACAGAGGAGAGCCTGGGGCTCCAGGCAGGACCTTGTAGATCTGGAAAGGCGATAAATGCCAACATAGCTGGGAGGTGTCAGGTGAGAACACAAGAGGAAGATGACTAAAGTCCTCTGCAGAGGAAGCAAAAGCTTCTCTGGTTATCTGGAAATCCTTATGTGTCCTCAAAGAGAGAACAAGGCAATTTCCCCTTGTTAAAGGGAAGTTGAAAGGGGATTAAAAACAAAAGGACAATGTCCAGCAAAGGGCAGGGCCAGCACACGGTGAACGCTCCCTGTGTCCCAGTTTTTGGTGCTTCTGGTCTGATTTTCAGGAGCTCTGAGCATTCAGGCCTCCCACTGATTTAATCTGGAACTGCAGAGCCTCTGCCCCTCTGATGAATCAGGCCAAAGGCACCACACTGAACAGGTCACACAGATATTTGAGAAGGTTGGCCTAGAAGTTTACTAAAAGCAACACTTTCCCCCCCACCCCTTCAGTGTTATAATAGAACAGAAATAGCCTAAAGAGCTCCAACAGATGGAGGAGGACTTTTGATTAAAAAATAAATTCTGACTCACAACTCAGTTTTCTGGATGTAATAAAAAAGAGTCCATGAATATGAATAGTGCTGGAGAGAATGGAGTGGAGATGAAGGGAGGTTACAAGGAGAGGCAGTGAAAGAGCTGAGCTGATTTACCTACTTGCCTCTAATGTCTGTCAGGAAAATTCTTTGGTTTTGCTGTAGCACTGATGAAAGAAAACAAGACCATTACTGGACTCATGAAATTTTCCTGTGATGGATTCCTTGAAAAAATCCCGCTGGCTGACTGATATTTCTGAAGAATGCTTTAAAATTGTACCTGTTAATAACAAAATAGTGGGAAACCTGCAGCTGAATAGAGTTAAGCAGAGAAGAAAAGATGCTTTTTTTCCCCCCCCCTCCATCCCTTCTAAGTAAAAATTACCAGTGAGAACATGGAATGCCACCAGAATTGTACATCTCTTTGTGGAGACTGGAAATAGATTGGAGCAAGTCCTCTCCAAGCATTCAGAGCGAATTTCTGTGTTTTAGAGTAAAGGGGAAATTGAGAAACTCCTATCCTTGACTTCTCCCCAGCTCTGATCCCACACTGGAAGTACCCACAGGGCAGAAGGGGTTGCAAAAATTACAGAATTTTTGAAAAGACCATGCATGGGTTAGACAGTTCTTCATCAAGTATCTTAAACCACAGCACTCTAATTTTAGAATCAGACCTTCTCAAGCTTCCTTTATGACAGCTATTCTGGCCCTATAATCACATCATTGGTGGCTAAACATCTTGAACAAGGACAGAGTTTGAAACACACAATATGATTAAAACCTACATTATCGCTGATGTAATATCCCAGAGCCTATTACTGTACTTGGGCAGGAGGAAAGAATCTAATTAAACATTTATTTAATATTAAAATACAAACCAAAATACCAATGTTGGACAGTAATGCAACAATATGTCAGCTGGCAAATACGTATTTTTTCCCCAAGAAAAATTAGTTTATGTTCACAAATACATGAAATGTACACGAACACTGGCACGAAACCCAGTCTGGCACATGGAACCAGCAACTTCAGGTAAGGAGTTCCAGTCCTGGAGTGTCAGCTGGAGCTGAGTTGTTCACTGGGAGACAGGAGGCTGCTGCCAGGTGAATCCTGCTACTCACAGTATCAAAACACCCCTCACTGTGACTGCTGGGAGACATCAGAGAAGGATTTTCCTGCCCCAGCCAGCCACAGTGCAAGTATTGCTCACAGTTCTGTCACAATCAGAAACATCCATGTCAAAGGTTTAAATGAAAAGGATTTACCACAGAACAGTGGTTCTCTTTAACACAGGTAACTCATGTTGCTTTTTGTATTAAAGTCCAAAATCTCCTCTTGGCTAATATTTACATCACACCATAAATATTTATAAAATGGTGGAGGAAAACCAAGTGCAAAAGGGTAACACTACCATTTTTTTCTGAAAACAAGCTGCCTTTTTAGTTTCTTATTATAAATTGAATATCACTATTTAAAAATAATTCATATTTCTAAAAATATTACAATACAGGATAAACATTGATTTCTCAGGTGTAACAAAAATAGGTTTAAAATAGAGGTGGCTGTTTGAAGTACAAAATATTGCTGTTTGTAAAGGGTAACATGGTTGCAAAACTGCTTTTCAGGGTTTATAAAAATACAAAACAACTTGCATTTACTGAGTGCATCGTTATATATTAGTGCAAAAAAAAAAGTGTATTTGCAGTCAAGAGAGAACTGTCAAAGATTTGCAGAGGTTCTTAAAACATGAAATCTTTTCAGAGTCATTCGTATTAACCCCAAATCTCTATTAATTCTTTCCAAACGATCTTCCAGGGCTTCCTGAAAGGAAGAGTTAAAAGAAAGAACAAAAAGCATTAATAATATATCATAAAATCCAATTATTCATCTAAAATTAGGTAATTGCTATCATTCCTATATTCCTGGTATCCTTTTTGAGGCCTTAGGAGCATTGTTATCACCCAAAAAACAGAGCCAGACCTACAAACTTGTCACATTATTTTTTATGTATTTATTGCTTTTTTAACACATGACTTACAAAACTCCATAAGAGAACCCTGACAAGAATTAGGACAGGCTGATAATTAGAGAGGCACATCTAGGAAACAGCTCATCACTGTAGTGAGTGGCAGTATTGATTTATTGGAATGCATTTTTAATTTCAATTTGATAAATTGAAAGCACACCCTGGGATTACAATTTAGGAAATGCTGAAGTTGAAGGCTTTGCAGAGACCTCTAAAAGACAACTTTGAGACTTGTTTTAATTCAAAGAGTCTGCAGAGTTTTCCACAGAAAGCAGCTCCCTGGATTCCACTTAAACCAGTTATTTTTACCTTCTTACTTTGTTCTTTGTACTTTCAAGGAGACAAAACCCAACCCAACAAAAACTAAACTTTTCAATTTCTCTGACAGCACAACATCCTCTCTGCAGCTTCAGGGATCTATTTCACAGTCGTGGCATTCTGTTAATGCACTGCCTTCATCTCCCTCTCAATGTTAGCACAAGAGCAGACTATTCTTGCTGTAATTTGGCCAAATGCATCCCATGTACAAAAAATAGAAGATATTCAACAATATAAAAACCAATATAAAAATTCCCACAGTAATCACACTTACTACCAAGAGGATCTTTCCTCTACCAAGAGGATCTTTCCTCTACATTATTATGTATTCTCCATTGAGGAAGAACAAAAGAGAACAGTAATACAGAGAAGCTTTTTCACCTGATTTAGTCTCGCTTGCAAGGTCATTCTTCCACCAGAACAAGGGATTCTGCTCAGTGCAGCCTCAATCTAATAACAGAAAACACTTCAGCTGTAAATTAGTTTCAAGAGCCAATATAAGCCTTCCTAACTCCTCTTAGAGAAAGAGAGGTGAGGTGTAGGGATTACAGATAGATGTAGAGTTTTGTTCTTTAACACCATAATACTGTGCCAACCCCCACCCACTGTGTTTGTGTTACAGGGACTCTCCTTTAATTAATTTAGGGACAGGGAAGGACTGCAAGTAGAGCAGGGAAGGATTATGGCACATTCCTGACGTGACACTGAAGTTGTGGATGAATTTCAGCCACACATCCCATGGATCAATGGCTCCATCCCTCACCTCTCATAGAACAATTACGATTTGTCACAACTTGAAAACAAAAATTATCTTTGCCTGTTGCTTTTCGTGAGTCAGCTCATCAAAAAGCCTCTCTGTTTCAGCCAGAGTTGTAATCCTTGCTGTGTACTTGAAGTCTTCCTCACAAGGTGATTGCACTGCCTCATATCTCTGGCTCCTCTCCTCCCAGGCTGCTGCTTTCTTCATTCCATTACTGACAGATTCAGTACAGGAGCTGTGTCTGACACCTGAATGCTGCCTTCCTATCAACAGAACAGGGGTCTTTTTATTTGTTTTGTAATTATCTGAGAAATTATCACACAGGACAGAAAAAGAAATTAATGACAGCACAAGCAGTGTGGTTTTGGCAGTGCATGAACCGAGGAGAGGGACAAGCAAAGCCTCAGTCACTTGCCTTGAACAGCTTCCCAAAGGAATGCAAAATATTTGTATGGGTCATCTTTCAAGTGAACTTTGAAACACAGCATATTTTTTGGTTAACAACCAGATTCCTGTGTTGTACCAATTAGGAATTACTTTTACTAGTACATTTCTAAATATCACCAAGCTGACTGGTTGTCATGCAAACACCAGTCTAAATAAGAGCATGGGTAAAACCAAAAAGCAGAACATTGTGATAAGGATTACAGAAGTGAGAAAAAATCATTTCAAAAAATCTGAAACAGCTGGTTTTATCAGTTACTCTCTGCTGTCCATAATGCAATGTTTAGCAATAGAATTTCATTAGTATGACTCAGTGTGTGCATCTCAATAGAGACCCCACTAAGATATGCATTGGATAACTGAGTTAAGCACAAGGAAATGTATTGCCCTTCTTTCTCAATTTAATTATTTTTCTTGTTCCACTGTGTTTGTGCACACACACATATACATAAAAATAAAATCCTGTATGAATGGGATTTCTCTGTCTACAGGAATAAGGCAAGATTTAGAGGATTTGTAAAAGTTGGACTTCACAGAGAAAAGAGTCAGCTTTCTAGTTAAGCAGCTACCACCACTGTGGAAAGAATTGTGGTACAAAAATAAAGAACAGTTTGCCTCCATTTTGACAGATTACCTTCTACATCATCTAGTGAGTGAAACTGGAGCCTTTTCCTTGGATTATTGTGCTGTAAAGTAGAAGTAGCACCAGCTTCCAGGTCATCTAGAAGTATATCAAATCTACAGAGCAGGAAGCACACAGCAATTACTTGTTAGAAGTCAAGTATCAAGCAATACATTATTTTCTACTTTTTCACCTTTTAGTTGAATAAACTATTTTCTTTTTAGAAGAAGACTGTAAGTCTTCTAAATCCTGTTCAATCATTCTAGATTTTCCTTGCCAGATTTTAAAAAGCACAACTTAGCTTCATATTCAGAAATCTTCACAACTCATTTTCAGGGACATTTAATGAACAAGAAACAGCAGCATTAAGCCTGGATAAACATCCTGCTGCTCTAAAAATGATCAGAACACAACTGTATTCACCAGACTCATACCTTGTCACTGTGTTTTCATTTCTGCTGAGCAAATGGCTGAATCCAGGAGAGAGGTTTTCTTTTGGAGATCGTTTTGGGCTGTATGTCACAGACACTGGTGCCAACATTATCTCTCTTCTTGCTGCAAAAGACAAAGTATGTTTATCTACCTCAAACTCCCCAGTGCAGTACCTCCCACTCATGTGCTTACAGCTTAAAAGAATGCTCTTCAAAGCTGTCTACATGTTTATCTAAATTAGATGAGAAGTGCATCACAACATGGAAAAATGAAAATAAACTTAGAACTCTCACATATTCTGTGATTACAGACATGTTTTTTTTCAGACTGTCGGAACAACGCAGAAATTCTGCCCCTATTTTTCCATCCTCTAGAGCAGCCTTTCATGATTTGATTCTACTTTTTGAGTAACACAAAGCAAAGCTGAGAAAAGCACTGACTGGGAGTGCTGGATTTCCTGTTTGCAGGAGGAAGGGAGGATGACCTCTGGCCAGAGGGGGAGCTGAACCGTTTGGGTCTGTGCTGGTCCTTCCCTTTCTCTGGAGATCGGTTTGCAACCAAAGAAGTTTCAACAAACCCAACAGTCTGACGTCGAGTTGATGGTTCTAATTAAAAGAAAAAAGGTTGTTATATTAATCAGTCTTTCTCAACACAAGAACTCACAAATATTCCCCTGAACTGAGCTTTTTCTCCCTCATATCAATGTATTTGTGCTGTTTTACTCAAGTCTCTTTTTCTACTCGTGGAACAGACAGTTTAACTCATGAAAAAGGATCTTTGCAGTGTGTGAGGGAGAAGTGATGCTGAGTAACAGTGTTTAATAGAGAAACAGTGGAAATCAGGACAAAAGGGAAAGGCTGGAAGACCTGCCTGAGGTGCCCAGAATATAAGCTTTTAAGAAAGACTCAGTGTTTTCTCTAAATCAGCATTGTTACAACAGCTCAGGGCAGTCCCACTTCCTCAATTCCATTCCCATCCAACACCATGGAAACTAAAATGGATGTACAGCAGCCAGAGCTTTGTTAGGACTCCATTAACTGTTTATAAATACTGAGATATTCTTAGAAAAGGGGACATTAACTAGTCTTCAGCTTGAGACCTAACAACAACCTCTGCATTCCCCCTATTCTAAACAAATCACTTAGATATCCAACTTTGAATTTTCTTAGGAGAACCCCACAAGTTTGCATGCCAAAACTGTTTTTATCCCACCACTGAAGCCTGGTGAACTTGAATGCTGAGAATACCAAAGCCAAAAGACATGCAAACAAAGAAAAGCCAGTCAAGACATGTTCAGAAATACAAAAAGAAGAGTTACTAGCTGGTGCATCTTCTTTTTCTGTCTGTGTACCCCAATCTTTAAGTATTTTTCCTTCTTCAAGTTCTTTAAAGGCTTTTATAATTGGTGCTTCTGACATCTCATTTTCTTTCTTCTCTATTGTGTTTGTTGAAGAATCTTCCTGTGAGGAGTCTTTCTCAGGAGGAGAATGGTGCCTTAAGGAATGTGAGGTGGTGGAAGGGGAAAAAAGAAGATCAAGTTTTTTATTTTATTTTATTTCATATACCCAAACATGAACAGAATAAACAAAAACATGGAGAAATTTAGTTCAGATTTTAGTTTAGTTCAGATTTCAGAAACCAACTCACCTAGAAGGAATATAGGTTTCTTCCAGCCTGTTGTCTTTGGGGCTTTCCTGGCCCTCCAAAGGCTGCCCAGTGAAGATGGAATATTCAGCTCCTGGTATCAACCACTTTCGCCTGCTGACATCAGGAGTTCCCAACTTGCTGTGGGAATAAAAAGCTTCAAAATTATAAAAGGCTTTGGAGTTGGGTTTTTTTGTTTGTTTCTGTTTTGTTTTTTATGAAAAACCTGTGATTTATTCCAGTAAACAGAAACAAATATACAATAAACTTGTAAATACTGTGGAAAAAGTAACTGCTTTTTAAAACATGCTTGTGAAGTAAAAATAGAATATTTGGGGGGAAAAAAAAACATATGTTGAGGTTTCAGTGTAAATTACACAATATGCTCACAATGCAGAGCTCCACAAAGATCTTCCTGTAATTTAATACTGTTTACTCAGATCCAGGTTTGGGTTGCAAGTAGATCTCAACTAATTAAATGAAAACATTTGGTGGAGATTACTGCAGTAGTTCAGAGCATCTGATCCCAGCTTTCCTTTGGACAACAATTAGTAGAAAAATAAAAAAGAAAAAACAAAAACCAAGAAAAAGCCAGCATTGATAACCCAAGAGTGATAAACATCAACTAATAATCATCAATTAGTAGATCATTATCTTGAGATATCAGAAGAAAAATGTGATTTCTGTACACAGGAAAGCAGATAATTAGGAAAAAAGAGTCTTGTTTACCCAAGCTATGACCTATAGGCACTACTCTGTAAATCTATCCTGCTGGGCATTCTATTGGAATGAGGCTTTCCTTGAGCCTCTGGGATCAGTTAGGGGCAGATTAACTTCTAAATCCATATTGGCTCTTACATCCCCCCCTCCCTGATGAACATGGTCTGCCATGTCCAGACCTCCTTTTTTCTGTTCATTGTTGAGGGGTCTGGTTCATAAATATTAAAAGAGCTCTAAACAGAAATCTGTCCCTTTAATATATTAATACATAAATTATTTCTGTCTTCGTAATCATCAAAATTCAAATCTCCCCAAGATAGTCCTGTTCAATACATCCAAATGGACATCCCCAAATCACATTAATTGTTATTTTGGGCTCCACAGCATCAGGGCTGAAATGGGAGAGACACTGAGCAGGCCATAACTGAGTAACAAAAACCAGAGGGGGACAAAGCTTTTCAGGCCTTTAAAACATAAAAAAAGACAAAGCCAGAGCACAGATCAACTTAAATTTCTTCAACATAAATTCCCAACTCAAACCAGAGTGTTCATTCTAACTGAACTTCCACTCTACTCTCAGGTTACCTGTACACACAACATTTAGAACCACACAAAGCAGGAATTAGCCTTTGAAACCAATGCCACCCAAAGAAAACCTCCAATGTCTAACTGGACTATCAGATTGCATTCCCAAGATCTTTGTGGAGCATGGGAGTTCAGCTGAGCAGCTGAGACCAGGCAAACACTCATTTGGGAAGAGTAGGGACAGTTTGCCAAGTCAGAGATACACTAGCCAGAGTATTTGGGTTTAATAATTTCTTGGCACATCCAATCTCCAGATTACATCACATGTGTTTAATCCAGTTCAGCCCATGGACTGACCTCATCTTGATCCATTTTTAGCCAAAACATGTTAAAAGCTATTCCAAACCACATTGTTTTCATGTTTGAATTTCACTTACTTGGCACAAGAGGTTCTTAAACGATTTTCACTTATATGGCGAAGTTTAAGTGCATTTTCATGTTCCACCTGCTTGAGCTGAGCTTCAAGTTTTAAAATTGTCCTTAAAAAATGCATTAAGAGATTATTTAAATGCCATAAAAGGAACACCATACTTCTTAAGAGTTTTGCTCATTTTTATTCAGATATTCTGGATGAAGCAGGAGAACCAGAGCAACTGCTGCATTTCTGTCTATGCATCTCTATCTAAATATGGATATAAATATGTACTTGAATTTGAAGTTCAATAAATCAGATAATTTGGCCAGAAAGACAGGACCAGGTGACACTGCTGTGGAAGCAGAGGAAGTAGAAAAAAAACTGCATATCCTAAATTAAAGAGATTTTTAGTTTGTACCAGTAGCATGAAGCAACATGAAATGCTTCATAAAATGTGATTACACTTGCAAGATCTACAGCACTCACACTCTGGGAGTAGATGTTTAGGCCACAGTTTGTATTTCATATTGTTAAAACAAGAATAAGTTTCACAGTTACCTTTTCAAATCAGAAATCTCTGTGTTTGCATCAAGCAATTTGTTTTCAGTTGTATTTAATGTATCCTACAAGGACACAAAGAAAAATGTAAAAAGCCCAGAAACTACAGAATTGCATTAAATAAAACCCAAGTAACTCCACATCAGTCTTGAAAACAATACATCAATTACACCTTCCTAGTTGAAAGGGTCCATTAAATTTCTTCAGCTTTGACTTTGCAGTATTTTTGCTGTCTGTGACTGGAAAATAACAGATTCCAGTTTCCTTCCTTTTCCCTCCAGGACTCTAAAGAAGGAAGTTATCAGTAAAGATAAATATGGATCTTTCTGTTTGAGCTTTTTCAAAATATTTAAGTTAATTCAGTTAATCCCATGGAATATTATCACCAAGTTTGCATGTTTGGGTTTTTAATTATCCACTGTGTGCCTACCTTTACTCTTTCATGTTCTTTTCCAAGGGATTCGTATTCTCCTAAAAGCTGAAACAAAACAAAAGAACACCAACCCACAGTGAGACCACAGACAATTAACAGTTCTGTTGGCTGCTGTAAAATCATCTCAACAGCTTGGCTAACACATGCAGAAGCACTACAGGGGATACAAAATGTACTTTAATAGTATTTGTTAAGTTCTTCTTATCATCTTCTAATTGGAACAAAAAGTTATAGACAGGACAAGAAGAGACAGAGCTACTTGCAGAATGTATTTCTAATTTTCAAATTATTTATCTCTAAAGAAACTGAATGAATGAACCAGTAAAATTCCTCAGTGACTTTAAAACTGACTTTGTCTTCTGAAATTTCAATTGTAAAAAAGAAGTTAAAGCATGAAGTAGCTTTTGCAGCTAATACCCATTCTGCCAGTCCATTTAAACATTCCATAAAGCTCTTCCTGAAAGATCAGAGGAACAATTCCTTAGATTCAGTCTAAAATCAATGAACAATGAACCATTTTAGCAAGTTGGGATGAGGTATGAAAAGTTTAGTCCATCTCCAACAAGCTTAAGAGAGGAAAAGTTACTTTCTAAAATAATTTCACATAGTATCTTCAACTTAGAGTAATAAAACTCCTGAGACAGACTATTGCAAGGGTTACCACACCAAGTACACACTTGCTGCCTTAAATAACTGTTCTAAAATACCTTTTAGCTCCACAGTGCCCCTCACCACCCAGCCTAGTAAAGAGTCAGCTGAGGAATTTCTGTTTTCTTGTTGTGCCTTAAGACTTCCCAGCTGTAAACTCATTTTTCACACCCGGGATTTGCTGTCGTACCCCTGCCCAACACCATCATCCTTTTTCTTACTCACATTTTGAAACATTTTGTTTTCTTCCTGGAGCCTTGTGTTTTTATTGTCAGGTAACTTGTAAGCCTTCTCAAAAGCCTCCTCCAGCTCCTTGAGCCTTGATTTCAGGCGGCTGATGGTGTTGTCCTTCTCCTTGTGGGTTGCGCGCATTTCCTCGAGCCGCTCCTGCAGGACTTTGGAGGTGTCACTGATGGCATAGAAACGCTCTCTCCAGTCTGCCTGGAGGACAGAAAACCTTCTTTAGAATGTTTAAGGCATTCTTATTCCCTGGCAGATTATTTAGTTTATTATTTAGTTTAGTTCCCTGGCAGATTTTTCAGTTCAGAGAATTATCTTAAAATCACCCGCACGGAAAACGAGGGGACACCTGTACACGAACTAAACAAGATTTTTGCTCATTTATCTTAGGAAGAATGAAAATGAAGACTAAACCCAGCAAAAATGTGTTTATTTGACAGGATTTTAAATATCTAGAGATGGGGCCTCCAATCCATCTGATTGACTTACTTGCCAGCATAGAAAAATGTTTAAAGAAGGTGGAATTAGTTCTGCAGGTGTCAAACTCTGATGACAAAGTTCAACTTTCATGACAGAGTGTCCTGGTTTTTGACTAATAAATGCAGTTATGCATTAATTTATGCACAAGCAAACAGGTCTGGCCCAGCTAGAAAAACTGCAAATATACCTAAAGAGAGTATTTTTGCCCCAGCATAAGTGAAATTACTTTTATCACAGCTCTAATAAGAAAGTAATTAAAACAAAATAAATAAATTAAGAAAATTTAAAGAGGAATGTGATAAACACATCACAGTATTTCACTCTTAGACTTCGTTTGACCCCTGCTAACCTGGAAAAAAGTTCATGAGCAAAAGTGATGATGATTCAAGTAGGGAATCCTAAGAAACTCAGGTAGGAAAGTCACTGTGTAACATGTGGGCTGATGTTATATATTAAGGGAAAGGTTGGAAGGTTAAAAATAAAAAGAGGTAAGTATGGAAACACTGATCAGCTTATTAATGAAAAAGTTCATCCTTTTACCCTTTTACTTAAAAAGCAACTTGATTTAAGAACATATACTTACCACTTGCTTTTCTAGCAGATTATTCTTATTTTCAAGGGCTTTTATGCGAGCACTTGCTTCATTCAGAGCTGTATCTAACTGGTCACACCTACTTAGAACATAGAGATTACACCAATCTCTTGAAATTTTCAAATAATAAATCTACATTTTATAGCCTTTTTGCCTTCCTTGAGCATCCCCACAAATTTTGGTGCCCAGCCTGTGATCTCCTCCCACATTTTTCAGCCCCTGCAGTGTCTCTGCTCAGAAGGGCTGAGGTGGCCTGGGGTGAGAAGGAAACTGTGAACACACAAATTTTGTGCAGTATTTCAGCTGTCTTAATTTGCACTATGTGTTTTAACTGGCAATAATTATACAGAAACCACATCAATATTCTCTGCAAAGCAAATACTCAAGCTGTAGATAATGGAATGCACAGCTGGGGCACACAGACTCCAGGGCAAAGTCACCAGTGAACTCAGGACTGGTCCTGTGTCACCTGTGGCTGTGACATGGAAGGTACAGGAGGATGATGTTCACCAGCACGACAGGAGAGCACACTCTTCCAACACAAATCATTCCATTACAAATTGCTCAGGAGAACCTCTGCCTGCCAGCCATTCCTGAGGAAAGCTTGCACTGGCTCCAGAAAGAAAATAGGTCAAACAAGAACTGTGGTCCAAACACCACTTTTACTGTCTAATAATAGTGAACTGATCTTCACAGAAACATGGAATAGCTCGAGTTGGAAGGGACCTTAAAGGTCATCCAGGTCCCACCCCTCTGCCATGAGCATCTTCCTCAAGATGAGGCAGCTCAGGGCTCTGTCCAACCCCTTAACCAGGGATGGGGCAGCCACAACTTAGCAACTGCATTAAATAATGCAAATTTTATATTTAACAGGGAAATATTAGTACCATAGATGCATTAAATCTTCAGAACTGAAGAGGGACATAAACCGTTCAAGATATTCCAAACAAGGATACTCAGTCTTCAAAATATAAAGAGCACCACATAAAGGGAAAGACAAGAAGGACAGAGAGTACCTGTCAGCAAGGCTTTGATTGATTTTCTTCAGGTCCTCAGATGCAGCAGCCCTGTGGCTCGACTCCAGCTGCTGTTTTAAGCTCTGTATCTCAGAGTCGTAGTAAGCTCGTAGATCAGCAATGTGTCGAGCGTGTTTTTCCCTCAGGTTCTGCCTAATCCTATTTTCAATATAAGAATTTAAAAAATTTCCAGCCATCCACATGACCACGCACTGCTGGATCCATTTGCACGTAATGAACTCAGCACATAAATGTCTCCTACAAAACTCTATCTGCATTCAAGCTAAAGCAAAGACAGCTTTGTCATCTAAGGCAGAGAAGTCTTCACATTAAAAGAGGTAGATATTATGATTATTATAAGCAAATAATATTTACAAACACAATATAAAGATTTACTTTTTTACAAGCCCTCATACATGGAATATATGCCCTGTCTGCTTGTCCACGTGCAAATCATCAGAGCTTCAACAGTGAATGGAGGATATTTATTTTTCTTAAGCACAGTAAAATCTGTGCTTCTCCATATTTGATTCTAAAGAGGAAAATAACCACCCCTCCCCCAGAACTTTGAAATTCTCTGCCTAAATAACTCCCTCACACAGCCTATGAGGGAAGGATGTATTTTTATTTTTATGTATAAAGAGACACGACCAAGAGAACTCATGTATTTTGTTTGGTTTACTACTATTGTTTAATTCCTTTCACAAAAGTAACAAACTTTTGACTTTTAAAAAAGAAAAAATTACTTACTTTGACATTACCACGGGATCTTCAACAGATGCCACTGAAAGGCTGTAATCTGGCAAACTGCTGTCAACACACTGAGTAACAGAAGATGGAGTTAGAGTCAGTGTTTCTTCCTCCTCAGTGTTGACTGAATTATCATTGTCAGCATCCCTGTAGGCCACTGGGAAGGAAGAGCTGGCCCTGTTTTCACTCTGGAATGGGTGATTTCTCCACAGGTCCAAGTGCACAGCTCTGCTGCTGGCAGGGTGTGTTGGAGAATCATCTAACTGAGATGAATGACTTGTCTGTGAAAAAGAGTCTGTGTCACAATGACTTGGAAATCCTGGCTCTGCCATAGAGTCTGGAGAAAAGGGAGAAGAGTCTTCAGGAGTATTGAAGAAACAGAATCCCTGGTTCTGCTGGCCTGGTTTCATATGCAGGGTTGGGTCCAACGTCAAGATCTAGGAAATAAGTTACAATGCTAGAAAAATTGTGATTTATCTCCATTTACAAGGACAAAATTTATCTAAAGGCATCAGTAAACCATATAACATACTGCAGGTATTACATTGAACATTATTACAATCACTGGAATCACTGAACATTATTACAATCACTTGGAAGTGACAAATAAAATGAAGGTACCTGCAACACTGAAATGGCAATACACATTCCCAAAAATTGCAACTTGAGTTTTTTAGTTTCCATTAATAAAGGACATATCCAAGATCTGTAGCTTTCTAGAAAACCTCTAAAATTTCAGTTATGCAACCTAAAGGACTAGGATGTCTGTTTGTGTGTTGAAACAATAACTTTGCAGGGTTACAAAAGCACTTCATCAATTTCCTAAACAGTACAGTCACGCAGCAGCCACCATTACTGGGTTATGTACAGGACTGAGAGCTGTATAAAAAAACAGATACAAGAAAAAATAATTTCCACAACCTGAGCCTGTTCTGTTTCATGGGTGGAACAAATTTGTCTGGTGGGAAGCACTGGGAAAACCCAGCCACTGCAGCTCCACGTGCAGCTCAGCAGCTGCAGCAGATCCGTCCCTGCAGCATCCTCAAGGTTGTGCAGCAAAGGTGCTTCTCTGCTCAGGCTGCTCTTAGAGGTTCTTTCTAGCTGGATCCTTTCCCAGGCTGCTTCACCCCTGGGCTGCTCAAACTGCTGTTCCAGCATAGCACTGGAGGTGGCAGCAGGGGCCAAGCCATGGGAAACCAGCCCAACATCTCCTCAATTGACAGGTGAAGTAAAGAAATTAATGTTACCTCTGGTGGGTGACTTGGCTGGGAAGAAGGTATAAAACTCTGGTCTGGCATCTGCTTGTTTTCCCTTTGTCTTTTATGATAAATATCCTTCAGTGATGACAACTTCCTTTCATCAGCAGAAGACAACTTCAACAGGCAAAATTGCTACATTACTTCTTCTGAACACAATCCTCCACCCCCAGTAGAGATAAGCAAGTTCTGGGGTGGGTTTAGCTAAAAAAGCAGCTCAAAACAGGCAGCTTTATTCAAGCACCCAGCTAAAAAAGGGTTTTTAACAAGGCATGTACACCTTTAACATATTAGTTAGTCACTTCTCATCTCCTATACACAGTTTCTTTTGAATTACAAGAAGTCAGTAAATTCCAAGTGAGGTTAATGGGGTACAGGAATAATGAAGAGCCAGGGTATGAAACTGAGATAACAGGAGAGTTCTCACAGAGAATGTAACTTCTGGAGGGCTGGTTCTCTCCATCACAGGCAAACAGCAAAGACAAAAAGCAACTGCATGACAACTTTTAAACATGTACAAAGTTTACCTGAACTGGTGATACTTTTGTGGAGAAAACATCAGGCAACTCACTTCTGAAATTCTCTGGTAAAGTGTGATACATCTCCTTTTCATCTAACTTCCAGTATGAAAGCCCTGATAAGAAAAAATACCAAAAGAAAATTTCAAGCTCGCAGCTATAAAAAAGGAATCCAAAATCCATTAGTAAAATGTTATTTTGTCAGTAACAAGAATGCTGTATTAGCTATTTGCATTTACTGCTTAAGGATGTCATTAGAGCATTTGTTACCGGGCCAGGAGTTAGAAAAATCTCAATGCAAAGCACAGGCAACATAATCAGTCTCACATCATACAGCACCAGCAACAAAAGCTATAAATCAGTTAAAACACAGAGATTTGGTGTTCAAGAGGCAAATCTTCATTTACCACTAACTTACATTTCTAATGATTCCAATATAGCACTTAAAACTGGTACCACCCAAAGAATAATCCCAGGCAGACACCTGATATTACAAACTCTTCAGTCTGTAGCATGCAAAGACAAACTACCAGGGCTAAGAGGGGTGGCACAAGAGGAACAGACACAGCCTCCATCCCACTTCAATTTCTTAAATGAGTCCCTCTCTCAGTGGCTTGTGAAGAAGCAATAATTATACACAGTTTGCAGGGCTGCATCTCTGTGCCCCTGTTACTGAAATGAATCCACCCTGTTATGACCAAAATATGTGAATTAGTTGTCTGGCTTTGATAAAAACACCCCAATAACCACAACCCCCAAACCCATGCAAATCCACCACCAACCACCCCTCACATACACCCCCAAAACAAAGCCAAACCTTAACAAAACACACAAAAAGCAACCCTCCCCCCCAAAATTAAAGAATCACCTCATTACACACTGCATTATTCTGTTCTTGTCTATTTACACAATTATTGAATCACACCCTTGGCTTAAAGTAATACTCCCTCTATTACCATGAACTCCTGTAATTACCACACCACTGATGCTAATATTTCATACCCTACCATGATATTAACAGTAATTCCATTATGAAACAGTTTTAAACACAAAGTTTAGCTTTGAAATGCTGAGAAATTTGGAAAAAAAATCCCAACTGCTGCATGTCCTACATCTGCCAGCAGTGACACACAGGAGCTGCCACCAGTTTGAGAGCAGGAGCAAGAAGCAGAATTAATGCTACAGCAAAGCTTGTCAGTGTTTAAATCCTCCTCACCTCCCTGAAGTTATTGGAGATGCATTCCAGTCAGTTTTAAAAATGAGAATTCAAAAGAAAAGGAATTTAAGTACAAGAAATTAACTATACCTGAAGCTTCTGACACTATGGAATTTGGACTTTCCTTGGATTGATTGAGGTAAAAAGTGTATGGTGGCAAAGCAGCATCAGTAAGGTTTGTCTAAAATTACAATGGAAAACCAAATTCAGAAGGAAAATCACAAGGCAAGGGAAAAAATCAAAGCAATGTATAATGTTTAAAAACAGCATGTAAATGTTATTAGTCTTTTTAAGGAAAGAGATTAAATACAATTATACAGCATGATCCAAACCTACAGAATTTATATTGAGGGTAATCATAGCCAAAAGTGGAACGAAGCTAAGCCACATAATTAAACTGGCATCTCCTAAGACATGTGCCTGTGTTTTTGTCCTGAGCAAAGTGGTTTTAATGCCTTAACACACAAAGAATCCTGTGTGCCAGAAGAGGCATCACCAGCTGAAATCAAAGATCCTTCAAGAATTACAGGGCACAATAAATTACCATGACCTGAAGTCTCAGCTGAGAGTGTGGCCATTATCTCTACAAGGAAAGAACATGTGCCACTCAGGGAGGTGTTAAGACAAAAATTACCTAATTAATAAAATAAGCCAAAGTAGCTCTGTGCCTAAGTATGGAATGATCCAAGAAGTAAATGTTACCCACACGAACTTTAAATATGTGAATGGGAACTCAAATGCTTAAAATATGAAAGTATATGCTCAATGAGAACATGCTGTAACTCTGAAAAAATAGCAGTTACAAGAATAGCATTAGAAAAACATAATGAAATAAAAAAAGACTTACATTCTCAAGTGGTAATCTCTTCATTCTCTCATTTTCTTGCATAGAGTTCACACATACTTCATCTGCAGTTACTCTTTTTGGTTGGGTTTGTTTCAACTTTTGTGCCCATGATGTTAAAGATTTACTAGATGGTAAGAAACACACACATACACTTGAAGGTATTTCCCCTAAATATATCTACAACAGCTGAACACTGGAGATGCAGACCTGCATCATTTAGAAACATCAGGCTAAATAAATATATTTATCTATCAAGCAGCAGAACATCAAGAGGTTCCATTCAACTCAGACATGCTCCCAGTGACCACCAGCTTTTACTGAATGGGGATTATCTATAAAAAACTAACACATTTGGAAAGTTTATCCCTTACCTGGGTTTCTTCCCACGCTGATGATCTTCATCAGCTTTATGTTCAAACCCAGCGGGAAAAACTAAAACATCACTCCTTCCCGATGAAAGGTTTTCCTCTGTTTGCTTTGCTGAAAGTTCTCTGTTATTTTGAGCGCCAGTGCGCAGCCCTGCCCCGGGGGCAGCTGGCTCCGTGCAGTCCCCGCTGCGGCTGCGGCCGGGCTGGGCAGGGCTCAGCTCGGAGGCGGAGAGGGAGCCGTAGCCGCTGTTCATGGAGGCCTCGCTGCCCACACATTCCTGCTGCACCTCCGAGGCCTCGGGCCGCGTTTCGCCTTCGCTGGATCTCAGCTGGCTCACAAGGCTCTCCTGCTCCTCAAAGGCCTCCGAGCGCATCCCCATGGGGCTCGGCAGGGAGGGAAAGGCGTCCGCGGGCTGGGCGGGCAAACCCCGGCTCCTGCTCTGCGACCTCACCAGCTGCTTTATCTCATCCTGAATCAGCTGCACAGGGAAAAGGCACAGTTCCCATGAGACCCCGCCAGAAATCACATTCCTCTTTAGGTGCACCTTCGATTCGTGTTATTTGTGGGAGATTTAGAGTATTTATTCCATATAACTCCAAGTTTACATGTGCAGACGTCTCATGCATAAAGTAGATAAATACATACTGTGCATAACAGTAAAATGTCCATGGGAACAATCCTTAATTCCATGCAGTGAATTACGAGTCTCAGTAGTCATTTATTCATGTAAAAACCATGCATGAATGTATTCACTAATTGCCCTCAGAACTATAGTTACCTACCAACCAACTAAAGAAATACAAACTATCCAGGTGTTTGGCTACATTTAGGTCTGAAACACTTTTTCACTTGGATACACATATTTAAAGACTGCAAGGATGCTTTAATGAAGAATTAACCATTACTCTGTTATGAGAATAGGAATAATGTACCTCTGCAAGATTATTGCATAAAACTCGACTTTTAAAAACCCAATTTAGATATTATGCTGTTAGGTTCATATGGTACAAAGTTCTACCTTTTGATTGTTTTGGTGTCTGATGGAGTGGAGCAAACCCAAAACTGGATCACTAGATTTAACAGGTCACTTACTCTTTAGTCTACAATGCCTACAATAAGTCTACAATAAGTAGACTGAACAGATCTAAAATAAGTCTACAAGACTTATTTCTGTATATTAGGTAAGTAATTTTCTTAAATTCTAGGTTTTACAGTTGTGCACTGGCAATACTGAAACAGCTCTAAGAAATAATTAATGCTTTTGGCCAAGGGCTGTGAAGAGATTCCACATTTGTGCCTGTGGCCAGCACTCCTGCAGAGTTCAATTGAGATTACTGAACTGCAGGAGCACACAACTCTTGCACATGACAAGACAGAGCATAGAATTGCTTTTAAGAATATATTTCAAACTAATTCCCTCAGGAAAGAAAGAAGAAAAAAACTTGCAATAATTCTAAGAACATGGAACTCATGTTTTTTCACAGAAGTACAGTACATTACTCACATGTGAATAGCAACTGGAGAGCACAAATTGAACAAAAATGATTTATTCTCTCAAAGTAAGAAATACAAAAGAAGACTTAATTTCAGAGGAACCTACATGTAATGCTAGTCAGGATCAAGGCTCAGATTTCTGATTAACTTGCAATTGAACAAACAACTGAATTTCAGTTCAGCCTTTCCCTGCCAAAAATAACAAACAAACAAAAAACTTGGGATGAAGTTTCCTTCCACTACAAAGTTTTGTTTCTGCTAATGATTTCAATCATGACTGCAGCAATCATCTGTATTTTAATTCTGTGATCCAACTGTCAGGAAGGTAGGGAAGGGAGAACAGAAGGGAAGAACAGAACTGGAGTGGGGGGAAAAGATCAGATTCACTGCTGACATTTAATCTTTGTCATTAATACCCTGTGCAGGAAAAGTGAAAGGCTCCTATTCCAATTAAATTGCATTTTTACTTCTTTTTGCATAGTCACAAATAACTGCAAGAAACGAAAAAAAAAAGGGAAAAATAAGATGTGCTTTCTACATTTTTGGGATTGTAACTTTGTTTTTAAAATCTCTCTGATACAGCCTGATCTTGGGATGATCCACAGCTGGTGACAGCTTGTGCCTGGCACAGTTATCTTTTAGTGCATAGATCACATAAGCCAAGGGCTGACCCCACTGATTCCAAAAGGAACTCAAGGTCTTTTTATCCTTCTTCTCACATGGAAGGAGATTTTTATAAGCACAGATGGTCTTGAAACTCAGCATGGAGCAAACCTTATCTCAGAGTCATGTCAGTGCTGATACAGCACCTTGCTTTTCTACCACAAAAAGTAGATTATTATTATTATTTTTGTGTCTTTTTATTACTCTCACTAGAATGTGAGTTGAGTTGCCTGTGTTTCAGTGTTTTCACTTGGTCACTGGCACACCAGTGTAAGTTTGGAATAGCTCCATCTATTTTATTTAATGCATTCACACAACTCAGTTATAGCTGTTGATTTTGTGTTTAGTGTAGTAAGTCCCTGCTGACACCACACCCTCAGCTCTTCCAGAGGTAGCCTTTCCTATTAAAAAAAAGACAAAAAACCAGCAAAGCCAACACAATGGATTAGTAAAGACTATGATCAGCAACAAGTGAATCAAACCACTACAGTAAGAGGAAGGAAAAACAAGGGTAAGGAAACATGAAAATAACAAGATGGGAGGGAGGGGGAGGAGGGTGGGGAGGTGAGGCAGGAGAAACAGGAGATAGGATAAAAGGACAGTACCTCTTGGTAATTCAGTTCAGGAACTGTTGATTACTACTAGTGTGGAGGGCATCAGGAAAGGGAAGGGAAAAACAGCAACCAAAATGATGAGGATATTAAGCATTATATATTTATAGTATTTCTGTCTGTTATATATACATATACATTGCTTCTGTTCTAATGGATAAATAGGGCTCAGCAAAAGTATGAACCTTCACATGGTTATTTTTCATTCTCAGAAAGGAAACTGTTCAACTGAAGGAGAAATAGGTGTACAGCTATTACAGTGATGGTTTTCCTGGGCTATATACTCTCTGGATGAGGGGATTATAAATTGTATAACACTTTTTTAATGAAAAGAAAGTTATATTGTCTCAAAATTAGAAATTATCCAGTCTAACAGTTAATAAAAACCTTGTACCTACAAAATCCCATTATCACGTGAGCATTCAGAACCAAATGTTTGTGAAAACAAAATAATTGAAAACAAATAATCCACAAATCACTCCTGAAATGGTTCCTAACAGTTACTTTGTTAATTAGCCAAGTCAAATATGCATCCTTTAAACAGCACTCCAGTCATCCACTTCCATTAACTGCCTCTCTGCATTGTTTTGGAGGAGTGTGGGGTTGGAGGGAGCAAAAAAATCATTCAGCCTTATCTAGCTCCATGAACAGTCATTACTTACTTGGATTTGATGGTGGAACTGCTCTTGCTGGGCATTTATTTGTTCCTGGCATTGTTTTTCTACCAGTCTCAGTAGCTGTAGCCACCTTGTCTATTAAATCACAAAGTAAAATAATTAAAGTACAGAAATACTGCACCTCTTACCTTTTTCTCTGGCTACAAATAGTTTTGCAATCCTGTCCTTGGGTGTTGACATAATACAAAGTTGAGTAACAGCACTGTGGTTACCCACCCCACAGTACATTCAGCCCCCACCATGCCAATCAATGGAAACTAAAAGTAGGAACAGCTGCCAGCAAAGAACAGTCAAATTCTGGAAGGGTTGATTCCAGTTCCATTAATTATAAGCAATTCTAAAATTGAGAATTAAACACCCTTCTGTCCATCCACTTCAGCAAGAAACTCCTCAGCAATCCAGCTAAAGGCCATGATGCATAATTATGTCATGGAAACTGAGAGATAATTTTTAAAAAATCAAATATACAGCATTCCTGAAACCTGGCAAAATCTGATGTTTTTAAAACTATTTTATGCTAATGTTTATGGAGCCTGGTGCTTGAAGCACAAAACACGGGACACAGACATCAATATTCTCTTCCTGGAGGTGTTAAAGAGAACCCAAATTAAGCATCTGTCAACACACACTTGGATGGATGCCAGCCAGGAAGCTCAAAAATCTGCAAGAACAAGCCCATGGTGTGGAAAACTGATGTTCCTCATGATGACTAAAAATAATGATAAAATTTAAAATACAAAAGGACAAAAAATGTTCAAAAAAGTGTTTGTGAGAATTAGTTCATTGAAACCACATCATTATTTTTGTGTTGGTTTAAATCTGGAAACAAACTAAGCACCTACACATCTTTAAAAATGGACTATATAAATAAGTCAAGCAAAACAGAACCATTTAAAAAAAAAAAAAACCTTCTAATTTCTAGGATCACTTCAGACCAGTTTGATGTGATACAGTTTTAATGGTTTAAATTTTTCCCATTCAAAAACTTTCTATCTTTATTGTAACTTTCGGAAAAAATGTTCAGATCCATATTATAAAACACTAAGATATAAAGTCAAATTATTGTAAAACACTAAGATAAAATTGCAGTAAAATCCAGTCAGGTGATCAGCTCATTTATTGTAAAATGATCTGTTCCATCATGAAGAATAAACACATCTTGCTGCTGAATTGTATCAGTAGATTTGTCTTCCAAAATGCAAAGCAAATATATTAATACCACTTTTAAAAAATAAACTTTAATATCAAATACCTCACAGTTCCTCACAATTTCCAAGTCAGCATGTCCAATGTTCTGGATATCTTGCATAAAGGAGGCAAGCAGCTCACCAGAACCAGGCTTTAATGAGGACCTGGCATTCCCTGAGTAACCAGAAACTCCATTGGGATTGGCTGAAGGACTTCTGGTGAAACACGAGGAAATACAGTTCAATTATTTATTGTGTCAGATGTGCAACACAGTGGCCCAAACAACACACTACACATGCTAGACTGCCAGAAGAGAATTATACACTCAATTTACATTAGGACTCTCATCATGCTGAAATAAAAATTTCACCTTAATACCAATATTACTGTGAAGGCATGCTAACTAGGCAGGACCAAAATAATAAGAGTATTTGTTAGTGATTCCTTCAGCATATTACCTGTTAGAATTCAAGTTACAGACAGAGCTGTGGGTGTTTCTGACATCAGAATCTGCAGAGGACAAAGGGGTTTCTTGTACAGAATTCACCACATTGCTGTTTTCCATATCTTAGTCCCAAGAATGACATTACCCTGAAAACAGAGAGAAATGAGCATCACTCTCTTCCTTTAAAAAAAAACATTTGACTTTATTGTGTGCAGAAATAGAATTGGAATTGAAGAGACAGTTGTTACAGCCAAACCACCCCAGAAAGTGCAAATATTCCACAGCCAGGCTCCCTCCCCTCTCCTGTGCCCCCCCTGCAAACAGGTGCTGCTCAGTCAGCCCTGGGCCTCCCACAAATCCAAGAGATTCCCAACACACCCAGACTGGGCTGGAAAGGATGTCTGAATGCAAAACATTCCAGGTAAAACTGTGTTGTTGGGGTCTGACTGGTTGTTTTTTTTCAATCTGGGGCTCCACAGACCATGTGTGACCTCCTATTATCGATGTGATTGAGGATCTGAACCTTCACTGGAAGAAACACACCAAAAATAATAAAACTGAGACCAACTGAGTTAGTCTCTGGTTGACCAATTCTGCCATTTCTGTGTGTAATATTTGGCTTACTTTTTTCACAGATCACTTGTTTCATTGCTATTATGTCACATTAAATCAGAAAGCTTTGAAATTGAGTGACATTTCTGACCAATTAATAAAACAAAAAAAGGACTTAAACAGGAATCCCACAGTGGTTGAAAACAGCAGCTGGTTAACTAAAAGCATCATAAATAAATAAATACACAGTACTTGGGCCACAGTCTTACAGCACTCAAAGCAGACTGGCTGTAGAGAGACTAAAATATTCTTCCAGTTTGCATACTTTCACTAAGAAAACCCTTGAAATACATTAATTAATCAGTTCTTACATAGGGCTTATTTCAGCATGTTCTACACCCTGGTGAATTCAGCCTGTGTTCCAACACTGAAGAAAAACCTTATGATCATTTCATGGATGGAGAGTAAAAAGAGACATTAAGAAATATCATCTTAGTAGTCTGATAATGCCAAGAATAAATTCCTGCTGCCTTAAAGAACCACAACACCTCCAAAGCATGATCATTCCTCTTTACAGGGCTTATGGGCTGATGGGTTTTACAGATTCAAGTTTTCATTATTTGCAAGTTCTTGAAGATATATCTCTAATAGTTTCAGAAGTATAAAATATTTTCACCAGAAGGAAACTAATGGACAACTGCCCTATTTTCCCCTGTTTTACTGGAGCCTGCCTGGCTTTAGCAGAAATGTTTTTTGGGTACTCACTCACTATCTCCTCTGGGTAGGGCTGAAAATGCCAGAATTGGAAGGAAGTTATCACAGACACACACATCCCTCTAGCAGAGCTTCTTGGGATAAAGAAAAGAAGAAAAACAGGGCTTTCTTCTTTTTCTAGAGGTCAGAAGTCTGCAAAACTTGGAGGTTATCAGGCTGCTAAGCTGACAGCTAAAGCTGGGGCTGGGAGTGTCACTGGAGCAGAGGACGGGGGCTGCATCAGTCACCCCCGAATCCCCAGGATGGAATCATGGGTGGCCTATCTCAGCAGCACAGCAAATGGGTGGGACTTAGCTGTGACACAGGCTCGTTTCATAACCTCATTAGAAGTCTGTTCCCGATAAAAAAATATTAGTGAGCTGCAACTGTGCTGCGGGAGCGCCGTCATCCATCGACCCCACAGCACAGCACGGTCCTTATACGGCCACGTAGCTGCAGAAAGGGGCACGGTTGGGGAAAAAAAATAGTCTGCGAGGTGTTTTTAACTCAAATATCGGCGCTGATTTCGATGCAAACGCCCGCGCCAGCGCAGATACACAGCCCGTGAGGTTCTGCGGCGCTTCCTGAGCCAGACCCGATTCCTTCCGATCCCTCGCACACCCCTAAGCGGTGACAGGGCGCCTCGGTCCCCCCCGCCGCCAGGCCTCCATCTCCCCACGGACCCTGAGGGACCCCCAGAAGGAACACCGAGTCCCGGGCTTGCAGCTGTCCTCAGGAGCCGCCCGGGCCCCAAGGGCTCAGCCCCCGCAGGGACCCCTCTCGCCAAGTCTGCGCCCTCGGGGCCGCCTCCCGTCAGTCCGTAACCCCCTCCCCGGCTCCGTGCGCGTCCCGTCCGCTCACAGGTGCCGCGCTGCCGCGCTGTCCCGCAGGCCCCGCACATGTCACCCCTCACTCGGCGCGGCCCCTCCGCGGTCCCGTCCCTTCACGGCGCCCCCCCCGCGGCTCCGCCCCCCGCCCCGCTCAGGCCGAGCGCGCGCTCTCATTGGGCGGCCGCCCCTCGCGCTCCGCGATGTTGACAGCGCCGCCGCCTCCGATTGGCTGCAGCGCCCG
>VZSE01007255.1:1178094-1193592 GCA_013398275.1 Promerops cafer
AGGGGATTTTCTTTACTCTAATGGTAGGAATATATAGACTGAAAGGGAAAGCTGAAGAATAAACAGGTTAAGTTTCAGTAAAAATGTCCTTTGTATTTCTTCAGTGTCATCAGACAAGATCAGTGGAGAAGAACCGAAAGATTGCCAGAGAAATCCTGCAGGAAAAAGTTGACCTTTTCTACAAGGGCAAAGACAGTGATGTTTTTAAAGAGAAGAAAGCATCAGAGAAGCAAAAGCAGGAGAAAAAAAGAAGAGCAAAGGAAAACCTAGAAAGGAAAAAGCTTTTTAAAGAGATGCAACAATTGGATAAGGAATAAACATATGAAATGCTGACTTGCCCTAGCAGGGTAAGAGAATTGTTTGTCATTAGACCCAAACAGTTTTCCAGCTAACAAATGATGCAGGGCTTCATAAGCACAGCTGAAGCCCCAGTGCTGACCTGCTGTTCCTGTAAAGCTGAGGAGATAAAAGCACTCATGTACTCCTGTTTCTCCCTGCCATCATCTCATTAATCACATTTAGCAATCAGTTTTTCTGCCAAGTTCAGGAGATAAAGGAATCCTTGTTAAAGAGGAGCTATAAGCTTTCCACCATTGTTAGCACAGACCAGAAAAAATCAATAGATTTCCTCCTGTGCAGATGACACCTTGGGCTGCTTCCTGGGAGCTCCAGCACATGAGAACAGCACTAAAAGGTTCTCAGTTCCCATCCTTACTCAGGCAGTGCCTTCAGTGAGATAAATCCTTCACAAACTGTGACCAGGTTTGGATGCTGTGAGCTGCTGATGGAAGAGACACCAGTCACTGGTTCAGATCTGTCAGCTGAACAAATGCTCTGTCCTACTCAGCTCTGAGTAAAGTTTAACCAGCAGCTTTGCAGATCTTACCTGGAGTGGTGCTGAGCACTGGGGCACAGGGGAGGCTCTCCTGCAGGTGAGGGATGGTCACTCATGGCCCTCCAGTTCAGGGCTAAAAGTGAGTCATTACAGATAAAAAATGACCTGTTGGAAGCTGCCTCCCAAGGCAGCAGAGTCCAGTTCATCCAAGCTGTGAACTAATTAATTAGAGTTGTTTATTATGTTTATGCTGTGCTGCAGTTCAGCTTGGCCATGTTGGTACCTTCACTCATTTTGACAGTTTCCCATTTTATAGGAACAAATGCAGCTGAGTTTCCTTGGTCGCCATTACTCTGAAGCCTCTCCTGAAGTACATTTTTCCTGGTTTTACTCCAGCAGCTTAACCAGAACTTCTCTTTCATTTTTGGACAGCACCCTCACCAGCTGCCACCATGTTCTGGCCTTCAATAAAGACCCAAAGCCACAGGGGATGGATTTTGAAGGCAACAGAGACTTCTAGAACTTCACCTCCTTGTCCCAGAGACCAGCTGTACCCTGTGCCATGGTTGCAGTGTTCCAGCAATCTGCAGGCCCATTCCCTTGTCCTTTCCTAAACTCCTGCATGAAGGTTAAATTTTTACCTGTTGACAGCTTCTGGAGTATGAATCTGATTAAAGTGACTGTACATAGTTTTAATACAAACTGTTAATGAAAATAAGCTTTATTACGTCAAGTAATAAATACATACAAAGATGCAAATAACAGTTTTAGTAATTTATCCAGAATGTTCCTTTTTCTTTTTTTTTTTTTTTTTTTTTTTTTTTTTTTTTTTATAAATTAAAATTCCCNAACTTTAAACTGAAATCTCCAGCCTTAATGTAGAAATTAGCTTTCCAGGACCTTGTTATTATTTAATAGGTTTCCCTATTTTCCATATAGCTCATGCACTTTAAGTGGACTTCAAAGCACTAACAGTCATGCAAATGTTTATGCAAAATGAACAAAAAAAGGAAAAATAAGAGGAGGGGAAGGTTATTTCTAAGCAGGGTCTATGCTGTATGACAAATTGTGACTTAGCAGACTACTAGGTACAGCATGCTATTCTGCATTTATTAAAAAAAAATCCTTAGAGCTTATGTCAAACTTTGAAAGATTGACGTTTTGGGGATAAGTGAACATAGTCAAAGGAAAAAAAAAACAGAATGAGGCTGTGGCTGGATAAGAAGAGAACTGAAATATAGCCTGGGAGAGAAAGAGCATTCCTCTGCATGCACTTCAGTTTCTATGTTTTAGAAACATTTTAGGGAGTTTTAATGTCTTTAGAAAATGCAAACCCTCAGTAAGTTGAAAAATCCTTGGTTTTTTTTTTTTCATTCTTAACTGTACACTTTTGCAAGGGCAAAACAAGAACGGTAAAACATTCAAAATAAAGAAGTTTGTCTGAATGTTTCAAGAGTCAAAAAGAATAAGTGTTACTTTTTCTTCATGAAGGGATGGAACACCTTGCAGCTGAGCTGGCGGGCTAGGATCTTGCATTTCGTTCCGTCTCGGCCAGGCATTCCCGAACTAATCCTCTAGCATGGATAATGCCTGCAAAAGAATTGGACATGTTTTAAATCATCCCATTCAGGCCACACTTGCAGTGACAGTCCACAGAAAGGTTTATGTATTTCTGTCCCCAGTTGCCAAGGCTACCACAGAAGGCCTCAGCACAGGGGGACAGCCCTCGCTCCCCAAACATCAGCTGCCACTGAACAAGTCTGCCTTCCCAAACTTGCATTATAAATTGAAAAGGGACTAAACCAGGAATCAGAGCACAGTAAGATTTGTAAGTCTGCAGTGGCAGGTAGATCTTAATGTGCAGTGTGGGCCTCCTTAAAATCAAAGATTTAAGGGGGAAAAAAAAACCCTTACCTACCAGTGAGTTATTTTGCTAGTGGAGTGAAACAAATTACAAAGTTATTTGGGGAGTCATTTTAGCAAGCTCTTAATGCCTTGGGATAGTTCTCCTCTGGCAGGATGCATCAAAATCCAAGCCATCATAATACTGTTCAAGGACAAGTTGTGTCTCTCATGTAAAAATAAGAGTTTGTTTTTTTTTTACGGTGTCTGCAGAAAGTTACCTCCTAACACTGGCTCAGCTCCCAGTGTAAATCATCACCACTTTACATGCTGCCATGTCTACTCTCATCCATAGACATAATGTGGAATTTTCCACTACAAGTCCTGTTGCCTTGAGTTCCAGCAATCTGGACCTTGGTTCATAATCCTGGAACTAAGTGTAGATTCATGCTCACAGAGCTGCTGAAAGAACAGAGCTTGAGATAGATGTTAAAATTAGAGATGGACAGATTTTTCTACAACAAAGGTTTATATTCTGCTGACTAGGCAAGACAGAAGGTGATTTCTCTGCTCAATCATGTTCTTTAACAAGGTAGAGAAAGGGCAGTAAGGCAAGAGATAGGGGTTAATCTCTAGAGATAATGGCTTCTGTTTCTAGAAGGCTGCTAGCCCAGATCACAGCAGCAGCCTACTGATCTGGGAGGACTTGATGAGTGCAAGGCTTTGCAGAGGGTTAAACTGCCACGGACGAGGAAAGCTGCAGCTGTGGGATGCAGAAACATGAACTCAAAGCAGTGTGTTAGACCTGGATCTGGTGGCAGGATGCCCAGCTCATGCAGCAGAGCTACTCTGAATAATGTAGAACACTGGGAATTTGGCCAGTTTTAGAGGTCGGTAGTCCCTGTGCCCAGGAGCAGGCAGAGCTGGGGACAGGGACTTTATTCAGGGATAACCTCCATGGCCATGGAGGCAGCAGTCACGTGCTACCCTCAGTCACTTCTGCTCTCACACTTGCACATGCTCCTTCAGCCACCAGGCTCCCCAAATGGAAAAGAGAGGTACCTTCGTGACCAAAAGATGGCAGCAAAAAGTATTTATTTAGGATTTTGTGCAACAGTGGCAGCATTGTATCTTAAACCTACCTTGTTGCAAGAGGCAGCAAAGCAACTTTTTCCTCACTGAACTAAACCATCCAGTCCAGAGAATGTCTGCATCTCTCTAGGTCTCTCTCAAGCTGTCCCCATTAGCCTGTTGCCATTCATGATCTATTAATACTGACTCAGGCAACGCAATAAAGAGAGACTCCAGCAACATTGATTTTAGCTGGGCCAGATTCCACTTACCACTCATCAGCAGACTTTATTGCATCCTTTCCCAGAACAGCTACTAGTCATTTTATTGCATGTCATGGCAGATATATTACTCTTCCATAATGGCTGAGCCTTAAATAAAGCTTTGTAGTCTGGGGTAAGTGTAAGGGGGATTTGCAAGGTGCTGAAGTTAGTCTGTTACAATAACATTCCCATTCTGGGTTGAATGCATGAGCCAGTCTCAGCACAAGGACCACAGGAAGGGAGGAAAAAGTAAGCATGTCATGCTAGAGAAGGAGAGGACTGCCAGTACAACTGTTGTCTGTGGCCTTTCAGGGTCATTTCAGGAGCTGGAGCAGTGGAATGTCCCACTGCTCCTTCAGAAATATCCCTGCACGTCTCCTGCAGAGGACAATGTCAGGCTGATGTCAGCAGTGGGACATGCAGGGGTTTCTTTTACACTGCAAGGAAAGGGCTTTATTACCCCTTTTAGCTGACAAAGCAAAGCAGGAGACACTCATGAGCCAGCCCTAAAAGCTGCTCTGTCCCTTACTAGTGGACTTTTAATGACATGCACTAGAGAGGAGGTAACGGAGCCTAAGCAGCCCCACCCTCCTCTGCACAGAGGTCTGTTCATGTTTGACATCTCAGCCTGAACAGCCTTCCCTAACACCTTTCTGGGGTTTTTTGGTAGCTCTTTTCTCCACCAGCCTCAGTGAGAACTACCACAGTGTTGTATTTCTTTAGGCAAAATGCACTCCAGTGAAGATTCCTGGGCCAAGTAGATGGGAGACGTGTATGAGATGTAAACAGTGTTTGGCTGTGGATTTTGATGAGTGGGGAGAAAAGGGAATTGAAAGGGCAAGAAAATCACCAGGAGCCTGAAAGAACATATCCATGAAAGGTTCTACAATAAGGTTTGCATCATTAACTGAAACTCCCTGTTGCACATGAGACACATTTTGTCACTGTTTATCTGCCAAATACTGCTTGGACAGAGCATCCTAAGGTTTCAGTTGCTGGTTAATACTCCCACTTTCCAGAGGAAAGTTGTCTCTTTTCAAAGGAAACAGTTGTCATTAAGCTGTATACAAGTAGTCAGTGCACAAAGTGGATGGGAAATTATTATTTTTTAAAAATAAGTTTAAAAGTTACCTCTTTTTAGCCTCTCCATCGCACTTTTACTCCCAGCATATGTAGGTCTAATCTCTTTTCCTAATTCTTCTATGATAGCTAGAAGTTCTGCATATTTGCTCTGTGGTACTTGACTGCTGCTGGTGCCCTGTAGTTGAAAGGAGATTAATCTCAGTCAAATACTGTAAAAACAAAACAATTACAAGAAACAGCAAGTGGAAGTTTATGGAAGACCAGAAATAGCCCTGTAAATCACTTTTTAAAAGAACAAAATTTCAGTATTATTATATAAACATGGTTATTTTAATTGCTGCTACAGTTGGACACAATGCTACGTGCCCTCCAAAAATTGGGATCAACTGTGAGGATGCAGCTGCAAGCCTTGGACTTTGGGTGAGGTAAAGTTAAAACAGTCCTGCAAAACCAGCAAACTGGGAACTGCTTACTTAACCCTGTTTCTGGTTTCTCAATGTTTCTGTATATATTTTGTGGAGAAGTTAGCCAGGTAGGGAGACTGATAAAAATAAAACTGTATAGAAATATTGGGTTTTTAACAAGTAACTTTAAAATATGTACGTGCCCTTACAGAACATAATTCAAGACATTTCTCTGTGACTCAGACAGGACGGGACTAGCAGTTAATTAGGAACCAACCTCACTCAGCACTCAGCTTAGCCTAATTTGATCCCCAGACATGTGCGAGGAAGCAGTCTGCCATTTGGGTTTGATTTCAGACCCTGGTGGGAGGGAGGAACACCTCAGATTACAGGCCACAATCCCTGCCACTACGCAAACATAGGGTCAGTGATCTGATTAAAGGAAAATAAGCAGAGCTGTACCTGCATCCCTTGTGTATAGCCTAGAGATGGGGGGCCGTAGTCGTTTATGAGCTGTCTGTATTGTGCCGATGTTGCCATACTTGTGGAGGGAGAGTGAACACTCCCAGCTGCAGAGAGAAAAGAGAGAGAAAAAAAATGTTATTACCTAAAGATTAATTAGTCTGTTACATTGGGACACATTTTAATCACTTGTTTCTAAAGCTGTGACCTCTCACCTTTGTCTAGGATCACTAATGACATTTCTGAGCGTCGCTGCTAGGAAGAGAATGGCTGAATTAGTGCTTCTCTCATGTTTGATGAGCACTTGGAGATAGCACAGCCTGCAGCATTATCAGTGCAAATTGTTTGCCTAAAAGTGAAGCAGAGTGTAGCATGACAGGTTGTTCTGCCTAGACAAACTGTAAGTATTAAGGAGCCCTATTTTTGCATATATACATTCCACACAGATGAGTCTAATGTGCCGTGCTATTTTTACTTTTTCAGTGCAAGTTATCTGAAAGTAATTTTGCAACTCGAAGTGTCATCACATGGTCAAAGCAAGTTACCCTCAGTACTATTTTCAGCCAATGCCAAAACTATTCCTAGGGAACAGTCAGTTGAGGTACATCAGATCTGCTGCTCATTGTGTGACATGGGAGGCGAGGAGTGCTACCATTAATCCTCTTTGTGTGATATCAAACATTTTTAGCCAAATTGTGCTGTGTAAGTAGATCAAAGGGAAAATAACATCACTTTGTGTTATGGTTACTTTTTCTAAAGTTATAAAAGATTATATTCACATCTAATGAGTTTTGAGTCAGTTACAAGCTCCAGAAACAGACTCCATTGTCATCACTGACAAAGTGCTCCAGAAATGAGCAATCAAAACACTTTCTCCCCCTTGTCCCAAAATGGTAAGAATTTAGGTTTGAGAAACAACTGTTAGATTTTTTTTTTAAGGGACTTAATTATACTGCCCACTTCACAACTGTGCTAAAAAGCCTGCTGGTTATGCACTTGGGAGCAAGGGAGCATCACACCACTGAACTTCTTCACTCTTGCAGCTCAAGTGCCCTTGCATCCATAGATGCTGCTGGTTTTGCCTGTAGGCACAGACACAGACTGGCTGCTGTCTGGAAATATCTCCCCCCTTACAGACTCCTTTGCTGAAAATTCCCAACTGTCTCTCATATGAGGAACAGATCTCATTTACCAGCCTTCATTTAAATCTAAATTAAACTGATGCTAAAAGTCACTGGGGCTCAGAACTATGTAAATCTCTAGCTTTGTTTTAAAGTTGCAAATTATTTCATTCCTATTTTCCTCTCTCTACAAAAAGGAAGGGCCAGCAGTTACTCTGTAAAAAGCTCTGCTGAACACAGTGGAACTGACTCTTGTCCTCAGATGGGAAGTCTCTTTCCACTTCAGAGTTATCACAGGATATCATTTATTACAAGAAGAGAGCATGTTCTTAATTTTTACTAGCTAACCAGATGTGAAATCCCAGAAAGGCAAATTGGACTGGTCACTAGGTCACCTTAAAAAAGGCAAGGTTTCGCTTCGTCTTTAACAAAGCTGCTAAATTTTATGTCATTACAACCTGCAGTTTCATCACTGAGGTTTCACATGGAGCTAATTTTGCTTAAGCATAGTAAACCCTCCCCAAAAACAACACACCCATACAGTAGGGCACTATAGGATCAGCACAGTTGTCAGCTACTCTCTCAATTAGTTCTTCACATTATCAACTCAAAATACATGCATAAGTGTAAGATTTCTCTATGTATTACTCAGTATTTCAAGTCCAGATGACTGAATTGCAACAGTTACTAAACATGACACAACAGCAAACCGCATCTTTTTTCCAAGGACTTCAAAATGCTTCAAAAACATTAATGAGCCCCTTGTGCTGCAAGGTAAGAAGGTTTAATTACCTCAATTAAGCAGAGAAAGGCTTAAGTGATTTTTCCTCATGTACAATAAAACAAAAGGCCCATCCTGCAAAGACTTGTCTCTGAACTGTTGTTGCAAGCAGTCGCATACAAGCGCAGGGAGCTCCAAACTGGATGAGAATAAGGCAAGGACTCTGATGACCAGGCTCAAGAATCCTGCTCTACCCACTGAGCAAAACTGAGCTGCAGCCCACACAAAACTTGGAGCAACTTATTGATCCCATATGGGTTGATGAAAACACATTGAGGATATCAGGAAGTGCTGGGCATTGGAACAGGCTCCCCGAGGAAGTGGTCACAGCACTAAGCCTGAGTCTGGGAAGCATTTGGATAATGCTCTCAGGCACATGGTGTGAGTCTCAGGGTGTCCTGGGTGTTGGACACGATGGTTCTGATGGGTCCCTTCCAACTCAGCATATTCTGCGATATCACAGCACAGACAATTCAGTGATTGTTTCACATTCTGTTAATTTAAGCAACAACGCGCACTTGGTCTGCAGGAGATAACACAGCAGGGTACGTCTAGATAGGAGAGACAAACTCTCCTGGAAAACGCGAGGTGCCAGGACACAGCAGAGAGCTGGATCCGCATCCAAGAAAAGTTTCACAGACGTGGAAGCAGCACGGGAGCTTGACCCCAGCTGTGGCTCGGCAACACGGAGGGGCAAAGGCAAGCGGTGACTTTGAGGAGGGGGCGACGAGCCGGGGGGCTCGGGCGGGGAGCGCGGAGCGGCCGCGGCCGGGGCGCTGCAGAGCCGCGCTGCAGACACTAGAGGCCATCGCTGAGTGCGCCGGGCCCTGCCAAGTGACAGAGCGTGGTAACCATGGTGAGTTTACCCGTTTCTTTGCAGTCTGCATCAAAAATGTAATAAGACATAATGCCATGCGCCGACCACTTTATCAGCAGCAGCAGCAGGCCTGGAGAACAAAGGAAAGGATTTGGCTTGGCCGCGGTACCAGCCTCCATACATCCATGTCAGAAGTTGTGCCAGTCAAACTCAGCTGGAGGGGGGGGAAAAAGGAAAAATCCTTGGTTTCACCTCAATTTTAAATGATGCGATCATGAAAATGAAATTAATTGGGGGGCGGGGGGGGTGTATTAGTATCTCACAGGGCAACAAGCTTTTTGACCTATCACTTTGTATGTTAATCTCAAGGAGAAGCCCTGGGTCTTGGATGACTCTTACTCAATTAACCCAAAATTCATCTGCATGTCTGAACAGTCTGTGTATCTCGGATTAAAAAAAAAAAAAAAATCACCAGATATTGCTGTTACAGTTGGAAATTAGGCCAGGAAGTCTCACAGTCAATACCCAGTCAAAAATCGGTGTGATGATTAGGTATTCACTAGAGAGAAAAAAGGAGGGGGGATCTAAATTGAGGCTTGCTCTCTCAAACGTTAAAATGACAATGGAGACAGTTAAGAACTGACAGAATCGAAAAGGGAGTGTGCTTGGTACTGAATTTTAGTGGCACCCTGTATCACATCCCAAATTGTCTTAGTGCTTGCTGTTGTTCAAAACCTAAATTAATACACACACTTTCCTCCCTTCACTTTCCCAATTAAATGTACACAAAAACCTTGTAGATCCCCACTTATTCTGGTGCAAACAATGTCTTTTATTTCTCTATTTCAGCAGAAGACTGCCACAAGCATTTTTCGACACAAAAATATAGTGATTTCCTTGTTAATTAATATTAATCTTTATTAATTATGGGGGGATATAGCAAACAGAAATGAGATTTTGGTATCAAAATCTCTTCCTTCCAGCAGTCTCTCTCAGCCCAAATTAAAACCCTGAGAGACAAAGGATCTCAAATCAATCTTTGTTTGCCTAAACTCCTGCTGACCAGGAACCTTCTCATTAATTCCTGATAGGTTTGCAGGGATCCCTTCAGCTCCAAGCCTGAGCAGTGATGACCAATTTGCTGCTTCAAGTTTTAATTCTTAATTCTATTACTGCTGCTTGCTGGAAAAATAACTGGGAAGGCAGCTTGCTGAGCATCCCAAAGGAAGCAGCAGGAGCAGGAACACTTGGGTACACTCACCTGATCCACTTTGGCAGATGCCAAGGCACCTACACAGCTCAGCTACCCCCCTGTTCCACAGGCAGCAAAGGAAAACCAGGAACAGTCCCACAACTCACTGAGGTACTTGTGTAGGACTCACTTAGACAAGCCAAGGGCCAATCCCACTGGATATGTGTTTCTCTGCTGCCCCATACTTTGTAAGGTCCTATAAAACCACAAAGGCTAACCCCTGCCATTTTACAGACTCTTTCCACACATGGACACAAGAGCACGTAAGAAGAGATACCTGTAGCCTGGACTTTATCCAAGGTGAGTGGTGCAGTCTGTGGGATCTCAACAATTCTCCCTCTGTTTCACAGACCCTTCAAGCTGAGGCTGCTTGAAACATCAAGGTTGTTGCCATTTCAGTGGCTCGTGGTCACCACCTCTCCAGAGGCCAGTGCTGGACGTTACTGCCTCTGCCACACCCTGCAGGACCTCCTCATGGAGTCCTGACATATGGGGTACCAGACAACGAGGCTGGTCCTGAGAGGATATAAATTCTTCTATCCTAAACTAGGCAACTTTGCAAGAAAACACGTGAGAAATGCTCCTGAAGCTGCTTTGCCAACACTCACCATGAGGCATCCCCGAGCACCAGGGGAGAGGTAACAGCTTCACCCAGCACAGCTATTTCTGCAGCAAGTAGCTGAACACAGCTGTAGTGTTTTTGGCTGACTACAAGAATATTTTATTCCTTAGCCCTCTACACACTTTGGTTTGAGCTCAACAAGAACTCCTTGCCATCCATGGGACACCACATGCATGTCTACACAAGTAGCTCCACTGCACAGCCAAGCCACACACTGAATTCTAACAGCAGTTGCCAACACAGAGCACAAACAGAGCCCCCATTCCCCCCAGCCTTCCCATAATTTTTAAAATTTAAAATAATGGACCCTGTTCTCATTTGCACAAACCATTCCTTATAGCACTGGCTGTGAAAATTGTATTTTCACCCACTATTTCTCCCTTGAACAGCCCTTGTGGAAGGAACAGACCTTTCTTTGAATAAAACTATTTCCTTTAAAAAAAAACGCAGTGCGCAGACACATAAATATGTTCTCAAGAACTAGGACATTCTTTATCGTAACAGCCAGAGGCCTTGCTCTTTTGATCTGTCACACTCTGGGCCTTTCCTCTAGTACTCTCATGCTATTTAATCTTTCCATGTGGATAATGGTCATGGTTTATGTCTCCTCTTCCTACCCTCCTGTCTCTTTCTTTATCAGAAAAACAAAATCCAGTCCCTTGACTCCCCACCATTCTTCTTTCCTTGCTTAAACTATTCCTACACTAGCAAGTTTTTTGGCACCACAAGGAACAGATCAAGAGATGAAAGCATTTGGTATGTGTACACCACATGTAGTTGGCCTGAGGGGGTATGACTTAAGGTTAGAATTTAGTCTGGTCCCCCAGACTAGGGGGGTATAGTTCAAAGCTGTGCCATCTTTGGTTCAGATCCTGGCGTTCCCATTGCAAGGGATGGAGCAATTGTGTTGCACAACTGGAGCAGAGCTTCTGGGCCACTTGTATCCAAAAGGAATCCAGTTAGCACGAACCCAAAACCACTCTGCAGCAAAACCAAGGTGCTGGGTGGGGACCATGCGGAGATTCGCTGACTGTGAAAACCACATCACTGCTCACAAGCAAAACACTCAGGTAGGCAAAGCCAAAAATGCCCATTTTCTAAATGCCCAAACAAGTCCACATGAAAACTGCTAATTCTGAAACATTATTAGAGAGCTTCTTTTTACATCGTACTTAACTTCACATGGACTTCAAGAGATCAGGGATCCAGCAAATTTCAGTCTGAATTGGAGAGAGGAGCATATTTCTTAGAAATTATCCCCCCTGCTAAGGCCCAAACACTTTGCTCTCTGTTCTGCCTACAAAGAGTATTCTTTCCAGTACTCCCACTCCAAAAACAACCTCTCAATATGGTCAACAATATCAAACAGAAGCTGTCTCCATAAAGGGCGACAAGCAAGCCATGTGCTCGAGCAAGTCTGCACTGCAGTGCTGAGAACATAAGGGCCGGCCTCGTGTGCTGGTATCATTTCTCAGGACCAAATGGAACTGGTCTCTCCAGTTGCCAGCTACAGCCCCAGACAGGGAAATAGTTTTCATTTCACCTCCCAGTGAGAATTTGCACTTTTCACAAGAAACTTGTGGTTGCTGCGAGGTGTGGCAGGTGCACTGAGAGGCCCTTTGGTCCTCAGCTACAGCAGCACTTGTTGTACAGGCCACCACTTGTCCATGTGGAGCCAAGACACAGCTCCTTCCCTTGTCACTGTCAGCTGGAATTGGTGTTTCCAGACCCTACAGGTGACAGGTTTTAAGCTTTGTTACACGAACAGGATTTTGTCTCAAAACCTGACATTTCTGCAAGAATGAGAATGAAAGTAAAGGAAAATCCCAAACACTTTCTGCTAGCTTCTGTATGTCGAAACACATTTTCTCTGACCTGCGCTTAGTCTAAACAAAATAGGAACACTGGTGATTATCCACTGAGCCAGAAAACACATGGAAACATGGTGAAAAACAAACTACAGACCCATTCACAGCTGGTGTAAGTGTCAAGTTCAGCTTAAGTCAATGGAGATGCTCTACTTCACCTCAGCTCAGCAGCTGGTCCCTTACAGAGAAATAGTCAAACAATACGAAACACAAGACAGATGAGGAGGAAACAGTACTTCCCAGGAATCAGTAGGGTAAGCAAGAGAAGACAAACAAATCAAAACATGGTTGTTAGAAAAGGTAACAGAGGCTCCCCTGGGACACTGCAGGGTCAGGTGAGGCTGGGAAGGTAGAGCCACTGCAGGTCCCTAAGACAGCACCTTTTACAGCCCAGGCAGAGAAGGTGCTTGTGCAGGAGATTAAATGGGGCTCCCCAAGCACAGGCAGTTTGGAATTTAAAGCTTGGGGTACTACATGCAGGAACCCAATTGCCTGAGCACAGGCCCTCCAGGAAAGTGACTTCAGAAGAAATTCGGACAAAACACTGCAAGCCTGATTGCAGCCACCCTGGGCTGCAAGTGTCAGCACTGACCTGGGAAACAGGGAAGAGGAACAGGCACTGGATTCTGCTGTGACAACACATTCTCCTTCCCTCAGCCTGGTGTAAGGCAGAGGAGTCAGCACCCAGATGCTTCTAGCATCCTGAGTCACTTGTGGAGCAGCTGCATTTTCCTCACCCGCAGTCATCCCCAGATCTGCCGACAACCCACGGAGGTTTCCTCCCCGTACGTCCTCCCCCACACACAGCTCCTCTCCCTCTGGACTTCGGGCCAGCACTGGATTCCCAAAACATGCTCCCATGCAAGAACAGAGTCCAGGCACCCACCAACCACAACTGCTTCATCTCACTGATGTGCAGTTTAAGTGTAATTTTGCGGAGTGGCTACTCTCAGCCTCAACTTGAGAGGAGTTTGCTCTGCAGCAAGGACGCGGCTCCAAGAGCTGAGTCGACACTGCCTTCCCAAATACTCCTGCACCAGAAGCCCTGCACTGCAGGGAAGCAGCATTACCTCCCAGAGGAAAATCCCTGTGAGATCCACAGCTGCCCAGAGCCCTCCGTCGGCCGAGACCAAAATATTCAGCATTCATACAGAGAGGCTTCTGCAGGGCTGATTTCAGGCCAAAAGGGACAGATTTCCTGTTTTCCTCTCCTCTGCAGGACGGTGGGGAGGGCGGGGGGGGGTCCTTCACCCCAGGTTTGGAAGCAAACCTAGGATTTATCCTCCTGGCTGGGGGGCATTTAATTTAGGCACAATAGAGAAGCAATCTCCTCCAAATCAGAATTAAGCTCCAGAAAGGAGGGGGCCATTTGCAGTCATATCACTCTGAATGCGATATGTGCAACTGCAAGGACTGCTTTGTCTAAGTCCCTTGGCCTTAGGCCACGGTGCTGGCAATACCACTAGCTAGAGGAAGAGCTGGTGCGTGAGGATAATGGCAGAAGACAGGGAGGGAAGAGAGAGCCCATTTTGGATTCAGAGGAGGACGTTCTTTCATTGAAAAGATTCTGGGGGTGTTGAGGATGATCCGAACTCAGAAGAGAGGACAACTTAGACAAGAATAGTTCCAGCATGACAGCAAACTGCTGCTAACTTGCCGATACAAGGGGAGAAGGAGGGTGGGAGAGAAGGGGAAGATAAAACTGCATGAAAGAATCCAAAGCCCTGATCGCAGCCGGAGCGTTGGAAAGCACAGGCACGGCAGCGAGAGGGCTGGAGACAGAAACTTCACCGCTCGGCTCGCATTGTGCGCGGCATGTCTGAGCCGGGATTTTGCAGTCCCTGCTCGCAGAGCAGCCAGACTCGGATCCCCTCCACTGCATGACCTAATCCCCACCCCTCACCCACCATCGCAAAATACCACCTTTGTTTTCCCTGCAATTTTACGGCTGTTCTGGAGAGCAAGGCACAGGTTCTCGTGGGAGCCGGCAGGAGAACGGTTTCCCTTGCTGGGCTTTGTTTTGTTTCTTTCTTTTTTTTTTTCCTCCGGTGACACTTCTGCTTTTTGTCAGAAATCCTTGGCACATCCCCTGCTCCCCGACCCCTCCGCAGAGCAGCACTCGAGCCCACGGTGCTCCCCACACACGACCCGGGCTCCCCGAGCCTTTGCACCGTCGCAGCCCGACCGAGCTCAGCTCCATGCAGGATCGAGGTGGCACAGCCACCTCGGCTCATCCACCAGCTGGTGACGAGTCCTTGCAGTAAAATATGATTGCTGCTCTCCTGGTAGCTAGAATAGAGATGCATCTCGGAGATCCCTTTCGCTCCTCAGCCTCCCAGGATTACAACCACTAACGGTGCTGTAAAAATCACCCAGGCACATTTCCCTCCCTCCTAAACCCAACTCCAAAACTTTTTCACAGGGGAAAAAAAAAAAAAATCAGCCTGATTTGTGGCTGTCTGATGCCGGTCCTGCAGGCTGGGCTGCGGGGATGGGGCATGGGAATACGATTTCTTAAAGTCAGAACCAACTTCTCCATTTTGGTGCTGTTTAATCGGAGCCGACGAGCACAGATTAGCGAGATCCCCTCCAAATATCCCACAGCGAAGCAATTGCTGCTGCGGCTTTGTTCAGGCGGCACCGATTCACACACGGAGACCCGATGAACAGCAGCATCGCAGCACCGGCAAAAACCCGCCGGCTGATGCCTTCGGAAATCGGGAAGAGAAAAACGGGGGAACGTAGTTTAAAAAAGAAAAAAGAAAAAAAAAGGCAAAAAGTTAACGCTGTCAAGGAAACTTTTTAAAGAGGAAAGTTGGAAGGACTCCTGTACAAATCCAAGGATGAGGAGTGATTTTTAAACAGGAGTTTTTTAAGAAATAGTGCAATCCCTGTGTGCCCCCCCACCCCCAATCCCCAAAAAGTCTCCAGCGAGCGGAGAGGGCTCCTCCGCTTGGGATGCGGAGGAGACTCCGGCGGGGGAGCGCTGACCGCGGGTCGCCCCGAGGCGCTGGCGGCGCCTCCGCCGGCGGAGGTCCGGGGTCCGGGGCTCCCCTCCGGCCCGCGGAGCGCGGCCC
>VZSE01007255.1:1194272-1235325 GCA_013398275.1 Promerops cafer
GGGCGGGGGCCCCTGCCAGCCCCGGCCGTCCCTCAGGGCGGCCCGCGCGCCGCCGCCTTCCCGCCTCCCCCTCACCTCAGACCGGGCGTTCACCCCGCGTTCGTTCCCCGTCTCCCCCCCGCCAATCTCGGTGGAAAATACCTGTTGATAATTCTAAAATAAAAGATTTTTTTTTTCCTCGCCCACCCCCCTAGATGCCGCCAAGAAAAAACCTGCATTTTTTAAATTTCCTTTTTTTTTTTTTTTCCCCAAACCACTAGATCTCTCTGCTTGAAGATGGAAGGTTGATGTGGATTGCAGCTTCTGAGAGACTAAAAAAATATTAATCTCGTTGACAATTGCTTGCAAGCTGCAGTAAAACTTCCCCACAAAAAAAAAAAAAAAAAATCAGGTTAAATGATGAAGCTTTCCAGCATGCGTCTGCCATCAGAACTCATCCTTTTCACTGCAAGATAATTCAGGTTTGCTCCTTCTGTCAATTAATATCAAATACACTCAAAAATTGTTTAATTACTCCAGATTTATCCCAACAAAACTGCTTGGGATCTGGACAATCTCTCCTTACGTGCACAGCTCAGCCTGAGACCCACCACATCAGACCCCCACGTATATTTTACCAGCAGCCACTCTGAGCTCTGGTAATTTTATTGCGTGTGCTACTTAATGTCTATCCATGGCTTCATACTGCTCTTAATGCCAGTGACAGCAAACACCGAGAGCCTGATCCTGCATCTTGGAAGCCAGGAGCACATTCCTTGTCAGTGACACTGATTCAGGCCCAGAGTGGACGGCCCTGCAGAGGGAAGCAGGTAACACCTCCATCACAGAGACATGGAAACTGTCACGGAGCAATCAGATGATTCCTCTGCATAAAGGAGAATTGAGGGAGAATGGGAAAAGAGGAGCAACCTTTGAGCCCCCCGCTCGTGCCCTACTGACTGTACGCTGCTTGAAAGAAACATCTGAAAATTTTGACTGGTAGCAGATGAAACACCGTTGTATTTTATTCCCAGACCAAGTGCTCGACTCCAGCCATCCTGGCGAATTCCAGACTAGCACTGACTGTCCTCACAACTGATCCATGCTCTGGTCTGTTAGAGAAGGGTCCTGAGAGCCCCAGGAGCAGAATTACACAATCAGTGACAGTAGTTTCACACTGGTGCTTGTATTTACAGCTGTGTAATTCTTAGAGCCCTGAAAGACTGCGCTGGTAAACGCTCACCGTGTGAGTGAGAACTCTGCAAACCTAAAGCTTCACTTCCAGATTTGTAAATAACAGCCTTTCTGTTGAATCCTGGAAGGCCAGCGAAGTCCTGCACACCGCTCTGGGATTTTCCATCGCGTGGTTGTTTACAGTCACACCGAGTGAGTGAGAAATGGGAGAATTCCGAGCTTGCCGTGTTTTTCACGGCTTTACACCAACTCTACAAAACTGTGCTCAGAGCAACACTGTGAAGAACAAGATCTCCTGTGTTTTGCTTGGGTTTTATAATGACAGCTTCAAAATATACAATATTCCAAGGGGGAGGCAGGGGATATGGAAAAAGTCCTGTAAAGATTATTCTCCCTTCAGCACAAGGCAGTGCGAGCTTTGGAGCAAACTGTGAGGGCCAGGCTTGATGAGATGGTCAGGCTTGATGAGATGGTCAGGCTTAAAGGGCAGCATCACTTGTCCTGTAAGCAGGAACCCAGCAGTATCAGATCTGGGTATCTGATTTTGCTCTGCACTTTTCTGGGCACAGGTAGCAGTGGTGGCACAAGACCTTGGTAAAGGACAAACTTACTGCTTGGCCTCAGACTCTATTTAAGCTTCAGATGACTTTACTCTTGGTTTTTTGGCACTCATTGCAGGGTAGGAAGTACCTGCAAGTTCTTCCCATCTGCCATGAGCTCCAAGGGTTCACTGCAGTTGTTCTGAACCAGGTGTGGCCACAAGAACAAAACCACCACCGTGCTCCGGCCCTGGGCTGACTGTTCAGCGGGGTGACCACAGAGTCGAGCTCCCTTGGAGGGGCTGCCTGTGGTTTCAGCTTGTTTGATGTCCCAAGCGGGGCTGCACTGCTGGAGTTGTGCTCTGCACATGCAAACTGTGCCTCGAGTGTGGCAGCTCCAGCTCCCAGGCTGTGTGCAGCAAGCTGCAGGTCCCTGCTCTGCAGCCTGATGGCTCGGTCGTGTTCACTGACAGCAAAAGCAGCTCTTCATCACCAAGTGGCCAAGTCAGAGCAGGAAATACAGCAGAGCCATTTTATCACACAGGTGACATTTGCAAGCCTTCTGCACACTAAGATGTAACTTAAAAATGAATGTGAGCTGCTGTTTTCCAGCAAGGGAGGATGGACAGGGAGACAGATCTGTCTCTTCAGTCACCACAAGATGCACTGATGATGTGTTTTCCAGGTACAGCTGCCTCTTCTGAGTTGTGTAATATCTGCAACATTCACTCTGTCCCCCTCCCCTTTCTTCTCTTGGTATTTTCTCTGTTCCCTCTCCTGGTTTGACTTCCTCACCTCTGCTCCTCCCAAACCACTGGGAATACTGAGCAGCCAATGTTTCCACAGAGTTTGCCTCCAGCCCCTGCTTAGCCAGAGCTCTCACTGATCTGAAGGAGGTTTTCCCTTTCCAAAGCTCTGCGGGGTCGGTGCCATGGCCCTCGGGCGAGGGTGTAAGGAATACACATGCAAAGTGGGATGTTGGAAGGTGCTGGCAGCTCTGCCACAGAGCCAGGGGCCTTGGGCCATGCTGTTAAACAAACTTGTTTGTCCCCTTGTATCTGGAAACAAAACGAAATAGTCATCACAGAGCTGTGCTGGAGCACTCATGGGGACCTGCAAATGAAGAGCACAAACTAGGCTTGTTCCTTATCACCTTGGGTTAAATCAACAATGAGAAGAATTAAAGATGGCACAGTAAAACTCTCTTTTTTTCCTGGCATGTCTTTGACATGTGTAAAACATTAAATTTGCGCATTAATTTCAATGTAATTAATTGTTGTCAGGCTTAATGAATTGAGTGACTTGGGGATATTCTAACTTTACCCACCACAGACCCCGTGTAGCAGCAAGGGGAAAGAGGTGGGAAGGTTGTTCCTTTTCCTAGAGGGAGTTTATATTCAAATACTTATCCCCACGTTTCTGGTGATCCATCATCATACATAAAATAACCACAGATGCACCTTCAAGTTGCTGAGCACCAATTTAATCTTCGAGTCTCCAAACTGCTCTGGTGCTACAACTAACATGATCAACCAAAATGAAAAGCCTCTGACAGGTCTGGACTGAAAATTAAGCTTTTTAAGTCTTGGGTGAAGGCAAGGTTTAACCTCTGGGGAAAGCACAAGTGGTAGAGGCAAGTGAGCGTCAGCTTTAACAAACAGTATTTTCAAAGGTGCTTTGCAGAGCTGAGTACCTTTCTCACTGGGATTGTAATGAGCCAGCAGCTCCTGGTGCAGAATCCTTCCTTCCCCAGGACACCCAGCACGCCCCTGGGGCAGTCTGGGAAAATGGTGCATTTTATGCTTTTTGGCATCAATGTTGCTCCTTTCTTATCGCTTTGCTACAGCTCCTTCCATTCCTGTCTCTCTGCTCCCCACAACTGCTTCCTGATGATGTTACAAAGTTTCCCTCATGCTTTTTTTGTTCCCAAGAGAAAGCTGACAGCCCTTGGTGTCCCTCCTCTGTGATCTGCCTTTTCTGGCTGATATTTGCTGCCTACCGCCCCATCCTCACCAAAATGCACAAAACCCACCAAATCCTGAATAAAAATACATCTTCCCCAGCTCCACCCTGTTGCCTTCTTACACCCCTGGAAGAAAAATCCCCCTGGAAGCTCTGGATTGCTCCCATAAGGGGAAAGAGCCCTCTGAGACTCTCTGCAAGGAGGGCTGTGATGCAGTGTCCAATGCAGGAGTGCTGCAGCGGCAGCTGGAGCCAGGAAATCCTCTCCCAGCACCGGGCCCACATCACCAGCCAGCCTTGCAGCAAATTCAGGTGGAAGCCCGGGTGCCTATTCCGGACAGGCTGTCCCCCTTAAATCCTCTCTGACAAACTTCATCCCAGTCTAGCCCTGCTCCCCACTTGGAGATGGTTCCTCCCAGGGCCAGATGCTGTATTATCTGGAGCGACTTTCCCTCCCAGCCTTGTTTTCCTCCTGCTCCTGAGTCCTTTGTCTGGCTGCCAAGTGGAGCAGCCCTGCCAGGCAGACAGCTGCTCCGCATCGCCGCACGGGTGCTGCCCTATGGGCTGAGGAGCCGATTCCAGGCCCGTTCCATCTCCGAGGGGGACGCTCTGCCTCGGAGGTGTCGTGTAGCAGCAGGAGAAAAAGCAAATTGCACCTGTAAAGCTGTCGGAAGGGACTGGGAAGGTTTAAGATAAAGAGGCCTTGATGGTGCTCTGGGTTTACCTCTGAGGCAGTGTGAGTAGAGGGCCTGCTCTCTCCTGCTCTGGCTGGAGGTCTCCCTGGAGGACCACGGAGGAGGAATGAGAAGTTTCCAAGCCCTCAGCCACAAAAGCACAGGCCTGGAATCTCTCTAATGAAAGTTTTCCTCTTTGCAGTTTGCCAGGCAAACAAGCACCAGGCACCAATATCAAAACCAGCCCAGATTCCAATGAAAACCAGCAAAGAAATATTACAGTGGAAATGAAACCGCTTCATTTTGCTTGGTAAGTACTGGGAAATAAAACTACAGAGCCTCAGCGAGAGGAGAGGAGAGGAGAGGAGAGGAGAGGAGAGAGCTCTCCTTGCCCTGCTGGGCACAGGCAGCCAGGTTGATGATGGGGCTTGGGCCAAGGGGCTCCTCCTTCCTTGCAGTTGCTTGCAGGGATGGAATATCACTTTATCCCCACATTACAAGGCTTCTCTGCATCATCCTTCCAGACAAACGAGAGCTCCACCCTGCCCAATTCCTTCAGTTTGCCTGGAAGGACTCTCCCTTCTTGCCCTGTGGGCTGGACTCCCGCTTCCCTCCCACTCCTGAGCCCTTGAAGGCTGTGCCAAGGAGTGAGCTGGCACCGCAGGGCTGCGGCACGGCCCTGCCTCTGCCTCTCCCCCCGCGCTGCTGTGAGCCCCGGGCAGGGAATACCCCACCCTTTGGCTGGGGCAGAGGAGGCTCCGAGACTTTCTTTCATCCCAGCCCTGTCTGGGAAAGCTCCTGAACCTGCTCTGCGTCTGGGAGTGCAGGAATCCACGGCAGCAAAGCTGAGTGTTGGCTCGCCTGCAGTGGTTCCTGGAGGCAGGCTGGGTCAAACACCCCTTGTCCATGTGAAATAATCACCCACGTGGCACCTGTGAGAGCTGCAGATTCAAATCAGAGTTTGAAGGGACACATTGGGGTTAAGCCCTACAGAAAACCTTCTGAGTGCAAAGCAAGGGTCACCTGACCAGCGTCATATGCCTGAAACAAATAATCAGAAGCACAAACTCCTCTGTCCCTCAGAGACTCCTTGTAACACCAACTGTGTAGCCCGATGGGAGCATCCCTAATTGTTTTGTTACTGGTCATTTGAGCAAAGGAAGTGGAGGAGAGAGTGGAGGCAAAGCCCAGGGCTGGAAAATGGAAATGACTGTGAGGAAAGGAATGTGGAGCTTCACAACAACTCAGAGTTGGCGGGGGAGAGAAGAGCAGGGTGAAGGGGGAAGGAGGAAAAGCAGGAGGTAAATCACGGTGGCAGGACAGCAGAGTCTCTGGAGTGCCCCTCGGTGTCTCTGCCGGTGCGATACAGCCCTCGGCTGGCACTGCCGGGCACGGCACTTCCTTCCCTCACCAGCCCACAGCCCAGACACAGCTTTTGCCAGGGTGAGTCTAACACGTCTGCCGAGCTCCTGCCCCAGGACACTGCTCAGAGCAGAAGGGAGAGCCCTGAAATCTCTTGCCAAGCTGGTTTCTGTGTATGAGGACCATTGGTGTGAAGCCTCTGTTCCCAGCCCTGTCAGAACGTGGGTGCAGAGTCTTGCAGTGCCAATTCCCTCTGCCACTCGAGGCAATGGGACAGGGTGATGCTAAACACGAAGTATTTTTAGCGAGCCCAACGATCAAACTCTGCCTAAACATCTACCTGAAGAGCGACAGCAGCCTCCTGCTCTGGCACACTGCCTAAACCCCCTTCTTCCCTCTACAAAAGCAAAAAGGGGAGGCCACAGGGTCCCCCCAGATTTCTTAGAGGGGACACGCTGTGGGTCCTCTCCACAGAGCCGTGGGCCAGGCAGCTGGCCCGGCAGATGCTGCAGCCTGGCAGCCACCTCGCTGTCCCCCCGTGCTCTGTGTGCACAGAAAGGGAGGGACAATCCCGGATGTGAAGGATTTACAGCCCTGGCAGATGCTGGTGACAGCGATGGCTCGGTCAGGAATTTAAACAGTGCAGCGTGAGGCCGAGCCTTGCCAGCGATCAAACACCGCAGCGGGGCCACGAGCACAGGGCAGAGCCCCAGGCCCCGACACGCGGCCCCAGAGGGGCTGCAGGAGGCCAGGCCAGGCCCTGGCATCCTCTCCAGGAGCCTCCCCGCTGCAGGAGCTCGTGGGCCTGGGATGGGCTTTTCTCCTTCCTCAGGGAGGAAACCAGTGCTGTGCTGCAGCCCACCCTGGGGAGCGGCAAAGGGCTGGGGGGCTGCGTGTGGCTCAGCAGCCGGAGCTGGGGGCAGCAGAACTGGGGGGCCCCTCACTAAAGCAGGCAGGAGCTGTCGCCAGGAAGGTCTGGATCCCAAGCGCTGCCTGCGCGGGACAGCTCTGCCCTGCCCCAAAGCCCAGGTTTCCCACACGGAGAGGTGAGGCTGGGCATTGTGCAGAGCAGCTGCAGGCTCAGATCGTCACCGTTCCATTGCTCCCGTCCACGTTTGTATTCCCTCCAAGTAACTTCGGGGGAGACCTTACCCAGGAGAGATTAAATCACTTGCACCCTGGTTTATGATTTAACTCACTCGGGCTAAGCTGATACAGAGCTCTGCTTTGTGCCCTGCAATTCATTGTGCATTGAGCAGGCAAAGTCGGTTCTTCCACTTCATGAAGGTGGAAGGAACATACAAACCAGACCTGGACTTCCAAAGGAAGAAGCTGTCAGCTCCTGAGCTGCCTCGCTGGCATTTTTAAGGTGTATTATTTACATGCTGGAAAGGAGCCAACCAAAACCTCTCTTAAGAAATTTCTCCCTTACTTACAGAACAAAGTCTACTGCTTTGTGAAAATGAATAATTAAATTCTGAGGTTTGGGCATCTTCATTTATTGCTGAGATCTTGGCATCATCACTTTTCCATATTTGGGGAAAATGAGAATAAAAGTCAATGTTAAATGATGTACAAAACTAAGATTAGTCTGTTTACCTCAGACTCTTTGGATAAAGGAAAACTATTTTCATACTTTGCATAAAATATGCATAAAATATGAAGCTGATCCTTTCCAATCTTGATACAGTTTTTATAAACCCTCCTCTCTTTTTTGAGCCCAACACAATTAGCACTTTGAGAATGTTGTGAGTCTGCTCTTAACTACCAATAAAAACAGTTTCATTAACCAGTGACATTAACCAGGTTACGTGCCAGGATTCAAGTGAATTGAAAGCAAAGCTGTCTGGATCACTAGAACATGACTTCTGCCAGTCTGAGGGATCCTAAAATGGCGTGACAAGGAGTGTGTTTAGTGGATGTAGATGTGTTGCTGAAAGGCAACATTCCAGCATCTCTGTGGGCAAGTTCCAGAACAGAAAATTCAAAGGGGAAAGAAAAAAAAAATCCCAAAGTAGCAATCGGTTTAATTTATTTAACAATTTTTTAACCAAAAAAGAAAGAACTGAGTATAGAGTCCATCATGTTTCAGTTTGTCATTTTTGGGGGTATAAATCTTTCTAAACACTGCTGATGTTTTACTGCCAGGCACTCCAAGTCCTGCTGCTCTGGGGACATTTGGCACAGGTGTGCAGAGTGTTCTCTGTGGGTGCAGGGAACGTGGGACACAGCACAACCCCTGGCTGCAGGATGGAGGCTTTCAGCTTGGCAAAGGCTCCCATTAGGGCAGGCAATAAAACCACCTCACACAACTCAGCTGAAATCCTACATGGCTTTGGGATTCTGTCACCTTGGACTGTTAAAGGTGGAGACTGAACAAGTACTAATAGCAAAACCCTACTCAAAAAAATCAGTGTATCCTTTGTGCAGAGGCAGATTCCCAGTGAGTTATTGCAGGGCTGGGGTACAGGGAAGGTGCCGAGGCAGCTAACACCCACCTCCAATAAAACTCAATATGTCAATGACTGAAAAATAAATCACATTACTTGGCAAATAAAAATGCGATTCTGTGACTGCAAGGAAGCTGGCATTTTCCTGGTTATCTTCTCCAAGACAGGAAGAAGAGACATAAATATATATATGGCATCAGAAATGGCAGCAGAAATGTCTCTTTATCCTTCCCAGTACAAATTAAGTGTAGGAAAACTACTCCTCCACAGAGGCCCCTGTCACTGAAGTGATGCCCTAAGCACAGCTAAGTTCAGAGACACCAACCAAAGTCAGCTCTTACAAAATAAAACGTAACAACATGTTGGTATTGACACTGCAGGACATTGAATCTGAATATACTTCTGTCTGCTGGTTTAGATGCCTGTTTTAAGTGCTCCAAAGCTTTACTTGGAGCTTCCACACAGACATCTCAGCATCCTTCACACACAGGGTGCCAGGTTCACAGAATCCTGGATATTGGCTCAGGACAGAGCAGCCAAAAAATTTCATCCACAAGTTTTGGCCTCAGCTTAACCCTATTCTTGAATCTTAGTGGTGCCTCAAACCTCTTGCACTCAAAAATTATTTTGGGCCAATAAAGAAATAGCGAAGCACATCAGATTCAGGAAGTTCTCCCCAGGTTTTTACATCTCACTCTCTTCAGCACAAGCTTTTAGGGGCAACCCGCCTGCAGCTGTTGTAAGTGGGGCTGAGAAACAGCACCTTACAGCCTTTTCTTGCCTGGTTTTCCCCTTTAGAGGAGAGTTGCTGCTTTTCAAACTCATTCTACAACCAAAGCAGCACCTGGGGCCGACGCTGCTCCCAGGGAAGTGCCAGCCCCGAGGTTTCCCAGCTCCCGCTCGGCTGGGGCGCGGCTCTGGCTGCGTTACTTTGTTCCTCCTGCCAGCCCCGTCCCTCTCCAGCCCCCGCCAGGGAACCAAAGGCTGCAGCTGCCAGCACTGACACCACCGCCCCCCTTAGTGCTCAACATTCCCCGTTTCAAGCTCACGGTGACCACAGAAACTACCAGAAGTATTTTGTTGCAGTTTGCAGCTGCACGCTTCTCGCCCTGGCTCCGGTCAGCAGGCTTGGCAAAGCACGGAATTGAGGGAACAACTGCACGGCCACAGCGCTTCCCTGCAGCTGGGGAAGGGCCAAACCACGGGACAGCTGCTGGAAGCACAAGGGCTAAGTAAGAGACAAAACATTAACGGGATTTCTTAGTCATCTCCAACTTCGATATAAATGTGTTATTTTTACCTGGCAATTAAAAATCTGCAGTTTTTTCCCAAGGTAAGAAAGTTTCATTACGTTCATTTTGCACATTTAGACATGACAGGAAGCTCAAAATTTTCCCAGGAAAATGCTACAATAGTCACATCTTTTCTGCTCTCAACCACTGCCATTCTAGAGCACTTTTAAGACAGTTCACATTTGATATGAAAGCAGTAATAGACTTTGATATGTTGGAACTTAATTCTAGAACTCTGATTTTTGGAGCTCACTGAATGCACAGCTGGAGATACCAATAAGTGGAAGAAAACAAATGTTTCTAGGATTAAAGCTCAAGTTCTGAAATACTGAAAAAACTGAAGGAAACAATCTGCATGAAAACTCAAATATTTGTTTCTGTGATACAGCACTAAGAAGTGAACATGAATCACTGAAAGACATTGGGTCCATTTCTCTCAAGGGAATGCATTTTACACTAAAAATATAGAATAAACCCACAAAGCATCAAAAGGATCATGCGAGACAGACAACGTAATTTTGAAAAAAAAAATTATGACAACACATAACATCTACAATGTACACACACACCCTGGAAGGTTTATATATGCTCTATATATATTTCAAAGTACACACAAGCTGCCCATGTGGCAGGTTGAGAAAATAGGAATACATCTTGGGAAGGTCATGAAGGAAAAAACCACAGAGGAAAACAAGAGTTATTTACATTCAATAATTCAGTAGCCTTTAACACCTCTATATACAAACAGGCTCTATTTATGTACAGACTGCGCTGGGAGCCAAGTGAAGTTATTCCAAACACAAAAGAAAAATACAAAACCCCTTGATAATTCACTTGAACAAGCGTTTACAGGTTGCAGAGATTTCTCCATTTACAAAGAAAATACTACACATGGAACAGAACTTGCATCTTTGGGGAACTTCAGGTCCTTACAAGAGGAGTGTGTTCCCAATGAACCACACAGCCACTGGAAAAAGTGGAATACTTGCAGTGCAAGGAGGTTTTGAGAGGGTTATAACTGCATTTATCATGCCAGACATATCTTAATTATGAACTAGTTAACAAGTCATAATTTAGTTGCTGTCAAGGGACAGTTAGAAAAGAAAACCCAAAATCTGGGTTTTCAGTTCCCAAATCAACTCAAATATGTACCTCCCCCTTCTGCAGCACAATTCCAAAATCCACACAGTACAGAAGTTGCTGCCATTTTACACGTGGCATTGCCCCTGTTACCAGAGCCCTCTGTCCTTTATAGGTTTTATACCCATTTCAGATGTACAAAGCATTTTGTATTTCATTTTGTACAAAGCAGATCAATACCCCACAAGCAGGAAAATACAGAGACCACCTTTGCCTAGCCTGGTAATTTATGATGTAATAATTGGTCTTTTTTCCTCCCCAGGAGGATGTTTGTCTCACAGGCAGTGCTGCAAAGGGACACCATTCACTCTTCTTACTCCATCCAGGGCAAATTTATATTCCCTTTCTCCCCAAGCTTTATCAGCAGCTCATGCAGGGAACAAATACCAAAATGAATACCCCAAGCAGGAATTTTCAAGAGAGAAAATATTGCTGTGGCTTGAAGGCTGTTTTCTTTTTTTTTTGATGTTAACTTTCAAGATGTTTCAACAGTCCAGAGCCGTGGCTGCAGCTGTGTTAGTAAGTGGATGGCAAAGCCAAGGCAGTGATGGTGCAAGGAGCAGGCAAAGAAGAGCAAGTAGAGGAATGGATTTCTTGAACAGCAACAGTCCTTATGGATCTTGGAAGTACTGTCAGCTTTTTTCCCCCTCCAGGGGACACAAGTCCATGGAAAGTTTAAAAGGTTGAAGCAAAATAGCGTGGTTTGCTCATCCACACAGGGAATTCCAGATTTGCTCATCCCAACAATCAAAGTGAGCACACCAGGCTGAGAAGAGCACTTAGGAACTGAGTGTATTTAAATCATTATTAAAAAAAAAAAAATTAAAAACCACTAATTGTGAATCTACCACTTCCAGAACTATTTTACTGAGGATCAAGAGCTAAGATGTTATGTCACCATCTCAGATGGCAGAAGTTTCTACAGCAAATAACAACTAAGCAGCAGAGACAGGGCAGTGCACACACAGCCTGCCGTTACTGGCAGTTTGGTTCGCTGTCTGCTGCAGTAGTAATCTGTCAATACATTTCTCAAAATCCCAGCCCTGCTCCTGCAATGGGTGCCAAATCCAGCCCCTGGTGGGTACAGAACACAGGAACAGCCTCCCCCACACCCTGAGCTCTCGAGTGTGCCAGGGCAGCAGCAGCTCCCAGAGCTATGACAGCGCTCAGGCTCCCTTCCCTTGCTCCCGGCAGACTGGAGAGCCCCAACACCGAGCACCTGCAGCCCAGGTATTTACAGAGGTGCAGCAGGACATGGGGAGCAGAGGGTTGATTCCAGATCTGCATTTCCAGTTATCCCAAGCATGAGCAGCAGATTCATCCCTCCTGACCAGTTCAGGCTGGGGCTGAGGGAAGTGGGCAAACTTCCTTCCCTGCCAAGCAGGGCTTGGTGACCACACCGAGCTGCTGGCACAAGGAGCATTAACGGAGCCTCGGGAGCAATAATTCCATAAGGGAACCCCCTCCAGCTTCACCTGTGAAACTTCAGTCCCGCTCCTTCTGACCCTTGAAGGGCTCACCGAGTGCTTCAGAGGTGCCACACCTGCAGCCATCCTGCTCTGGAACTGAGCCTTCCTTACAACACACACGGAGGTTTAGACAGAGTTTAGCTCTTGCCTCATTAGCGAGTTCAGCTGAGAGATTTGGGCTGCAAGACAGAAGCCTGGTTAGAGCAGCCTGGAACATGCCAAGTCCTGTCGAATTCCAATTGTACAGACTTGTTAGTTTTTTTGGAATATGGTGATTGCCTAAACAAGACTCCACTTCTTGTTAGTACAATAACTTTTATTTGACATCTACAAGATCATTATCTTGTAGTTTTTTGGACAGGTTTATACAATCTCAATTTTTCAATAGTGCAACCTGTGCAAGCAAGAAATGACAAACATTGTCCTTCACTTTCTTATAAACATCTACTATTATAGGCAAAACAAAACTTACCCATATTATAGATAAGTGACTATTCACATTTGTACATTACAATTTCTTTTAAACAGCTCCAGATAAACTCTACAATGTCTTACAACATATTAAACATAACAGAAACAGCACATACAGCGGAACCCTCAAGTGTTTCCCATTCTCTAATTTACAGCTCAAGTAAGGTTTCATCTTAAAAGTGACAAATTAAATTATGTTAATGAAGTAAAAAATATAAGATTGTATGCGAGATGGAAGTGAATTTGCACTTAAGTTTCCATAACCACCTCAGATTAAGGAAATGCTTAAATTGAAGGAAAACAGGCATCCAGCCATCTTTGCAGTACACATTAGGAATACCATTAATACATTAAAAATGAACTAATTTTAATTTAAGATGTTTATCACAAAAAGAACATGTTGTAGACTCAAATATATAACTCCCAGGAGAGAACCAGAAAAAATGCAACACCTGGGTATAAACACTATAAAAATGCAATAACCAATGCTGTACAACTAAGATTGTGTTTCTCTCTGAATTCCTGTCTCGTGTGTTTATGCTGTCCATGCCCGTTTCCAAAGACATGCACTGTCAAACAGAAACTGGGAAGGAACCTGAATGCATGATGTGCAACCTCTAGGTTTCATGCTTTTATAAACTCAAATTGAAGAGAAAAACCCAATATATATTTTCTATATATATACTCAATACATGCATTCGAGATCTCCCACAGCAATGGCATCGATGCACTGCGTTAAACCCTGAGCACTGTATGACAAGATAAAAATAAAGCCTGCTTGGGGATTTTCAAGCATTTTCAAACAAATTGTGGTTTGTAGCTTAAAAGGCCAAAAGTAAAAGCAAACAGGAAGCACTACAGAGAGCATAAGGAAAGACAGATGCACCACCATAAACAACTGCTGGCTTTCAGTTCTACCAACCTTTTTAGATCTCTTTATTCCCAAAGTATTTGAGACACAACTGAACTGAAAAAGTTATATTTCTTTGGAATCTGTCCCTGATTTTTATGCAAGTGATATGCTTTTACAGCCTTTTCCTCAAACACCAAAGTCAACACCTGCAGCTTGTCCTCTTATGCGTTGTTGAGGTTGGTGATGCTCTGGGGGTGGTGCTGCTGCCAGATCTGCTGCTGCTGCACTGCGAGCTGCTGCGACTGGTCGGACGTCGACAGGAGGTTCACGAGGGGTGACACACAATTTGCAGGAATGATCAAACCTGAGAACAGCAACGCATCAGTGGTTTCATAAAAACGCCATCAGTTGTGCTCATTAAGACCTCAGGCTGATGATTCCACCCTTTAATTTATGCAACATTCAATAATGACTGTTCTGATGTCAGGTCTAATCAGCACAGCCAAAAGTCCTGCTCCTCAGTCCTTTAGGTTGTGAAGCAGGAGAAAGAATTTCCCATTTTGCCTGACAACAAACTTTATTCTCACGTTACCTGCTCTCACAAGTTAGTCAGTGTTTTTGCTTTTCTAGTCTCACAGAAGTTACATCACCATGAAAGTTTAAATACAGAAAAACCTACTTCCAACATCCTAGAAAACTGGTGCTAGAGGAGGAGCTGCCATGATATTGGCACATCCACAGGAAGTCCACATTTAAGAAAACATTTGGGGAGTTTGGTTTCTGAGGTCCCTGTTTTGAGGGCTTCACTATGAGGTTTAGTGAAGAGACAATCATCTTGAAGTCATTCTACACACTTCCAGTAGCTCAAAAACCATGAAAACAATTATTTCAAAGGCCTACTATTCATTGCCAAAAGTGGGGGAAAAAGTGGAGCCATTATGATGTCAAAGAACCTTGGCTGGAACAGGCTGTGCATGACGTTTTTGCTGCAGTAAATCCAAAGAACTGAGTTTAAGAGTTCCAAAGCCTGGCTGAAAAAGAAACCTGCCTCAATATATTGTATTGTAGATTTTTACAGCTGCACTTCTGCCCCTCCACGGCAGACAAGCCTGTTCTCTTTCAAACACCTTTATCCAAACTCAGCCACGTGGCTGCCACCACAGAGCCCCTCCCCAGTCACAGCCACCCCCTGCTCCAAGGTGCAGCAGAGGAGCAGCCTGAGCACCCACCTACGATCCTCTGCCCGTCCTCTGTCCTCAGGCGAACGATTTGCATTTTCACGTTTGTGCCGCTGACCGAGGCCAGGACTCCTTCCACCTTCGTCCACACGCTCAGCACGGAGCCACACAGCACGTAGTAGGTTCTGCAGCGCAGCCCCACCTCACACACCAGCCCCAGGCCTGCCTTCTTGCAATTGCCCCTCCTGCAGACAGAGACAAGCTTTCAAAACCATTCTGCAAACAAAAGTATCTGATTTCATTCAAAATGAGACTTGTGGTTATTTAACGTGCATTCAGACGAGCAAGGGCTGCACTAAGGGAAGGACACTGTGAGCACAGGTAATGGTAAAGCTTTGGGAAGGGTTGGCCTAGTTAAGCCCCCATCTACAAAATGCACAGACAAGAGCTTGGTCTGAGGTCACTGAGGTCACCTGAGAGCTGGAGTATGTTACAGGACACTGGTATCTGATCAGGGTACTTCAGAAGCTCCAGTATTAATCTGAAACTCCTACCAGTTATGCAGTTCCTCAGGAATTCAGCCATCAGCTGAATTCAGACACATAGGAGGCAGCAGAGGAACAGCTGTTTCTGACATCCATCCCATCTCTAAGCATTTCCCCCAACAACACTTGAACTATCAGACTACAATAACAGAACAGATTAAGACACTTCAAGCACAAGCTACTCCTGAGTCAGAGTGTAATTTATACATGAACATTCACCTCATGTATTAGGACTTTAGGGCAAGTGCAAAGCTCGATGTTTTCACTCAGAAGTTGGGTCATTTGACTGGTCATGGGGCAATTTCCCTTACACAAGAAACACAGGACTTTACAGGAGGGACAGAAGAACAGAAGCAGTGATAAATCAGCCCAAAGTGAAATAGCAGAAGTTAAAGCACAAACACTGACCAGTAGGCGTGGGTGCAGGTGTCTGCAGAGGAGTTGTACTGCTCCAGCCAGTGTGGCAGAGCATCCTCAGAAGGTACCTGCAAGAGTCATCCAAAGTGGGAATAAAGTAAAACACATCAAAACTTATACAGAATAAAAATAATTTGGCCATTGTCATGAGAAAGGAGGGAGCACCAACATCAGGATGGTGTGGACAGGTACAGCATCCTACATTATAATAATTTCCAACTATCCATCTCAAAGGACAAGCAAAATGCCTTAACACAGCAGAACCTCATAGCTTTTTCAATAATCCACCTGATGAGAGTTTCCCTTAAGTTCTTGCAAATGCAACACTTGCTAGACCCTAAGGAACATAATTTTTTTATTACCACACCAGGGGTAATTTGTATCCAGAAAGAAATTCAGAAATGGGTATAGGAATGCCAAAATCATGTAGAGCTGCTTAGAAAGACCCACATAGAAGCTCTGCTCTGGAGAATGAAGCCTATTTTTTGACTTGTCAAAATTATACATAAATACAAAAAAAAAAAAAACCCTTATAATAATTTTCAAACTTTTCTAAGTTAAAAACAAGCATAACTTTAATGGTTACCTTCTTATATTTCTTTTTCAGGTCTGCACATGTTTCTAGTTTGAGTTGTTTCCCAGTATTTGGTCTGTATATCAAAAAAAGCTTCTTTTTAGGATTCACTTCTTTTACTAGAATTGCTGTTTTCTTGTTATTTCTTATCTGGAAAAAAAAAGACAAACCAAAAACTTCCCAAATTAAAACATGATGAAAGTATCTGCTCAAGTGATTCCATATTGTGTTCTTTACAGAGTAATAAGAGTGTGTAATAGTAAAATCAAGGACAGTAATACACCTCTAGAACAGAGTAATCCACATTAACCTCACAGTGAAACCATAAGGCTTCCTGCTGGAGGTATAAATAAGAGCTATTAATTTGGGCTCATATTCCTATCAGAAAATATCCTGAGGAGGTATAAGGAAGAATTTCATACTCAGTGTTAAAAAAAACCAACTTAATTTTAATATAAGATTCAATGTATTTTGCAAAACTGAACAAGTAAGTTTTTCAGTTTAGCCCCCAAAACCTCTGAACATAATCCAAGAGACAGAAGAATCTTACCTGTAGTGATAAATAAAATCCATCATCTGGACCTGTCTGTTCTGCCCAGATCTTTGTTGCTTCATCCCAAGACATTCCTCTCTCCACACTGATCTACAAGAGAGCAGTGCAGGGGTATTTGAGTGGGAACAGATTTGAAAATAGTCACACACATGGGAACTGAACACACTGTAAAAACTTACTGGCACATGTTATTAGTTCCTACAGAGATGATACAGAATTAACTTACTGTGTACAGCTCTACGTGTCCAGAGGTAGAATATCCAGGAGTTAAAAACTTCTTAACATCTGCCTTCCTCACTTTCTCATCCCCAGAGCCCAAATCTGAAAAGGAAAGCAGAGTTTTATTCTGTTGCTCTGTCCTCACTGAAGTTCAAGAGCACTGTGCAATTATTTACTCACCTAAGATGCCCATGTCATATCTTCCATTCTTTTTAGCATTTTGAATAACTGCATTTAACGTGTCAGAGAAGTACTGGAACAAAGCATTCTGCTGATGGACTTCCATACCAAGAATTCGATTCAGAAATTTCCCTATATTGTTGTAATCTTAAAAAAGAGTAAGAAATGCATGTATTAGGTCAAAGATTAAGTTTGATAACCACAAGCCCTCAATCAGTATTCAAAGACTCTTACAAATACTATTTATATACATTTCTTCAGATATGCAGAAAACCTTAAGTTCTTCAAAAAAGGTCACTTTTGAGATAGTTACAAGTTCAGTTCTGCTGCTGGGAATGACATCAGTCATGACATCAGATGTTCCCAGGGACATTCTTCAGATAACTGAGCACCCAAGTACCTTTATCAAGTGTCAGTATTCCAGATCTGTCTTCTACATTTATCAAGCCTACGCCGATCAATCCCTGACGAACATCTAGGAAAGAGAAAGAAGTTAAATCATAACTGCTTTGCCATCTAAAAATAACCCAGTGAAGTAACAGCTTGTTTAGCCATAGGATCTGATTCCAAAGCCTCTGACACCCCTCACTTCCCATTACTTGCTGTTTCTACCTTATACATCAATAAGCAAGACACAGCTCTGCCTTCTGACCCTGCAGGAAGCTCAGGCAGGGGAAAGCACCAATGGCACCATGCATGAGAACAGCTCCAACAGGTAATGGGAAAATGAAGATAAAAATCTGTTTATAATACACTGGCCAAGCAGATACAGAACATTCCTCACACTGAGAGTTCACAGATCTGGTTTCATATGTGAACTTCAACATTCAAGCAATGTGCACAGACTCTCCCTGGGCGTTTACCCCATCTGTCTCAGCTGATCATTTTAAATTGTAACAGTGTTTTACAGCTCTAACAGTATTTAGATTTCCTGCCTACTGGAGAAGGATCAAAAGGTAGCTGTCACAGCCAGTGCATTATCTTACCTTTGAAGAAGTCCCCAGGAAAATCAGGAGGAGGTGAAACCATTGGGGAGTCCAAGTTCACAATGGATTTCATAACAATCTCCAGAGCATTTCTGCCATACTGTGTAAGGAAAAAAGTTGCTCTATCAATGCCATCCAGTGTTTGTGCCCCAGGCACACATGGTTTAACAGGTATTTATAATTCACAATGAAAAGCTTTTCTGTGCAATTGTTTATCACCTTTATGTAGTGTAGTTTATAACTGAAAACAGCCCAGTCTTATTTTTTAATTAGAAGTGCCAAATTAATCTTTCATTGTGGCTTAAAGGATACACACCATTTACTCAAGACTTTGATTGTTTGCAAGAGCAGAAAAGTGATTTACACACGTGTGTTCCACATGGCTTCACAAACAGAATTATGGGTTACAGAAAGAGGCCTTCCATCAGAAAGTGATACAGTTAAAGGTAAGGGATGGAGAGGAATTTTCCTCAACAGGTCATTTGTGGAATAAGCACCACAGCATGAGTTCTCCAACAGAAATAGAATTGTCACCTTGTTGTCAAAATTGAATCTGCTGAGGTCTCGAGTTTCTGTGGCCCGTCTGTCCCCGTGGGTGAGGGCTCCCTGTTAAGACATCATTGTCATTAAATACAACTTTTAAGAAAAAGAAATCTAAGTTGTATTTTCTCAAGGGAAGGATCAGACTTCTTCAAACATCTTACCAAACTCTCCAGTCTTTTTGCAACTATAGATGCAAATCTTTGCTCTCCTGCCAGCTCAGAAATGAGGAACACGTACTCTGGAGCAGTCACTTGGTTGGATCTATGAGTTCTTCCTGGATAATTAAGTAGAAGTATGTATATTAGATAAATTCTATTTCACTGAATATTTCTAATAAAATATGAACTGTGAAGAGCAAGGAAAAAAGGTAGAACCTAATCCTGCTTAAAATCAGCTTCTAAACAGAAGGTAGCACAGAGATACTCTAAAAGCTGTGGCAACTTCTGTAAAGACACTTCATATGCGAATGAAACTCCAAAACTGCAGCCTAGGCTTGTTTGTGAGGTTTCTTTCAGAGCTTTCAGGACCATTAGCTATGACCACAGATGAAGCTGATTCTGTTCATGGGTACAAGAGACTGGAGGGGTCCTTAGGAGGTTGCCTGCTCAATCTGATTCCTGAGTTTGCTGGGTGAGGACAGAGCGTGAGTGATTTACCGAACTGCTGGATTGCTCTGTCCGCGCTCCACGGCAGCTCCAGGGTCATGTGGACCCTCCGCCTCTGGTTCTTGGCCCTGCGGTCTGCTTGCAGTGAGATACCCGAGCTGGCAGCCTCCGAGATGATGGCAATGTTCTTTGAGTGAGAAAAGAGTTGTTAGTTAGCAATAAACCCAAGATCAAGCTTCAGTTTCCAGTTTCAAACACACAAAAAAGTTCTCGTTTTACAACTATTACCGAACATGGGTCTAGAATGGTTTCACTGTTACTCACAAGGCACAGGGAGGGCAGCAAAGGTGTGGCTTTCTGTATCAGAGTTAGAAATGCTAATGAACTTTTCTGAGTGAAAGGAGGGGGTTTTGCTTCACTTTTCAACAACAACTCCCTGTGCAAACAAAGCCTTGCCATCCCAGAGGGCAGGTCTCCCTGATACTGGCCTGTACTTCAGAAGGCAAAGGGGAGGGACACAGACTTGCTCCAATAGCAAACCACAGAAAAGACAAAATGTTGCTGCTAATGCTGCACAAGGAAGGGGATCCAGCCATTCCAGTGCCTGAATGCATTTGCCTTGAAAGAATGTAAATGTTTGGACTGTGCACAAGTCACTTACAGGAAGCAGAGTCTTTTCCCTCAAGTGTCACAAGGGACCACACAAGTTCCATGCACAGTGACATTTACTCCATTTGCCCTCTTGTGGCAGCATGGCCCAAGTGAACCACTGGGAAGGGCTTCCCCCCCCCACTTCTTTTATCAGATGCAATTCTACCATTATTCAGGTCAGGATTTTCTTTCAGAGTGCAATATAAAGGGCAGAAGCCACCACTCCTCCCCGTGTTACTTCTCAATCCTTGTTAAGGTTAACAGGCCCCACCTTTCCCCTTCACCCCTCACCCTAAGTTTTCATACAGTGGTCTTCCCCATTTCCCAATTTAATTATTTCCTCTTGGAAGGGGAAGTGCAAAGTGACCCAGATCAATGAATCAAAGATATGAATCACAAACCTGCCTTTTAAACGTGTATTGTTCTACAAAACCAGCTTAAAGGTGCTAGCTTTCACTTTGGCACACGGGTGCACACCAAGCACAGGCCTCTGAGGTCACCCAAGCTACAGCCTGACCTTTAAACACACTGGACTGCTGAACACACTGATTTGAAAAACAAAGCAGCAGTGAACCGAAAGTGCTTCTTAACTAGTACTTACACTACCTGCCAGTCACTGGTGAATAGCTTAGTTACTATGGCACCTGGCACATTTGTCTACAGTCTCTCTCTTCAAAGATTACCTTATCTCCATCCATGAACCTCTGCTTTTCTGTGATGTTCAGGATTTCAACGGGCACATCGAGCTCAGACCTCGACTCGTACGAGATGCTGCCATCATCGTTGCTCACCACTCTCCCTTTGCGGCCTGTCATCTTTGGCAGGGAACACAAGCTCAGTGTGGCAATACCAAAACCACCCCAGCACCAAAAGCTCCAAGCAATATTATTTATCCATGTACCCACATTAAAATGCTCAGCAATTTACTGCGAGTGCAAAACTGTATTAGAGAACCTGGGGTATTTTCTGGCTATGTGGAACATGACAGCGAATCTATGTAGAAATGATGTTGTATTATGCTACTGTTCATAAGGGATTTACCAGCAGCACTGAGAAAATAAACTAAACAGACAGCTTAGGCTGCCACTGATTTTAACAGTCTTTTAAATCACACTGATGCTGCTACTTGATAGAGACAGGTAGTTTAAAGAAGTGTTTCTGAAGTTACTGAGAGATTAATTAATCAGGCTTTTCATTAACACAAAGATTCTTAATCTCTCCACTGCCTTGGAGGATGAACTAAAGCTCCTGTTTAATACACACCAGGAGCAAATTGACTACAGCCAGTCAGAGAAACAGACCACAGTAAAGCAAAAGAGAAACTGGTGTGATTTACCCAAGCAGAAACGATCAAATCTCATAAATAACGTGTTCACCCACTCAGAGCTCCCCCTGTATTCTAACACAGTATTCAAGTTTCTCTTTCATTCAGAGGCATCAGCAGAGTAACCTCTGCTCTCATTCCTGAGATCACTGTCTAAAACTGATAAACAACCTCTTTAGAAACATACTTTTTTTTATATGTGAACACCAGCCTACCTCTGCAACATTTTCAGGGCCACCCAGTTCATCTATAAGCTCATCCAGTGTATTAGGTGGAAGATCTTCAGCCAGCTTTTCCAGTTTATCCAGCAGTTCTTTTTTCATTTGTTGGGCCCTTTCAACAGCATCCTGACTTGTTACAAAGCTGCTGTTTGTGTTACTGTTTGCTGAAAGTTAAGAAAGACTCTTTGAGATTTAGAATTTTATTGCCTAACTGCTAGGAAATGAATCAACATCAAAGAAAGTTGTTCTTACCAGACGTGTTGGTACTAGAAGTGGTGGTTCCAACAGTGGAAGTGAAACAGCTGGGTCGTTTGGATCCCAGACCAGAGGCTAGTAAGGCACTTTGAATAGAATCTGGGTCTATGCTTTTCTTCTTTTTCTTTTCTTTATTTTTTTTATGCTCTTTTCTAATCAACCAGGGATCTGAAGTGAAATAAAAGTTTCAAACATTTACTAAGCAGCCATCCATCCCTTTGAAACAAATACATTCTCATTGCACAGTGACTTACAAAAATCTGAATTCCAGTGTACAAAAATCTAATTGAGGTTTCACATTCTACTAATTGCAGTCTTACTGGAACTAAACTACATGCTTAGTAAACACTTCTGTGTGGCTCACTGAAATGTTTGGGAAGACTTTCTGCTTACTCTCTGCAAATACAGCTAATTGCTTGATGAAACACAGACTGTCTTACCATCTTCATCATCCTCACTGGATTCATCTCTGAATGGGTTGAAGTCATCATCGTCTCCAGAACTCAAAAATTTGGAGCTCTCATTGTCACTTTCTTCATTGTCTGAAGCATCAGACTCACTTTCACTCTCATCAGAGCTGCTACCTGCAAGGCCACCTGTTTTGCGGGCTTTTTTGGCTTCTCTGCTTATTTCTTCACCTAATTCCATCATCCCAGAAGAAAGAGAAGTTAGTTTAAACCTTGTAGTCTACACACTTCGAGGTCTGTTTTACCATATAAACTAGGAAAACATTCAGCTTTTGAAAACAGAACTATTTAAAAGCATCTAAGTTTTAAGCAAGACCTCTCTCCCAAGTTTTTTATGATCACTTTTAAGATAATCAGTTTGGGAAGGGGGTGATATTAGGCTTCTCTTTATTGAGCCTCAAGATTAATAAAGTTACTTGAGTGACTACATCAGGAAGTGGTCTGACACAGACAAGGCATTTTGGGATACTCCCTATTAGATCAACCCAATTTTGAGGAAAATTAACTAAAATTTACAGGTTATATTGCTTCAGCAGCAATATAACATCTATTAATGGCAATCTCTAACAACAGCCTTAAGAGACCTGCAATACATTCTCTTTCATGGATGACTGTACAGATAACTCCCTTTTCCCCCCACAGAGTTCACTCTCAGGCATCTCTGAAGTTGCCATTTTCACTGTGGCATTAGTGGAGGAACTGCAGCATTACCTTTTCGTTTCTTTACTTTGTTCTCCTTGCAAGGGCTGTCTCGGGGTGAATTGTTATTACTTTGTGCAGTCAGGTCAATTCCCAACAAGCTAAACAGCTTCTTCCTGTCAGGAGCTGGAAAGTGCTTTTCAATAAGAGACTGGAATACTCCTCTGTTTAAGAAAAAAAGGGTTGCTCAGTGGAATTTGCATTTATTTAAAGCACAAACCTGTAACTTTGAACAGCTTGCTTGACTTCTCTGAAGAATGACTCCTTGTGAGTTCAGTTGGGCACTCTCTGCACTATCACCCACATTACTGTATTTGTCACCTTTCTAAAAGTAGGACATTTCTTTTACAGCACTGTTGTAACTTGTTAAGTTTGGTTTTGGTAACAAGTGGCATTGCTACTGCCATTTTTTTATTGCTCAGTTAAAGTAAAATATTAAGTTAATAAATTAAGATCTTCAGCAAGGCAGCCTTAGGATTGGCTCTGGTCCATCTGATCAAAGAGGGAAGTCATGGTCTGTAACTTGCTCTGGTATAAATGCAGCACACTTGGCAGGTCTCCCCGTCCTCCCAGTTTGAGGGGAACAGTATGAGCTCTTCACATCTGAAAACATCAGTTTGGAATGCCAGGAGAACCAGGAGCTAACCACTGTCTCACCTGAGCAGTGCTGCCAGATTTTAGGTACAGGCAGCTTCAGTAAAGAACATCACTACTAAAGGATTCCCAACCTTCTGAGCACTGATGCACATTTGACACACAGAAGGGCAAATGACTACACATAAACACTCAGCTGGATGAAGGTCAGTTTTGTAAAGAACAGTTTTAAAATTCAGTCTTACTTTGCTGTAGAAACAAAGTCATTCAGTTCCCCACCACCTTCCTCCAAAGCTTCCAGTGTTCTTGCTTCTCCTGTCGACTGCAGGCCAATGACAACGCACTGAAGGACAAATTAATACCAGACACTGTGACTGAGCTGCAAGTTGATTTTGCCTGAATTTCTGCTCATTAGATACCATTAAGTACAAAAGCATGCTCCTACTATGGCTGAAAATACTTGTATTGTATATATATAAAAAAAAAAATCTAATACCTTTACATTCAAGACAAATGTTTAAAATTCAGTCTTGATCAACTTACTTTGCCATTCTTGATTTCTTCCCGAGCCAGCTGCACCACCCTCTTCACCTTTGAGGCTATGCAAAGGTACTTGAAAAACCTCTGGTGAGCTGACCAGAACTGACCCCACATGGACTTCTTCATGCGCTGCTCTGCATCGATGAGATCGGCCGCTTGCTGAAACCTCTCTCGAGCACTGACCCACTAAATGGGAAAAGGAGCATTCAAATTTCAACCAACTTCAACCTCTCACAACTCAGAAAAAGCAAAATTTAAAAGGGGTTCTTACCAGTTTCACAGATTTATTGTACATTTTAACATATTCCTGCGAGAGCAGAACTTCGTCGATTTTGAAAGTTACACCTGAAAAACTCAACTGTCTGGCTATGTACATTCCTCTCAGCTTCATATCCATGGCAACTATCTCCATGGCACCAACACCTCTAAAATAAAGGAACAATTTAAGTACATATTAGAATTTTCAAGAGCAAGGATTTGTTAAAAAACACCTCAAAACACAACCCCAAGTACTTTAGAAAAAAGCATAAATGTGAAGGAATATGTTTTCGAAATAAGTTAAAATTCAGTTTTTAATGTAAAACAGTATCCTTGCCTTGTAAATGTTAAGCATATCCTAAGAGGTAAAAACTCAGTTACTTTTTCCCAAATGACCTAGGATGGACTAGGAGACAGTAACTTATAAATTGTAACTGGATAATAAAGTTGGTCCAAATATTAGCAAATTCTTGCATTCTAATTTTATAAACTGCTGATGATTTAAAATAATACAAACCATTTCCAGTTATTCAGATTTATGCTGATATTAAAATTATTTGATTATTAAGTAACTTCAGTTCTCTTCAACAGCAACACATCTTCAGAGCACAGAAGTCATCTGCAAAACAGCTGACTGCTACTCACAGGCTTGGGGCTCTGACTTCATTATTGCTTATTTGATATGCACTCAGTAATGAAGTGAGACTACACTTGCAGAGTCCAGAAAAACCACACACCATGTAGATGGTAAACAAGATGCATCCTAAACCCTATTGTGGCACTCTGAAGTGTTCAAAATTCTTTTTTGAGTAGGCAAAACAAGATGCTCACCCACCACAGAATGTGGCAGCAGCGTTTTTACTGACCTCTCATATTTAGAATTATTAGTATGTTCTGAAACACCAAGTACCTTGTAACAGCACAAAGAATTTCCCTGAACTGGGTTCTTATGCCAGTAAGCACAAGATTTCCTCCTGTTAAATTGCCTAAGATGAATGCATAAACATTACAGGCCTTCTACAAATAGTGAGCCATTAACTACACTGAGAATACTCACTACAATACAGGGTGTTTTCATGGGGAGCAGCAAAGTATTTTGCTTTCCTAACACCCACATTTTGGAGAGGCCTCTTTTCCCAGAAAGCTTTTAAAGCTCTCAAAGTTTTCTGTGAACAAATGAAACATTTTTCACCACTTATGATAAATTACATTTCTGCTAGTTTTAGAAGCCAGAGTTCTTAGTGTGACAGGACATGTTTGTAAAGGACTAGAGAGTGAAGACAAGGAACTGGGGAGCACAGTCAGCCACAACCCTGTGCATTCTTGCTGTAGGTCTTTGAAATTTTACCTTCTTTCAACAGCCTGAATAAAATCACTGAATTCCCTAAATGGAGTTCCTTCCCCCCATATTCCAAGACGGTTCATATATGCCATGTTTCTTGGCTCAGATGCACCTAAAAAGAGAAACATAAATCTGTAGCTGTGCCAGCAAAACCATCCAGAAATGTTTAATACAAACCCAGCAGGACATACCTGTGGCACTGGCATAAACAACCCTGGCTTTTGGAAGTTTATTTTGAAGTTCCAGTACAGCCAGACCTGTTTTTGTTGGTTTTGATGAACCAACAGGACACAGATTCTTTGCTTTATGACACTCGTCAAATACGATCTGAACAGTAATTAAGGAAAAGCTTTGTCCCACTAATGTACAGAATGAGGAGCTAGAACAGAAGGCAAGAAAATTTACTACTTACAATAGGGGGCAGGTGCAAACTCAAGACACTAGTGATTTTAACTAAAAACCTTGGAAAAATATTTAGATAGTAAGTACTTAAGAACAAAATTGCCAGCACTTGAGTTCTTGAAAATGCTGGTGATACTCCAAATAGATATTTAAATAAGTCTGTAAAAAATATCAGTGTAAACTTAAGGTTCTTAAGGATAATAGTTTAATTTTATAGGTTTGATATAGAAAAAAACAGAAACTTCACTCTTGTACCAGAGTTGTGTGGCAACAAGTTGATGGTAATATGTTTGGCACAAAGCATGTAAAACTGCAAGTGAAATGTCAGAGCATGCACACAGCTGATTGCCATTACAAATAAAGAATACCTAAAAAACTTTAAAGATCTAAGTTTAAATAGCAATTTGGTTATAATCAAATGAACTCCAGAAAAAGGATACAACTCCATCAAAGTCTTCACCACACCAGTGAAGAAGCTGCTTTAATCTGGTTTTGTATTTACCACCAGACTGACTTTCCCCAATAAGAGAAGAATAGGTAGCAAAGATGACACCTTTCTTCACACTTCCATTATGTTTGGAAGAAATCTTCCCATACTTGAACTGCAATAAATAAAAATTACAGAAATTAATCAAGAGAGACCCCTCCTCCATCCCACCTACCAGATGATTAAGGGATGCTGGTGGTCTTAAACTTAAAGGTGTGAACATTTGGAGCCACCCATAACCCCACATCACAATCAGGGCACAGCTGATGGCAATGTGGTTAAGGGGTTATACAGGGCCTTACTTAAACACAGACTTAAGGAAGACTAAATCTGAGGCTTCAAAAGCTTAGCAGCCACATTCTTGGCTACATGGTTTCTTTAGTTTAAATACAATAGAGATTTTAGTTTCAATGTATCTCTTTAAGAACCAATACCTCCAGTGTATTTACAACTGCTACCATAAATTATTATTTCTAAAGCCTTATTTTGGAAATTAAGAATTCACAAAGCAAAAATACCAACTTAAACCAAACTTTTAAGTTCAGTGAATTCAACCAGTAATCACACTTTACAATTTAAGCAGCTAATCCAGAGCAGAGGAAGTGTCTCCAAAAATAACTGCACACACCACTGCTGCTTTAATAAATCACTGATCAAGTCTATTATTCAAGTATTACACATAAAATGCATTACATATAAAATGTGCACTGAGAGATAGAAAGGAAAAAATTCAAATGCTACAAAGCTTTAAAGATGTAAAGAATATTTCAACTTCTAGAAAACACTCTACTAGTAGTGTCAGTAATGGCTTGAAGTGTAATTTTTTTTAAAAAAAGCACACATGCTAAGACTTAATCCTACTAGGGGCCTGTTTACATGATTAACTTAAATCTCTGTGTGGTTCTTGGTAAGATTTAGGCCTGTCAAACAAGACCTAGACAGCAAATTTATTGAAATTAGTACATTCTTGCTCTTAAAACAGTCAACATGCACAACTCGTCACACAAGCGTACCTAAAGGTTTGCCTCAACCGTACATAGTAAAAAGTTTCCACACCTTGTTTAATGAATGCACCAATATGTTTTTTGCTCCAATATCTCTCAAATCTCTTTCAGCATCGTATTTCAGATCATTTGACACGCTAAACCTGAAGACACAAAACAAAGCACATTCCCTAAGTTACAGCAGGTCAAAAGGCAATTGCTAGAACATTTGTCAGAAGACAGATGACCCTGAATTTAAGTCATAGAGTCACTGGAGTGTCTGCTCTAACAAATCCTGACACACTTACCAGACTGCTCTTTTTCTGCCTAACAAGTAATTTTCATAGATTATTCCAGCTATGGTCCTTCCTTTTCCTACACCAGCACCATCACCTATCAAGAATCCAGCTCTGTCTCCATTGGGCAGGAATGTTTCATGTTGCTGTAGGAGAAAGAACAAAAAACTTGTACCCATTCTCCAGAACACATCACAGGGGATTGTCAGAAAAGAGCAAACATAAGAAACATCCTATTGGAGGAGACCAGTGGTCCGAGCAAACTCCTGGAAGCAGGAAGAGGGGATTTTATTTAGGGAGAGCACAGCACCCTAACTGCATTGTGTGATCCATTCTCCCCTTTCTTCCCTCAGCACCAAGAACTGCTCTAAACATCTGTCCAATATTTTGTGCCTTTTCCTAACCCACTGACAGGCACCTGGACAGCCTTTTGTAGCAGCAAGACCCAGACATCCACAGCCTGTGGAATGCAGCATTCTGCATCTACCCATTTTAAACCCATCTCCTGTCAGTGTCACCAAGTTCTGCTTTGCTTTTGGTTTTGTGTGGTATCACTCACTCCTTGATTATCTTAACCCTGATTTCATTCCCATTCCTTTCTCTCCTCTCCAGCCCCAGGTGTCCCAGCTATGTCAGTCTCTTTTCATGAGGCAACTTTTCCCTCCTGTGACCATTTCAGTTGTCCTCTAACTCCACTGCCTCCCTCCGCAGCACGCGGAGCGCTGCACACACAGCTGGGGTGGGCACACTGAAGTTTAACCCAGCAGCAAAATAACACCCAGTCCTGTTCTCTATTCCCTTCCCAAGGATGTCAATCAGGGCTGGCTTTCCCAGCCTGCTGCTACTGCAGCCATTAAATTACTTCAGAGAAAAAAAATGACTAGCATGTTCTAAGACAGTTAAGAGATCAGCATCATGCAAGTGGTTTAGAGGAAATTTTCCTAGGTGTATTACCTCACATTTATCTGAGCTGAAGCTCACCTGCCATCTTCTAATGCAGCTCAAACCTTTAAGCTCTTATTATTTTATCTCCTTGTAAAACTGACATAGCTGCACTTGTCAGATTGTAGTTTTTCTTCTTAAATTCCCTGTTAGCTTTTAAGCTGTGCTGATGTCTGGCATACCTGGGCTGCATAAGTGATTGCTTCGAGCTGCAAAGCTGACAACCAGCCACTGTCAATTGTTTCCTCTGATATTGATGTCTGGTACCACACATCAGGAGGAGTCACACTGGATAACGAGCTGGTTTCCACTACTGGGTCAGGATGACGTAGACCAATTTTTACTGGTGGAGAAAGAAGGGGAAGGAAAGCAGAAGATGAAAACAAAATACAGAGTTCTGTTGCTGCAGCACAAGTTATTGTATTTACCCAAACAACTTACAATTGTGATTGCAAAGGCTGCACTCAATGAGCATGCTTCATTGCAACAATCTGTCAAGTGTTAAACTGCATTGCATATGAAGGAACACATTAATCTGAATTTATAACTGCAATCCTAACTTTCTCTTCTCACCACCTTCCCGTAATTTTTATGAGATTAGATAAAATTCACTTTACAGAAAACTAAAGTACTTGTGTACTTGACTTGTTTGAGAAAGACCAGTCTAAACCTTGTCTTCCCAAAAAGGCCAGAAGCAGCCTCAGGATGCCAGAATCACAAAAGCAACATTCTTCTCACCATTTATTTAGTGCCATTTTTGAGCAGAATGAGGAGAAAATATTTAGAACAGACATGGTTTAATTGCTGACAGATCTCATCAGTAACAATAAAAATTAACCATTTAGCTACAAACTCCCTGCAAAATTTTTGCCTTGCTTTTACAGCAGGTCACTGTATTTAGCAAACAAGATAACAGCTTCTTGTCAATGGGTACAACAAAGAAAAGAGAAAAAAGAGGAGATGGCAATTAACAGCAGTAAAAGATTCACTCAAAAAACAACCAAGAGCCAGTTCTAAGTAGTCAGCCAGGAACAATGCAGGAAGAATGTATTTAGGGTGATTTCACACCAAAAGACTCAAACTAGATTCCTAACTGTAGCAGTGAGCACTGAATTCCTTTACAAAACTTCCTCTGCTGAGGCACAAGGCATCTTAACAGAGGTAAAAAAAAAGCCTGATTTTGGTTCATCAGTCATATCTGTGAAACAAATACTACTCAATGATACACTGAAGAATTCCTCTTCTATATAAAAATCAACTTATCTTCCAAATCTAAGCGCTACAGAAGATAAATTTCCTAGGAAAACCCACAACATATTCAGGTCCTGTTAACTTCAGACAGTATCTATTGTCTGTGTTAGTAATTACACAAGAGTTAATAAGTTAACTCTCAAAGCATTCAGCCTTTTGATGTAACAGAAGATCAGGTCATACATTTTATTGGCATATATTCAGCGTAGGTCTCTGCATGGCCCATTTCTTCTTCATCTTCTTCCTCAGGTTCCTCCTCTTCTTTTACTGCTGGCACTTTCTAGAATTGAGAAATACCTGTGTTAGTCAAACAGCACATTGCTAATACTCCATCTCCTGGAAATTAATGTGAGAAGGGAAATGAGGACAAACTTGCACTTCAATATTTTAACACATGTAGGGGAAAAAACAGTGAATCGCTGCGGAAACGACACACAAATGTAGATTTCCTACACTCTGAACAATCCTCTAAAGAAACAGTCAGGGAACTTCCTCTTCTTTTCAAGGAGATCAAGCACTCCAAACTCACATAAGCAGAATTAAAATGAAATCCTTACAGCATATTAAAACCGGACTACAACTTGAATTAAAGAAAATTGCCTTGAAAACATGACAGTCCTAATGTTCAAGTACTCCCCTGGAGTCTCCTGCAGTTCCATATTTATGACACCATTTCACAACTTTATACTTAAATAGTCAGTTCTGTCCAGTATTCTCTGAAACCTGACAGTTACCCATTTACTGTGACCCTGACCAATGCACATATATAAATATTTGTAAAGCACTCAACAGATGAAAAATCAAACATCTTCCACAACTATTAATGTTTAAAACAAAAGAAGTGATCTGAAAAACCCCTTCTGTATGGCAGTCACTGAGGAGCACAGTTCTTCCCAAACATCAGCCTGAGTCTAGCTACCAGTGAAGATGCCAAAACTCAAGTGTTTACAGCATCAGAATGTTATTTTATTACATTTAGAAAATTGAATGATACTCAATTTACATCTTCAATTCAACTGCCCAGAAGTACAGCCATGCTAGGGGGAAGCCTTTTCAGTTTCCTCATTGCTAGTCATTTTAGAAGAAAATGTTTTAACCCAGAGGAAATGCTATGCTTATCACCTTCAATCAGAGCCACACCCTTCTTGGCCCACACCAGCTTCTGCTAAGGACAGTAATTTCTTCAAATTGTAATTTACTATCTAAGTCTGCTCTGCACAGCTGTTAACTTCACTCATCTAACCAAGTTTCATCTTGTGGAGCAACTGACCTTTTGAACAAACAGATGCACTTGACAGTTCCACCACACACAAGACAAGTATGAGTAACTCCTGAAACTGGTCACAGCTGTTTATGGCCAGCAACACATTGGTTTGGCAAATGAATCAATTGTGCCACTTACCACAGTCGGTGAAAAACTTCTCATTTTAATGTCATTTATCCATATTCTTGCTACCTCTTTTGTGGAAGCCTCCTTCTTCACTGCACCATTGCTTAGGTCAGCTGCAAAAGAAAAGCTGTGGTTTACAGAATTCCCTCCAAACATCAACTCAGATTAACATGCTGCTCTATTAATGAGCTGAAAGAGAAGTTTAAAGTATCCAGGAGCACAATGATGCTTCAAGAACAAATTTGTAACAGGATCCTTTAAGAAGACCATTTATTAACCTTCCTGTCTTCAGTCACGTTTGCAAGGAACTAGGAATAGGGCTCAATACACAACTAAAATAATTTGCATAAGGATGGATGCAAAATATTGAAAGCAGCTGTCAAGCTTCCATCATATCAATGCATGTAATAAACTTAGCATAATTGCACCTAAAAACAATTAGGGCACTCGCACAAATAATTGTTTTCCTCAAAGACATGGCAAAATTTAACTTCTTAATATTTTCCCATCTAGAACTCCTGCTGCCTGAATTATATAAAAAGACCATTTTCCTTCCAAGAGCTTATCTTTTCTACAAGTAGTTGTCATTTTTTAAATAAACACAAGGAAAGATCCAGAGACACGGGAACACAAGATCAGGACTGCAGTTCTAGAAGTTGCAGGTCTCCTTTTCACTTTATACAGAAGCTACAGATTCAACTGTTTTCTGCAGCTGTGCCACTCTAACAGTTACTGTGTGTTGGTGTCACCAGTGCTGTGCTTCTCTGGGTTTTCACTTGGTTTTACAGGACTGACTTATCCCCTTCTGCTTTCTCCCCTCCTCTTCCTCACTTCCTTTACTCCCTGCCCCAACTTCAGTTCATGTCCCAACTTGGGTTTTGGCAGCCACTCCCTAAGAGAAAGCAATGACACAAGGAGGGACATTCTGCTTTTTGGTTCAGTTCTAACAGCTCCTGCACTGCACTCTCTGCATACAGAAAAATGGGTTATGCCAGCCACACCTACAAAATCAGCAAAGCTTGTTTCAGAGACAATGAAAATAACAAATGCAGAAAATGTCTGTATCTCTCAGAAAAAAACAGCAATAAAGACATTTTCAAACTGAACTAATCTGATCTTAACCTCATGCTAAAATCAGAACAACTCAAAAGAGTTAAAGTTTCACACACATGCAGCTTTTTCCTCATACAGGTTGACCACGTATTAAAAATAACATACAAGGAAATATTGTAGAAGGAATCACAAAATGAAGATGTGGAGTGTGATAACCAAGTACTTGTGGCATTTAACTTACTGCAACATTTCAGAAGTAACATGAAAATAAACAGCAAGTTTTTAGGACTTAATTTCTTAAACAACAGATCTGATTCCTCCAATGAAACAAAGGGACAGATTTTCCTTTTGCAGGAGACACTTCACACAAACACCTTACGTTCTACAATCTAGTTTGGAAGATGCTAAATAGAAAAAAGTATTAGTTTGTTGTAGTTTCAAGTACACGCTAGAACAGGAACTGGTGGAGACTCCAGCAACAGAGCTGATAGACTTCAGTAATGTTCACAAATTAATTTTACCAATTTTCCAGCTGCAATCTGTCATTTTCCTCATTTCATGCAGTAAATCAAGAGTTGAACTTTTCTTAAACTCTGTTATTTCATACTACTTCACCCTGAATTCTAACACTACTACAGTTAGAATGAAATTTATCAGCTTTCCTGAACCACTTCATCTTACCAGGATATTGTACAAATCAATGAAAACCCATGACGTGCAAAGATCTTCATTATTTCACTATTTGTCTAAAACACTGTAATTACAAAGAAAGAAAACTCACTTGCTGCTGTTGCTACTGGCTGGGCAATATTAGGAGGTGGCTTCAGTTTCATGAGTTCATTAAGACTATTGTTCTTGAGCAGATCTTTCAGCTGAATCTGGTCCTTGGAAGGTGCAGTGGTCAAGGCATTGCGAACTGCTGGTGCTGCCACCGAGGGCCGAGTGGTTGTGCTGGTCTGGATGATCTTTGCTACAGTGATGGTCTGCCTCGAGGTCGTGACAGGCGTCGTTTTTGTCACCACTATTGTCGTGCCCAGAGTTGGAAGCTGATTTATTTGATTCAGCACAAAGGTGGTGGTGGATGGTGGTTGCTGGCAACAAAGAAGCAGGGAAATTTTCAGAAAACAGTCAAAATAAAGAGCAAACTTTATTAGACTTTATTTAGCACACAGGATACACCAGTTTTTAGAAGACACTTGTAGTAAGAAATGTCTTCAAATAACATGCTGAAGATGCCAGAGTAATTATCTGGTACTGCAACAGTCTGAGCAAAAAGTATCCCTCAATACATTGTACATAGGCTCTTTTTAAATTTTATTTTAAGGTAAGGAAAATACAGTCAGAATACATTCAGAAGGCTCTTTTTAAATTTTATTTTAAGGTAAGGAAAAGGAAATAAAATAAAATGAAAAATTCATCACCCAGGTACAAGTTATGACCACTACACTTTCCCCCACATCTGATAAAGCCAGTTCAACCCACTGCAAGACAGACCCACCGCTGGCCAAGGCTCAGCCAGTCAGTGTCACTGGCAGTGCCTGTGAGAAGGTATTTGTTTAACAACAGGCAAAAACTGTTACACAATCAGCAGCTGGGATGGAGGAGTGAGAATATGTGAGAAAACCCTGCAGACACCAAGGTCAGTGAAGGAAGGAGAGGAGGTACCCCAGGTGCTGGAGCAGGGACTCCCCTGGAGCCTTTGGAGGACCACTGATACCAGGAATGAAGTTGAGCCCAGGACAAAGAAAGGAGTGAAGAGAGGGTATTTTTAGATTTGTTCTTATTTCTCATTTTCCTTCTCCATTGTTAACTGGCAATGAATTAATTTCCCTGAGTTGAGTCTGGTTTGCCCATGACAAATTGCTGATCTCCCTGTCCTTATCTCAACCCACAAGCCTTCCACCATCGTTTTTTAGCCTTTGTGCAACTGAGGTGGAAGACTGATAATGCAGCTTAGGGGGCACCTGGTGCCCAGCCCAAGTTAAGCCCCCTCCCCATCTAAATCCTGGAGCAGCAGTTCTTACCCGAACATTTAATAAGGCTGGAGTAGACACAGTCTCTGGTTCTTGTTTCACAGCAGCTGCAGCCTCAGTCTCCAGGCCCAGTTCTAACGCACTGAGCGGTACTGACTGCAGAGGGAAGAAAGCAACCAAGTCAGCAGCAATAAAACCTTAAGGCTTTTGTTCCCAGTCTGTGCCTGAAGTGGCTACACTCTGGCAGACTGAAGGCCATCATGAAGCCTAAACATGGTGTTTCATTACACTTTTTATGCATTTTATTGTAGAGCAGCTAGACCCCAATGACATGAGAGCTCTCCATGGATACCTGACATTATGTCCCCATGTCATGTCCAGAATTAAGAATATTTCTGTCTGTACTGACCTCAAGTGTTTCAGATTGCTTTTTTGTATAGAACTTGAAAATAAATTCGCAAGTAATTTTCCAATCTCAGTACTATGAAGCAAGAAACTTAAGAAAACTCCACATGCTTCAACCATTTGCTATGGACATCATCCCCTTTAACCCCTCCATCACAGCAAACCCAAGCTCTCTCTAACAAATCCCTATGCTCTTGTTTTAACCTGCTGAACAGCTGGAGTTGGTGCTGGATTTGCTAGAACCACGTCTGGAGAGTCAATATCAAAGAGATCATTTGGACTGATTCCACTCTCACTCAAAGCAGCAAGCAACAGATCTTGTCCTGGCTCCACCATCTCTAAAAAAAAAAAAGAAATGAAACTGTAAATACAAGTATATTTAATTCTGATTTATTTTTAGCCCACACACAACTCCATTTCATGGATTTAAGGGCATTCACAGTGCAGTCTCTTGTACACACAGTTTCACTTTCTAGATTTGCTCTGGTTCATTTGTTTATTTGTAGGCTTTTCAACATACCCACCACATTTAAAAGCATGGAGAATTAAATAGTTTACTACACAAAATGCTATCATACCCATAAACTTAAGACACCTTTTCTAGTCTTTGAGGCACTACATTTTCAAGCGTAACAAGAAATACCAAGAGCAGAAATGGTGAGACCATGTTATGCTAATGATCCATCTTTGTCAGTGAAGCAACTGCATGAGGGAAGCACAATTAAAACTCATTTACCTTATCTTGTAACAAGTTAGTGATAAAGAGCTTATAAGGAAAGCTTTAATTTCTTGCTTGCCCTTACATTAGGTTACATTCATTCACTGGAGAAATTTTGTTTTGCATAGTGGAGAGAACAAATGTGTCACTATTATAGTGTGTAACTGCTTATTAAACAGGACACTAACATCAGGTCACAGACTCCTTTATGTGTAGGACAAGCAAAACTAATTTCAAAAAGCTATTCTAGACAGCATAAAAACTTATTAAAAAGCAAAATACTTCATATTTAAAGATGAAGAGAGAAGATAACACATTTCACTTGCTTAAGAAGGAAACCCATCTGCCCTAGTATTAAGATAAAAATTAAATGATTTCACAGAACTTGAGCTGTTGCATATACAGTCTAAAATACACCTCAAGCAGATCTTAATTTCACTTACCCTCCACACCCCTTAACACCCACTGGGAACAAAACATGGAAGCCCAAAGAAGCCAAACACCTACTCTAAAGCAGGTAAGAGGACAAAACTACTTGTTGGCATATTAGATGTTCACTCACGAGACACCAAAAGAGCATTCCCTTGCTTATCCCTTCTACATGCACAGCTAAACCATATCCAGCTGGCTGGTCACACATATTCCTCAGCACATTTAGCAGAACAGGTAATTCTTGTAATAAGCTAAGCCTCAGGCACTCAGTTCTTACTCTTCCCAGTTTTATTCTGTGCAATAGCAGGGAGAAACCTTTTGGTCATGGATTCATACCGAGATGGTGGCACCACAAGTGCAAGGTACTGGGACAAGGGGAAGATACACTTTAAGTCATCTAAGACCTAAAGATGCTCCAAACAATATCAAAGCAACAAACAATTGGTGGGGCTGCTACTGACCACACACAGCCCCATCAAACACCACTTGCTTGTCAGTCTTTCTTAAAGGCATTTGAGGAGATCAAATAAATTGGCAGAATGGCCTGGTGTGTTGCTATGAGGTACAGCAAATATTAAGAAGTATTAAGTTATCTAGCAGATTTAATTGATACAGCAGCATGGTTAAAGGATGTCACCATTCACTAGCCTGTCTCCCAGAACTCTGAATGGGTCAACAGAAGTGGTAAGAACTGACTTGCAGTTTCACCTTGCATTCCAGAAAGATTGTGGTGCTTCCTCTCTCAAAAAAGGGGACTATATACACATATATTAATTAGGTAGGATAAATCCTTAATTTTCATCAGACTAAAATCTTAACAGTGACTATCACATCTGAGTTTAGAAGCTTGCAGCATTGTTTACTAACTAGAAACAGGTGAGGGGAGGAAGGTTTAGATCTGCAAATGAAATTCTTGTTTATCAGTATTTTTGGCGTTCCGAACTTGAGAGCAGCTGCTGAAGATGAATTTCTCTACAGAAGCGAAATTAACACAGGTCACCCCAACAAAACAGCTCCAAACCTCCTTAAAATTATAACTTCCCAGTATCTGTTTGGGAAAGAGGCACGAGCACCCTTCCACACAGGGAAACACCTTTGCTCAAAGGACAAATAAACTAAAATGTCTAAATGTGCAACGGAAAAAAAAAAAAATCAGTTAAGTCATTCTTTAGTCTGTATGGAGTTGTGATCATCCCACTGCTAAACGAAGATATGACTAAAACTTGGTTAAGGGACTGGACTGAATAGAGGCACAAAGGCAAAAGCTTGGGGCTTTTCACTTAAGAGAACTAAGAGAAAATGAAAAGACTCAAGAACTCCTAGTCTGCTCTCACAATACAGGAATGAAAGGCCTTTCTATGAAGTTGATACTCAAAGCAAAACCAAAGCTAGAAGAAAAACCCACACCAACACTACAAAAACACATCTTCCCCAGCCACCCTACAATGGTGTCACAACCCATCACATCTGTTTCAAGTCCACTTTAAGATATCCACTATGCCACTGACTTCTACATGTTTAACCTTTAAAAACATGATGGCTGATATCTGAAAAGTTTTCAGAAAAAAAACAATTTATAGCAGTAATGCTTTAGCTGCTTATTTCAAGCTTTTCAGTAGATGACTGGTGATAGAAGCTAGTAAAGCAACTCCTACAATTTCAGAGTAAATATCTCCAGTTCAGAAGCATCCCTTTCTAGTGGGGCTGTTTTCATGTAAGAAATCCCCCAACCACACCTCTCTCCTGATACCCCAAATTTTAAGTCTTAAAAATTCATGGTTGCTCACAACCCAGCAAAAAGCTCAGTAAAACAACAGCAATTGTTTGTCTGTCAGTTTGGACAATGAAAGTTTGACTAGTTTCACTTATTTTGTTTCTGTACAGTAGGAACAAAGCTGCATTGTCTGGAACAAAAGGAATTCTGAACTTCTAGAATTTTTACATTAGAAGTCACTGAATACTTAGCACCAATTTTAGGCTTTGTACAACTTCCAAGCACCAATGCTGCCCACCCTCCCCATTTTAATTTAGCAAGGAAATTAAATGAGGAAGAAAAAAAACACAGGAGAAGCTGCATTGTGATAACTTATTTTATTTTCTGTAGCACATGCTGGTTAAGCTTAAAACATTATCAGGCTGAACCAGCTCCATAATCTTGCAAGGTAGGAGGCTCCTCAGCTAACACAAGTGAAAGTGACTTTATCAAGCTCTGCAGCTCAGCCTTGGCAATACTATATAAGGACCTGTTTGCCACATCTTCAAAATCTCCGAAAGAAAATACTTATTAAAAAGTTGTGAATATTACAAGCTGTTCCCTGAGCATTTCATCACTTGAAGAACTGTTTCGAGCATGTAGAATCTTGCAGATAAGACTGTCTATGTTTAGTGAGGCAGTCCAATGTCACTGAGCAAGAATCAGCCTATTAAACAAAACTAAAAAATGTATTTATAAAATTTATACAGCAGTAGTATCTTAATTAGTTTCTTTGTATTAAGAAAAAACAAACTGCTGCTATTTCAAGAAGGGCTACCAAAACACACCAAACATTTCTGTAAGGTGCTCTCCTGATGAAGAACATAGCTTAAAACTTTGATAAAGAGATGGTTTTGTGATCACTGCACATTATGTAAATAATTCCTCATTTAAAGATACAAAACCAGAATGCCATGTTTAATATCATGTCATGTATCCATGCCAACCTGGCTCTTTCTCTCCTTCCATTTTAGCTTTGTACAAAGAAACAAAACAAAAAAAGAAGAAAAAATATTCTAAAACACATGTCAAGCAACCTGCTCTGTTTCCCCTGAGAAAGATAATGGTAGAATCCCAAACAATGAAAACCCTTTTGACTTTTAGGTCTGTGAGTTACACATTGTAACACTGCGTGCTTAAAGTGCTTATTTAAAAACCATAATCAATTACAGTATCATAAGCTGGTCCAAACCAAACATCACAATCAACCAGGCACTGCTATTCCCAAGCCCTTCAGACCCGGGCTCTGTGGTGCACCCAACTGCAGACCTGGGTGTCAATGCCTGGCTGGGACACAAACAGCATTCAGCAACTTTTGTTCTTTTACTGGAAAGGTTTATCCCACTGCCTTTTTGAGGAATACCTGTCACCTGAACTGTACTGGAAGCCATTTATAGTATCACACAAATACTGGAGTTGTAGAGACAAGACAGCTTTGCCCTGCAAATTCTCTGCCTGTCTAAACCAAGAGTTATTACTGACCTGAAAATTTCACATCTCCCTTTGCAGCCTTTCAGAGCAGAGGTGTAAGGGCTGCTGAGCCCCATCCCACCCAACAGGATTCTCTGGAAAGCCACGTGGGTTCTGCTCATTTCATAGGTTTTGCCTCCAGAAGGCAACCTCAGTAACAGTAAAAAAAACCTCAACCAATCCAATCCCATCTGGTCCTCTCCAAGTCACCATCCAATCAAAGAGCAAAACCCTAATTAATGAACTCACTCATCCTTCCATGCCTTAACCTCAAGGCTAGCAGTTAATTTTGCATTTATACGTACAAAGGTGTTCTCACAAAAATCACAAGTTAACTCCAATCCTGGAAAAATCATTCCCATTTTCCCAAGGCTGGTTACCACTCAAATGTCAAAGCTTCCAAGGACACGAGGGACACTTCAGGGCACTGTGGGATTTAACTCTGCCTCAATGCTTTTTAATCACTGTTCTACAAAATTTACAACTGTCATGTTAAACAAGCTGCAAATGTGAAACTCAGAAGTTTTGAAAATATTAAAAAACTTAACAATGCAGTAATTTGGCATGAAACCAACTTTCAGACTAAAAGGCTGGAGCTGGTAATTTGGCCAGCAGTGAAAGTTTATAAGTAAAAACTCAAAGAAATAAGAGCAACATGTGAGCACCAGGATCCTTAGTTTTAGCCTGGGAGCCAGGCTGTGTCTCAAAGCACCATTACCTATATCCTTGACCTGCTTCAATGGCTTTTAAGAGTAGTTCTCAGCCAAGTTTGAAACCAAAGAAGTAGTCTGGACAAAAAGACAAATTGCCCACATTTTAGTTCTAAATATTAAGATTGCATACAAGTGTAACATCTCATGGCTGTAAGGCAGATACAGAATACCAATTCAAATGTCACGCTGTTACACAATTTCAATTCTTGCCTTACAACATCAACTACAGATTTTCAATTTTGGGGGAGGGCAGGTTGCAAAACATTAATGTATGTTTTTAAATAATTTTAATCCAGACACAACCTTGGTAGTCTAAAGCCAATAGTCTGCCACTGAGTTAATTCCTAACTTCACACTGTGTCGTTTGATCACAATAGGTTTTTTATTTTTTACTTACTCTAAAGTTATCTAGTAGATCAATTCAAGGTTTGTTTTTTTTAAGCATTTGCAAAATCTACCTCATCTTTAACACATATCAAACACATAGAACCAGCCTATGAGTACCTGAAAGAAAGTACAAGAGTTCTAATGTATACTCTCAAATGCAATGTGGAACCTGGTCAGCTAAAAATAATAAAGAAACAACCTAAAAAAAACCAGAAGAAAAACCCAAAAGGCCTCTTCCCCATCAGACTGTAGGGGCATTTCTACGTTAAACTATTACTCACCCTAGCAACCTCTGTTTGAGTTGTGCTCGTTAGGAGTCCCTGGACTTTGAGGCCGTGTCTGCCGCCGCGGTTCAGCTCCCCGGGAGCAGCGGGGCCCCGGAGGGCTCGGCCGGGCGGGGAAGCCCCCGGGGGAGGCGACGGGAGAGACGGGGGGTCGGCGGCTCCTGCCCCGCCACCTTCCCACCAACACGTGTTCCCGACATAAACTTCCGGGTTGGGCCAGATTCGGCTGCGTAATCCTGTCCCATGCGCGACTTTTTGTTTCCAGACCTTCACCTCTTTAAAGATCCCTTCAACAGCACCGCGATCCCGGGGAAGGGCGGGAGGGCTCCGTCTCACGGCGGCTTTCGGAGCCGCTCCGGCACCATAAATCAAACACCCCCATCCCCCCTACCTTGTCTCTCCATTTCAAACCTCAACAATCACCAGCCGCGGAAAGAGCGCACAAAGGCGCGGGCCGGGCCGGGGGGCTCTGCCCGCGCAGGGATGCGGCGGGGGGCCGGCCAAACCCACCGCCGCGCCCGCCCCCGTTAGAGAAGCGCTTCCTCAGAACCGAGGGGCCCCGCCGCCCGCCCCCGCCC
>VZSE01007255.1:1240380-1277542 GCA_013398275.1 Promerops cafer
TAGGGAAGAACATGCCCAAGACCAGGGCGGGCGGCGTGGAGAAGGCAAGCCCCGAGAGCGCCGAAAGGAAGGCCCCTGGCCGCCCCCGGGCCGGCGGGGTAAGCAGTGCCCGGGCCTGGGCGGGCGGAGCGGGGCGGGCGGCTCCCGGGGGTCTGCCGTGCCCTCCGCTTCCCCCCGGTGCGGGCGAGCCGGCGTGCGAGCTGCCCCGGGGAGCCGCGGGGTCCGAGTCTTCGGGGACCCCTCAAATCATTCAGAAATCGGTTAACTTGAAGTACAGTCAGACTCTTTCCGTGTTTCCCTGTGCCCTTCCGCAGACAGGCACTAGGCTCGGCGTTCCCTCCGTGCCATCTTCCCCGTCCTGTACTTCTGTTACAGGCAGCTGGCCGGAGGCTGCTTGTCTTTCATTTAACTCCCAGTGGAAATAATTGTGGCTATTGCATCAAATTCCGGAGCCCCTCAGCAACCTTTCGTGTGTTTTGCTGTGCTGAGAAAATCTCTGCTCTCTGGGGTCTCAAGCCTGGCACAGACAAAGACGTGGCAGCGGCGTCTCGGTTGCGCCAAGAGCGCAGCAGGCAGGGAGCTGGGAATGAAGGGAGGAAGCTTTACTGGAAAAATAGTTACTCGTTTCCTGTTCATGGTGTATTCAAAGCCTGAAGGCTCAGCTGGCAGGTGGACTGCAGTTCACTGCTTTGGGCTTTCTCCCAAAATGCCCATATTTAAACTTCTTCCTAAATCTTGAGCACTTTGAAGCTCAGAGTTCATTGCTTGCAATTGTTAAAATGGAGTATTTTCATAGTATTTCATGCTTTGAAGCCCCGGTTTTTTAATAAACAAGTTTTGCCTTTTATAGGCCTTTCAGAAATATTGGAGGTAAGGGAGTGTCCGTCTGATTTGCTTTTTCTCAGGCTGTTCCATCGTAATCTCAATCTTTAGTAAAGTTTATTTGTGGACTAGGATTTGAGCCTTTAACTGGTCTGATTTTGTGTGAATTATGTACATAGGAAGTTTGTTATTCATGACTACGTCAATTATTAAAACTATCCTATCTGTTCTATTGTGTACTTTGTTTACTTTTTCAGTGTCTGTGACTGAAATACTGAGGTATTTGTTTAGTCAGCTATATTTGAGCTATCTTTTTTTAACTACTGGGACCCTTTGTTCCTTGATTTTCTAAAAAAATAGATGCATATTTTTGTTGTTTTAACTGGCTCGCAATGTCAGAAAATTGCTTTTGGTTGAGTCAAACTATAGCCAAGAAAAACTCATTCTGCCCAAGTTGCATCTCTTTGTGCAGACACTGAGGTTTCACGGTTGGAATCTGTGTGCCTGACATACCCTGCAAAAGCAGACATAGCCAGGTGGCAGGAGACTGTAAAAGCAAAGGTGACAGGACTCCACTAATCTTTGCTGAATTTGACACTGCTCACTGATGGCATCTTGGAGCCTGAGCCAGAGAACAAACCCCAGGCTCTGTGGTGTCTGGCTGTGCCAGAGGGTTTTGCCATTTTCCTGACTGGGCTTTGCGTAGACTCTTTAATGGGCTTTTTTTTTTGCCATAAACAACTTTGACACTCTATTTTTGTGTCATATAATGGATAAAAAAATAGCACTGTTTATCTCCTGTGCTTTGCTGAGAGGTGTCACTCAAGGTAGGCTGTAAAACTGATTCCTGTGCTGCTCAGATGAGCATATAATTTGCTGTAACAACATTTGACACCTCCTGAGAGTAGCTGGGTTGCTCATACCTCTCTGGCTGTGAGAGCTCTGTACTGGGCCTGGGCAATTTTTGCTGCGTTATTCATATTTTTTTTGGCTTGTGTTCTTTGAGGCTGCCTTCCTCCCCAGGAGCTCAGGCTTGGGTTTTTTTTTTTAGCACCAAAGTTCATACTGTGAAGCACAAGGGTGGAGGCTGGAGTTAGCTACGACTACCCCATCCTGCCACATTTTATGTGAAAGCTCTCTCAGACTGAGAGCTTGTGTTAGTTAAGTTCCCAGAGTGCTCAGCACTGTTATGTTTTCACTTAGAAATCACAACCTCAGTGAGGGTGATGCTTCAAACAGTGTAATTTGCATCAGCACAATCACCTGTCAGCCCTGGTTGCTGCAGACTGTTGTGGATGCCAGCTTGAGGTTCCTGGAATCTCTGTGCTGAACTGATTTTTTGCATGGGTCTGTTTTAGGAGAATGTGTTTATTGGTCAATCCAAAATCTACAGCTACCTGAATCCCAACAAAGCTCCTGGTGCTCGCCCCCCGCTTCAAGAAGAAAACTCTGTCATGTATCACGAGGTGAAATGTCAGGGCAAAACACTAAAGGAAACCTACAGGAAAGGAGCTGGTAAGATTGAGCTTTGGATTGTTTATCTTGGTGAATGTGCTCCCACTGCCCCCAATTCTGACATTTTCATCAAGAAATAATTTTTCGTCAAGAAATAAAAGCAGTGAGGAGGAGCCCAAATTGTGGATGCTGAGTGCCAGGCTTCACAGGTGCTTCAGTGTAGTGACTAGAAATGGGAATATTCTGTAAGTTTATGAAGGGGAAGAAGACCCATCTGGCTTGTGTTTAAACTGTACTTAACAGCCTTGGTAATTTGTCAAAGCACTTTGATGGAAACACTTTTAGCAAGCAGGTATTTTAAGTCCCATTTGACGCAGGGAGTGTCAGGCTTTCTGGAAACTTGGGGCATTTAGTTCCTAATCTGGCTCCCCAGTTTTGACAAGGAAGTGAGGATGGGCTTAGCTTGTCCCACTGTTTAGGCCTTGCAGCTGTGCTTCTTTTCTCCAGTGAGACTGAAACATCTGTCTCAGCAGATGGGACTACTAAACCTGATGATTTACTCTACATAAAAACGTTATGAGCTTTAAACCACACTCACCTACCTCTGAGTGGGTTCTGTGAGGAGGAGGATGAGGTTGTATTGGGGTAGGATACCAAAAACAAGTAAATGTTGGTTGTGGGGAGTGCAGATTACTTGTCAGTGCCAGCCCTTTAGCTTCCATGGATTTAGCCTGGGTGGCATTGGCCACTTGGTACCAACATCTGCAGCTGCTGAGCCCAGCAGTGCAGGGTCATTGCTGTCCTTTTTCTCTCATTTGACAGAACTCTAAACCACTGGAATTCATTTAAAGCACTCGGGTAGAGTTGGCCCTAAGTTCAGAGCCTTTCTCGATTTCCTTGTCACCAGGAAAGAAGAATGGTGGCAAAATAGTTGAAGGTGCTGTGAAACCAGAAGACCAGAAGGATAAGGAAGGTGGGTGCAATCCTTCCGTGCCCTCCTCTGATCAAAACCAAGAAACTGTGGAAACCCAGAAGACTCCCCTGCCTGCAGACTGTGCTGAGGAGGCCAATGCAAAGCCAGCTCAGAAGAAGATGGTTAAAGCAAAACGAGGACCAAGGAAAAAGTAAGTGATTTGTGGAATTGTGAAAGGACAGCTCTTTGCTTTCTCAAGAATATCATGCTTTAAAAGCCCTAAAATAGCATCCCAGTACCTACTTTGCAGAAGACTTGTTTGTCTTGAAAGCAAGGTTAATGTGTTGTTGTTCTATCACAAGTGATTTGCTGGTCACCTATGGAAAAAAGAAATTAATGAGCCATTAAGACCTACTTTCCTGTGGACAAATGGGAATGTGTCTTGTCAGAAACAGAACAGTTGGAAGCTTCCTGGCTGAGCTGATACCCTTTCTCATGGTGTCAGAGTAATGTGACCTAACATTAATGAATTCCTTGCCAAGCAGTTTTCATGACCTAAATTTTCAATTGCCTTCTGGCAAGGCACGCAGGGGGCCCCAGACTTGTAATGTGACCTTCAGATGATTTCCAAGGACATCTCACTTTCATTGTTCAAGAATTAGTACTGGAGTAGTGGAAATAGTGTGGGGAAGAAAAGGGGATGTAGCTGTGGCTTGAAGCTAAGAGTACTGATAAAAAACACTGATTCATATTGATCACTTTTCAACTTACCAAGCTCAAACAAAAATTTCTTGCACATATCTTGCTCTGTGTAACTTAACAAATAGTCTGAAATGTGTGTGTTCTCTTTTTCTTACTCCTTAGAACACAAGGAAGAACACCAAACCGAAAAGTGACAGATTATTACCCAGTTAGAAGAAGTTCCAGGAAGAGCAAATCTGAATTGGAGGTAGTGCTTCTTGTTAAAATGACATTACTTATAACATGTCTGATTAGCTGGAAGTTTAGGGAAGTGTGTAACTATCTGTAAATGGTTTCCATTCCAAATGCAAATAATGTTGTGCACTTGAAGTATTGTTAAGAATATAAGAATGCTTAAAATTTGGAAACACTGGTCAAGTTTAGAACAAAATTTAGCTGCTTATGTATTTTGGGGGGCAGAAACCTGTCTTTCTGCCATTCAGTTTGCTGGAAATATGAGATGGTTTGGAACAATGAGTGTCATTGGTGGGTAATTTCCTTCCAGCTCTAGAATAAGCTACAACAGCTATCAACAATATTGTGGTTCTGTTTGTTCTTGTTTATTCTGCAGACTGAGGAAAGGAGGAAAATAGATGAGCTGATTACAAGTGGGAAAGAAGAAGGAATGAAGGTAACTGCAGTGCCAACCTAAGTAGTCATGTACTGTTTATTATACAGTATCTTGATGTTAATCTGTTTAAACAGAGAGTAGCAGAACTCAGTCTCAGGATCCTGCAATTCTCTGATGAAAATACAGGAAAACTGGAACACACAGCCCTTCCTTTTGAGTGAGCAATGGTGGTCTCTGAAGCATAAGTACGTGCAGCCTCAGTTATAAATACTGAGGGGGCTTTAAGGTATTTACAGAAATGCACTCCTAAGGTCTTTGATTGGAAGACTTTGTGTACAGCTACCCAGTAACTCAGAGTGTGTCCCAAACTCATCCTGCATTTCTTCCACAGTGCCATGCATTGTGCTTCTACAGCTTTGTCTGCAGTACACACAAATTCCCTTCTGCAGCAGTTTTTTTAATGACACACTGATTACTAGGAAATGATTTATCTGCAGTGATGTAAATCAGCTGGGAAATGAGAAAGTATTTTCTTTTTAACTCAACAGATTGATTACATCGATGGCAAAGGGAGAGGAGTAATTGCTACTAAACATTTTAATCGAGGAGAATTTGTGGTTGAATATCATGGGGATCTCATTGAGATCACTGATGCCAAGAAACGAGAGGCTGTGTATGCTCAAGACCCATCCACAGGCTGCTACATGTACTATTTCCAGTACCTCAGCAAAACCTACTGGTAAGCTCAAGTTTCCATTGATAGAGGCTTTGAATGCTGCTTATTCTTTTGTTGTTTTCATGCAAATTTTTTGTTTTTAATGGGAACTGTGAATTATGAAATCTTTTGGAGCACTGATCCGTGGTCTGAGAGCCTGCTATACATCTGGGCTATGAGGAATAGTAGGTGACTCAAAGCCCTGTTCTTTGAACTACAGCACAAGCTATGTGGAGAGTTGCTCTGCTTGGATAAGGGTTGTAGTTCTGCTGTGGTCTTCTGCCTAAATTTATCCTCCTGTAAAATGAAATCCTTTCTCTGAGTTGCGAGGAGTTGCTTTGGAAAGCAGGATGGACAGACTCCCTGGAAGAGAAACATTTCTTTCAGCTTTGACTGGGTGTCCTTGTTGCTCCAGCCTCTGACACCCACTTCAGTCCAAGCTTTATAATTTGTTTCACATCTGGTTTCTGCTATTCCTGGAAACAGGCAGCTCCAACAGTCCAAAGGTTTCAGTTTCTGGGTTTTGTGCTAACTTAAAATCTTCCAGAGTTGTTTCATTTTCCCTGCCTTGCCATATTATGGCTTTCTGTTTAATCATGGTTGTTCTGTAATGTAACATGATAATGCTCTGTTTCTCCTTAATTTTTCAAGACTCATGTGGATCCCTCCTTCTTTGTCTGATTTGCACTTTGGGCTTTGTCCACAAACGTGCCCCTGTCCCAGGTGCAATCCCGCCTTCTGTTCTTGCTCTTTCAGTGTTGATGCAACGAAAGAAACGAATCGTCTGGGAAGGCTCATTAATCACAGCAAGTGTGGCAACTGTCAGACCAAGCTCCACGACATCGATGGTGTGCCTCATCTCATCCTCATAGCTTCCAGGGACATTAAGGCAGGTGAAGAACTGTTGTACGACTATGGAGACAGAAGCAAAGCTTCCATTGAAGCTCACCCGTGGCTGAAACACTAATTCATCTTCCTTGTTTTGGGGTTTTTATTTTTGGACTGAGTGTTCTACAAGGAGTCAGTGAATTTTTTTTTCTGCCCTCACTTCCCTCAGCTTTCTTAGTGGATGGCTTATGGTCTTCCAAGCTCCTTAAAAACTGCCTTTTTGCTTTGCAGTATTTAAATACCTATTACAGTTTTCCAGGCAGGCTTGAATAATTGATCTTAGATTGCCAAAACTTTTATATCATAAAAGGAAAACCCTTCTTAAAATTTGAATGCTTCTGCGTAGTGATCAGTGCCACTTGAGCAGTGAAAGACTTGCACAGAAACTTAATCACTGGGGTTGTGCTTCTGCTTTTGCAAGGAAATCTCACGCCCCACTTTGGGGTGCTGAACTTGGCTTTATGACAGAAGTACTGCTGTACTGTGGCTTTGTCATCCAGTGGCTTGACTGCCTGTCAGACTGCTTTTCACAGCCCAGTGCTGACAGGCTTCTCTGAGATGGATGCTACTGTCATTCTCAAATAATTTGTGGTAGGAATCCAGTTTCTCCAGTGTCATACATTCTGTTGGCAATGAACTTTAAATGCACTGGCACTGAGGGAAAAGGATGGTCAGATTGACTGCTTCCTTTGGAGAAATGACTCCCAGCCAAATGAGGATAAATTTTGATAGACTGGGTTGATACTGATTACAGATGTGAAGATAGAACTTCACAGTGAGAATTAATGTTTGACATTTACTTATTTTCTAAACTTTGAGAAGGTACCTTTTTTATAGTCGATGGCTGATTCTTGGAGGTGTCTCCCAGAGGATTTTAAAGAAGTAAAAGCTCTCTCCAAAAATTTTTATATTACCTTCCTATGCTAATTAGCCACATCAGAAGCTATTTATTTACTGTGAATGCTTGAAGTAGAGCATAGTGGTTCCAAAAATAGGAGTCATCTTCATATGCAGCTTCAAACTGTAGCGATGGAGTTCGTGCAGTGAAGAAAGCAGATTCCTTATTGCCTGGTCCTGTAGGTGTGTCCAGCACGGTCTGGTCCCACTGTCTCGCACGGGAGTCGAGCGCTTGGCATCTCGTGGATGTTCGGAACGTTACTGTTGGAGAGCCAAATCTGGGATATAGGCAGGCAATACAATGCAGGTCCTTTATGTTAAAGAGGAATTCTTACCAGTTGGAATTTTTGCCAAGGCAGGCTTGGCATGTGTGTAGATGAAGATGGCTGTGAGCCATCAGCCACGCTTGCTGCTGGAAGATGTCAGCAAGGGATCTGTGGCTCTGTTAATGTCTTCTATTCCTCATGTCTTGAAGGCTGCTGCTGTTCCAGCTGAATGCCCTCTAGACAATCTTATGCTTGCCTATGTGATAGGTCAGATAGCAACAACATCCTGGTTGTGTGCTCCAGCAGCAAGAGAGGTGGCTTAGTGATGTATTTTTTAAATTAAAAACTTGAAGACAATGTCTCTGTAAAATAAAGAATATATTTATTATTGATGAAACGGCTGCTATACTACCTGTCTCCATTGCAGTTCATGAGCATTTTGAAAGAAAGCTGTGAAAATCATTAGCTGTTAAATGCTTCATATTATTTACTGCTTCACACAAGGCAGACTCTTCAGAGCAAGCCTGGGTATTTTCCCGTTTCTGAAGAATTAACTGGAGACCTGTTATATTACATGTACTGAGTTTCAGGTAAGCCTCCTTGGCCAACTTGTCTGAGTTGGCACTGATTTTTCTCTGGTCTCAGTAACAGAGACCTCAGCAATGTGTACAGTGTCCTGTTAAACTAGAGCACTTCCCTTAAGTCAAAATTGGAATAAATTTTTTTGTTTATTTTATTTAAACATTTACTTGTTCTCTATCAGGTTGAATAGCTTAAAACCTCTGTACTTCAGCATCACTTTTGTAAACAAGAAAGGGGAAAGATCTCCCTGTTTTACATAAAAAGAAAATGTCTTCTCTGAAAGCTTAACTGGTAATTGAGTAGCACTCCGTTGGAGGATGGAAATAAAGCTCATGTTGCACTGCATATGTATCCTTTACTTTTCTAGGAACACATGTAGGGGTGTAGAGATCTATCTCAATGTACTTCTCACAGGAACGTGTCATTTGGGTGTTTATCTCTGTGCCTCACAGGAAGGCTTCAGCTTCTAACAAGGTGTCACAGGGAAAGATACCCTTGGGTTGGGAGCTAAACTGCTTTTTTTTAAAGGAGATTGGAAAATACATCCCTGGATAAACCATGGAAGAGGATGGAATTCAGATCACATGTAAGCATCTCGCTTCAGCTCAGAGGTGCATCTTGGCTGTTGCTGATTGATTGTTTCTTTGTTTAATTTTTCTGTGCACAAAGCCTCTGCTCAGGCAATGCAGTAACTGCCTTCCCTGCTGCCATGCTCTAGAAAATACAAAATGAGGGCATGGCCAAGGCTTATTGATACTTTGAAGATGGCAAAAGGACTTCAGTGGTTCTGTGCCCTGGCTAAATGAGCTGGCTCAGGTCAGCCATCTGTGGTGTGGCCTTGCTAACAGAAAGTTGTGCCTGACCTCTGAAGGGAGGCTGCAGCTCTGCCTTCTGCTGAGCCACACTGATGTTGTGCAGCTGAGCAGATGTGTGAAGTGTCCTATATTTTTCATGCTGCCAGTGTAGGAGAGAGAATCAAAATACTTCAGAGCCTGCTTTTATTTCTGAAGAGGGTAAGATCACAGTTTGATACCTGTCACTGCTTCTTTTATGTCTGTTCAGACTTTTCTGCTCTGGATATTCTACCTTTCTAAATGGAGAACCTAATTGGTGTCTTTCAGGCTTCTTTTCCCACTCCTCTGTTTGCCCTATATGCTTCCACGGGTGCTAAATCTCATTACTGGGGCCAATACACAGCTTGTGGCAGGTGATTGAAAGAACAGAGCTTATGCAAAACACAGCTGCCTACCACAGGAGACCTTCAGCTGTCAGAAATGAAATGTTTGGTGCATCTGTTCCAGTCTGAGCACTGCCTGCACCTCAGTCCTTCATGTGGGCAGAGCCCAACTGCAGCAGCTTTTCTTCCTTTGCTCTGCTTTTCTCCACTGTTCATCTCACCCCCAAACAACCACTTGTGAATGGCATGTCCCTCTTATCTTCATCTTACAAAATCATTTGGGCTGAATGTTTTGATAGCTGGACAGGTTAAGTATGCTGTAGTACAGATCATCACAGGCTCTTTTGATAAGAATAAACCCCAACTTGGTATAAACGTTTTATTTTCTACATGTGGGTAATGTCTGACAGTAAGAAACACAAAAAGTGTCTGTTTCAAACAGTTTCTGAAAAAGCAGAGTAAAATCTATTCTGAAAGAATATTATACAACTTGATTTTAATGAGATTGCTCATTCTCTACAGTAGGAGTGATGCTGCTGTTTCCAATCATTGTCTTTCCCAACGCCTCCGAGGCTCATCACTGCCATTCTCACCAGCAGCAAAGTCCTTGAGAATGCTCATTTTCCATGTTTAAAAGAAAACCTAAAAAAAAGAAAAAAATCAATAGCAGAAAGGAAACAATAATGTACAACTGGAAAACAAGGAACAGGCAGGGGGCTGGCCCTGTCAATGTGCTATTTTGGGGGACTTTAGGGACAGACCCTGAGCTCCTGGGTTTTGTGTACAATGTAAACAAAGCCTGGAGCCAGCTGGGGTGCTCCCACAGCACAGCCCTTAGGGGCTGGCAGGGGAAGCAAGTATTGAATCATTTTGCTCAGGAATGCTTGTTTTTCCTAGGAAAAAAGTGACTCCCTGCTTGCCTGGGTGGAGGTTGCTTTCCTGTGCAGTGCTTTTTTCCCCAGGAAGAGATTGCTTTATCAGGTTTTTAACTTTACATGGAGAGCAGAAAACAATATCCAGCCAACTAGGCTAAAGTTCAGCATCCATCCCTGGATTCACTGTCTAAGGACTGGGCCATGTTCTCACAAATTCTGTCCCAAAATCTGCAGCCAAACTTACAGCCGTTTGATGATTGTCTTCTCTTCGCTGTTCCTGCTGGTGCCAGCACTGCTGCCACTGGCTTCTTTTTCCAGTTCTTCAGTTTGGTCTCTTTTCTGTGAGATGATCCCACTGGGAAAGGAAATGCTTTTGTTTATTTTTTGTGGGTTTGTGCAGAGTGTGATAGTGCATGAGTTAGACCTCTCACTGGGCAGCTAGGACATGGGTGAATGAGTGTTCCACAGGACAGGGATGGCAGCCCAGCCCCTTCCTTGGAGTCAACTGGAAATAATGAATTATTATCCTTAAATGCAGCAATGTAATGGTGCCAGGATTATGCTTTAATGAGAACACTAAAAAAGTAACAAGCTGACTTCTCCACAGAGAAAAAATGGCAAATCATAACGGGGGTGAAAGGGAAGGGTAATCACACTTGGATTTGTGCAAAAGTCCAAGGATAAGAGGAGGGTGTGGACACAAATGGTGAATTTCTGCAGGGGTGGATGTGTGGTACCTCCAGCGCAGCCACCCAGGCTCACACCAGGCCTGGGAACAGATGGGAGATTCCCAGCTCCCCTGCAAGGCAGGTCCCTATTCTTCTTTCCATCCTACAGAGGAGAGAAGAAAGGCTTTGCCTCAGCTCTAGATTTTGCCATCCCACTTCGGTGTTTCTACACTCCAGAAGCTGTAACCACCTACTTCAGGCAACGGTTTAGGTTTGACCAAAGGGTGTTTTCCCTGCCTGGAACAGGGTTAGATTTTCCCAGCCTGCACACTCAGTGTTTTCACAGCGTGTCCTGAGCTGACCTCAGTCATTTGGAGAGCTCAGTGGATCAAAGCCTGTGACTGCAGTAGCTGCAGGCAAAGAGCAGCCAAGCAACACTCAACTGGATTTGGAAATAAAACACAGAGCACTTCAAAACTGGTGTGACACCAGGCACGGGGTAATTCCGAGGCAGACTCTCCTCTTGGATAAATGAGACAATGAGCTGTTGGCTGACACTGCAGAGCTCTAACATCTGCATGGTAACTTCTACCCAGAAATCATGACGAAAAATGCAGCCCCCAAACACCACCAGTCACTTTGAGGCAGTCTCTGAGATGTTTGTTGCCTTGTGTTGTACAGAGCTTATTTCCAATGTGTACAAGGCATTTTCGAACATACATTTATCCTCTTCTCCTGCACAATTACTCTTTACTACAATTACAATTAGGATTTTATGTGACTGTTTAGAGGGAAAATGGGTTTTGGCTTAAGCTGTGACACTATGAGGAGATAACCTCACAAATTACTCGACATGAAAAGCAGCCCTGCCCTGCTCTTGGTGCACAGCACTGTGACTCAAATCACTAAAAACCTGAAAACATTCCCACTGTTACATTTTTAACTTGGCCTGTACTAAACTGTGTTAACAGCTGGGAAATCAAAGCAAGAAGCCATTCCACTGCTGCACAGCAAAGCATCCAGCTGAGCTGGGGAAGTGCTGTCAGGCAGTTTGTAAATTCTTGGATTTAAGTGTAACTTCTTGGCTTAACCTGCCTGTTACAGACAAGGCAAAGGGCAGGCTCGCTCTATCCAGGAGGGTGCTGCTGAGATATCCCAACTGAAATCTAATGTGCTCAGACATTTTGTGTCTAGATTAAGAAATAATTTCTTGACCCAAAGCGTTTATAATCCAACCTGATGGGAGGGGGGCAGAGGTTGGGAAGGAGAGTCGTTGGGGTGAATGAATTTGTAGCACCAAGATCAAGACCCACATCCCACCCTTTGACTCACACTGCCTCTCCCTTCCAGAAAGACCAAATCCTTCTCTGAAATCACTTGCTTTGCACCGTTCAAGGGCCTTACACAGCTGTCTTAAAAACCCCCCAGCTTATCATGAATGATGAAAGAGCTCAATATTCTGTTTCTAGATCAGTGCCATACCCCCGTGGGAGTGAAGGACTGGAGATCAACCAGCGTCGTGCTGCAGGAGGAAGGAAACTTTGACAAAAGCTGAGCTGGAAACCCCCCGTGCTCTTTGGTATGTAATGTGGCTTTAGACACAGTGTGTGTGCAGCTGCTGTGACTGCACACATGAATTCCTGTGCACCAGAACCCAGCCTGCACGTGGAGTGGGAGTAACTGTGTGTAGGCTGAGAGTGGGACAATTATGGGAACGGGCTGAGAACTATGCAGAAGAAAAGGGAGTTTGGTTTTTAAATCACGTTGCATAGAGACTTCCTTGTTCCCCCATTTTTCTTTGCTCACTTGTGTGCTCTGGGGAGCACAGGGGTCACTTACATACCTGGACAGTGCCTATCCTGACCTAGGGGCCCAAACCTGCAAGACTCTCACCTGATAAGCTTCCCAGACACGAAGTACTTGTTATTAGTAGTATTAGTTCTCTGCTGACTTCAAGCTTTACCTCTTATAGCACTGTAGCTCCTCTTGCACCACCAGAAGCTGAGCTTTCAGTTGGTTCCTCTCTTGCAATACATCTCGGAGCTCCTGTAAGGTGAACCGGGGCCGGTTGGGGTCTGTGAGGTCTATCACCATTTGATCTGGTCCAAGGCTGGGCTGTAAAATAAACAGCAGTGGATCTTGTAACCTCTCAAAAAACTCAGAATTCAGAGAGTAAAATATCTGGATTTTATAAATACGGAATTTTTAGAACTAGTATGAATTCATCGCAATCCGGATTTTTTTCCCCCAAGCAGTTAATTATAGTTCTTCATATTTTTTTATTCCCTTAGTGACTGTGCTCCCCAGCCAAGTGTAGGCCACAACTGTGACAGGCTCTGACCACAGTTAAAAGCAAAGTCTCTGTCCCAAAGAGTTTGCAATTTAGTTGTCAAGAAGATGCTTTTATCAGATTGTTCTCAGATGATGAGAGAGGCTGAGCCATCTAATGCCACACCAAAATTCCGTGTCAAAGAAAGGTGAGAACTGAACTCGCCTTTTTAAATTTAAAACCTTTGTAGTAATCAAGACATCCATTTCCCTCACACGGGGGTAACAAAGCCTCAGTGTTTGCATACAGTTGTCTCTATGGGGCCGGTGCTGTGCAAGAGCTGAACACGGTGGGTTTGTACTCTCTGAACTCTGTGCGTGTCTGCACAACTTTACTGGGTCAGTCACTGCAGTGAAACTGGAGCGAGGAATCCACAGCACTGCGACCCGTAACCACCCCGAAGGAAAGAGCTTCAAGGCTTTCATGGCCAAAGACGGGAAGTGACTTTGTGAGACTCGTCCTGCTGACAAAAGAGACCACAAGTATGGGCCGGCCCATCTGGTGTGCGGCGCTCCGCGACCCGCGCGTGGTGTGCCCGTGTGCCCCGACCGAGTCCCGCACCCACCTGCGGGGCGCTCCTGTGGGCCGCCGCCCGCAGCTGCTCCAGCTCCCGCCGGAGGCTGTCCCGCTCCCGCCGCAGCTGCTCCTCGGCCACGCTGCTCTCGCTCACCAGCGCCTCCAGCATCTCCAGCACCCTGACGATCCTGAACTGCAGCCGGGCGCGGGCGGCGGGCAGCTGCGGCCCGGCGCGGAGCTGCAGCAGGTCCTGGCCCACCACGGAGGAGATGTCGTAGACATCCGCGGCCGTCAGCTGGAACGGGTTCTTCTCCAGGGCGCTCTCCGGGCCGCCATCCTCCTCCTCCTCCTCCTCCTCCTTCGCAGCACTCTTTCCAGTCTAAATAGCATGGATAATTATATCTGTTTCTATGCTCTGCTTAACCAAAATGGTATTTCTTAAACAATTCCATAAACACAGACTAGAGCACTTTGCTTTCAATCTTGTACTTATTTTCCACCTGATAATAAGATCCATTTCTTGACCTGAGAGTGCATTAATATTAAAAAAATACTTAATCCTGTAGTCAATGGAGAGAAAGAAGAAGGGCAAAAACATGAGTTGGGGGAGCTTCATGGCTTTCTGCTCTCCAACTTGATATAATAGGTCATAGCAGTTAGGTTACATTNGAGCGGCCCCTCCCGCCCCGGCGCTCCCATGGCGGCGGCCGCGGCTCCGCGCCGCTTCCCGCCCTGCCCCTTCCACTGAGGAGGCACCGCCCGCGCTGCGCTGCCGGTAAGGGACGGGGGGCTCTCCGGCAGCCCCGGGAGCCGGCACCGAGGCGGAGGGATCGCATCGGCCTTTCCGCAGCTCCACCTTCGCCTGGCGGCTCCGGGAGCGGGGCGGGGGGACTGGCGGGCTCCGGGAGCGGGGAAAAGGGGGGAAATGGACCCTGCCGGGAGCGGCTGCGGCTCCTCCCGCCCCGTGGATCGGCCTCTGCCCGCCGGGAGAGCCGCCTCCCGCCGCGCCGGGCGGGTGAGGGGACAGGCGGCGGCGGGAGCGGGGCTGAGGGGCCTCCTCGGGCCGGGCCGGGCCCGCGGGGGAAGGCCGGGGCCCCTCAGGCCGGGGAAGGCCAGGGGAGGATGCGGCTCCCCGACACGGCTCTGTCCCGCCATGTGGACTCAAACAACAGCGACACGGCTGGTTTATTTTCGTGTGTCACACTTTGGGGGATTTTTGGATGAACGTGCAGTGCAGAGGTGCTGGAAGCGCTTCTTGCACAGGCTGTTCCTGGCACAGCCGTGAGCCTGTGCCATGTGTGCTCTCCCTCACTAGACAATGGCTGACTGGGCCCCCATAGCGAAGGAGTACGACCCCCTCAAGGCTGGCAGCATCGATGGCACGGACGAGGAGCCCCACGACCGGGCCATATGGCGGGCAATGCTGGCACGGTACGTACCCAACAAGGGCGTCACGGGAGATCCTCACCTCACCCTCTTCGTGGCGAGGCTCAATCTTCAGACCACAGAAGAGAAGCTAAAGGAGGTTTTTTCCCGCTATGGAGACATCAGAAAGATCCGTCTGGTTCGAGACCTGGTCACGGGATTTTCCAAGGGTTATGCGTTTATTGAGTACAAAGAGGAGCGCGCGCTCCTGAAGGCCCACAGAGATGCCAACAGGCTGGTCATCGACCAACATGAGATCTTTGTAGACTTTGAACTGGAAAGAACTCTCAAAGGATGGATTCCTCGGAGGCTTGGGGGTGGATTTGGAGGCAAAAAAGAATCTGGGCAGCTGAGGTTCGGAGGACGGGACAGACCTTTCCGAAAGCCCATCAATTTGCCAAACATGAAAAATGATTTCTATGGAGAAGGATCATCAGAGAAAAGAAACTGGTCTCGTGAGGGAACGAGGGACTGGAGAACGAGGGACCGGGACCATGAGAGGAGCAGGGACAAACGCTGGCCAGAAAGGGAGAGGTCGTGGGCTTGGGGTGACAGTGAGAGAGAGAGGGACTCCAAAGAGGAGAGGAGCAGGGGGAGGGAAAGGAAGGACAGAGACAGGAAGGACAGGGATAGAGACCGGAGCAGGGACAGAGATACCAAGAAGCAAAGAGATGATGATAAGCACCGATAGGTGACCGTGCCTTGTCACGGGGTGTGTGACCGACCCTTACGGCAGCTCGGGGCTGTGACAGCATTCCCAGAAGGAGCTGTGGTGTTGCCACCTTGTGCCTGTGACTCTGCTGCCAGCAGCTCTCTGTAGTTTGGTTCCTGCTGCAGTTCAGATGCACACTGAAGTGTTCTTTAGAGAAAATAAACTTTTGTATTAATGTTTTTGAACTGGTGAGTGCTGTAAGAAATGCACAGTGTGTACAGGTATCCCACTGAGCCGAGCACACACCTTGTCTGGCTGCCTGGGTGAGGGGTTATCTGTGTGCCAGGTGTCCACATTTGTTATGAAACAGTCCCGTGCTGGAGACACAGGAATGGAATAGCAACAAACTTCTGAAACTTCTGTGCCCCAAAACAGAAACTGATGGGAAGCGGCTTCATTTTTGTGAAGACACTGGAACAGGCAAGACCTTTATTGAGACTGTGTCCTTAACTAGTTCTGCCAGGTGAGAGAGAAACATGGAACCAATCCAGTGTCTATGACACGGGAGGATGAAACTCCTTTGTACAGAGGAATGTGCACCACAGGACAGTTAGCACGTCAGAAAATGCCTCATGTTCCTGATAGATCCATGGACAGTCACTGAAAGAGGGTGTCATGGATAAATGTGGTTGCAGCTGCACCCACTCTGTCCTCACCCTTTTACACAGGGTTTAAATCCATTCTGGAAACTGGGTTTGCTGCTGGTTGTAGCTGAATTGGGGAAAATAGAGGGCAAAACATCTTTTTTCAGGGCTAGGATGGGTAAATACAGACACACCTCTTCCATTAAGGAGCTTACAATGCTTTCTAGAAAAGGCTCTGTCATGTTCTTTGTCATCATAAGCCATTCCTAAATATATAATATATTTAAAATTGTATTTTGTCAGTCTTGGAAGGGCTCTGTCCTAAACCTTGTCTGGTTTGAGGTTGTATTTCCATGAAGAGTTGTACACAGACAGATCCATAAGCTGCACCCCCAGGAATGGATGGTATTACTTTCCACCAAAAAAAAAAGACACAAGTCTTGCAAAAATACATGTTTTTCAGAAATATTTATTAAACTGTTAAAATTATTTACTGCTCAACCAAAAAAAAAAAAAAAAAACCAACCCAAAAAATGTCAGTGATCCTGCACTTGGCAGGCAGGATTGTTACACCCCTTACCTGCCAGCATCCTGGCCCCTTTCCTAAAAGCAGATTTTCCTTGAATATTGACAAACAATACATGACAGATCTTTACAAACACTTCCCTCGGCGCCATCCTTCCGACGGCACTTGGGGTGTGTGAATGCAGCATTGCAAACATGAGAAGGAGTGGTTAATGCCAGCAGGTCAGGAGGAGCTACCGAGGGGCTGAGGTAATGGGCTGCAGAGATGTGGGGAAGGCTGTCCTGCCTCCTGCAGTGGTTTGGGGCTGGCCCGACACAGCCCGGGCTCTGCTGTTCGTGCACCAGGCCTGGAGATTTCCTTTGTGCTGCACTGGCTTAGGCTGGGTCTGTGCAGTTGCATTTTCCCAGCTCATTGCTCTCAGCTGATTTCCAAAGGGATCTGCTTACTCAGGCCCACATCCTGGCATTGTTTCTGCTCGCTGCATCCCTTCTGAATGAGGCACACGACTGAACTGCGCTCGGGACAGACGCGATGGGGTCATCCACAATTTAACTGCCTGATGTGACTGCACTGCACTTCCTGTTTTCTCATATGGAAGTGGGTCCAGACCTTGGCAATTTAAGTATCATTAAATTAAGACACTCCCTCCATTTAAGAGTTACTTTTCACAGGAGGGGGGAAGTGCTGCTGTTTTAAGGATGTTACCAAAACATAACCAGGCAAAAACGCATCTACCCAATACCCACGTTGGACTCTGGTCACCGTGTCCCATGTAAGGCCACATGTCCCCCCTGCCCCGAGCTGCAGTGACACCAGGGGGGCACAGTTAACACTTTCCCTACCTAGAACATGCAGAAGGTGCATGTTGGAATGGAGCAGTTACAGCCAGGAGCAGGGCAGCACACAGCCCACCACTGCAAGGAGAGGTTTTACTGCCAGGGTTTTACTACAGATGGGTTAAGAACCATGTGCTGCTCACACACACTAAAAATCCACTCTTGGATCACCCTGTAATAAAAACAACTGGCCTGCAGTAAGCCCTCTGGAGTCCTTTGAGAGTTCCTCCTACACTCGGTACCTGGAGCAGTTGGAGCTTTGCTCCAGCCTGAGCTGTATTTCCTGTCCTTGGTGCCACTCCTGAGAAGAGGCTCTACAGGGCAGGTGGTGCAGCTGGCATGTGATGCCAACAGCAGCTCCCAGCCCCCAGCACTGAGTGCACATGCAGAAGCTGCCCCTGGCCCTGCTGGCACGAGATCCTCCCCACGAGCAGTGGTCTCCAGCATGGACCTTCCCAGCCCACGGCCAAGGCCACAGAGACACCTCAGCCCTGTCCTCACACGAAACCACGGATACATGCACCCTCTCCCACCTGGTCAGGTTCCTTGTGGAGAGTGTGGAGCAGAGGTGGGGAGTGCACTGGCACTGGGTGTCCACAACGCTGACGCTGTGGGGTTTTAGTGTTGGAAGGACAACCTTGGTCAGGCCTGGGGTCTCACCAGCTCAGCTGCAAAGCAGATCCAGCCCCAGCCCCTGGGGGTCGGCTGCTGGGCCGTTGCTGGCAAATTCAGCCCTGTAACGGGCTACCCAGACATCTACCACCACCAGAGGAGCAGCCTCATACACAGAATTCATCTGCTCTGCCCACGTAGTGTTTAGTTAAGAGAAAAGGTTGGGGTCATGTCTAGGTTAGTGAAATAGTTCACGTCAGCCAGCTGAGGTTGTGTTTCCCTCTGAAGTTGGGCAGTCTTACCTAGAAAGGAAACTGAAGTGTAACTTAAATAAAAACCTGTCTCTGGTAAAGATCTAATCCCTTTACAGCAGCTGCCTGCTACACTGCGAGGAAGTCCATAAGAAGGGAAGAAATTGAAGAGTTAGGATTCCTCCCTGTACGCAATTTGTTTTCCATTAATACTGCAGAACACAAGGCACGCTCACCTCACACATTGGCTCCTCGTGCTTCAGGCACTATAAGCACAAGGGAACTGTACACTCACTGTCCCTCTCAAGGCTACTCCAGTTATCACTGTGTCAGGTGCATTTCCAGGGGGCGACTCTGCAAGATGCCGATGCCAGCGGCACTGACAGGACACAGCAGAGCTGTGGGCTGCCACCAAGGGCTTCCAGCTGTCGTATCCCTCTTGAAAAAATTCTTACAGAAATAAAAAGCAAACAACCAATAGTGTTAACGAACAGGGTAAAAGAGTCTTTGCCCTGTACTAGATATACACTGCAAACAAACTTCTAATAATGGCACAGGTCCTTTTTTGGTTTAAAGAAGCTTGTGTTACTGTAGTTAATGCATGAACAAGATCAGAGACTTGTTATTCAGCACAAAAAAAAGTCATCTAGAAGCTTCCATGTCCCAGGGTGTCAGCAACTGTTACTACAAAGCTTGGGTTCCTGTTTGCAGCAGTCACCAAGTGAACAGTGAGGAATCCCTTTTGGAGAGTCTGAAATAACCCCCGAGGTGTGCAAGGCAAGTAAAAGTGACGAGCTGCCGCCATGCTTTACAGAAGCTTCTTGTTACGAGACTGTCGAGATCGACTGCAGCAAACCAAACACCTCAGGGGTTTAGTCACAGGTGTTGCAGGGCTTCTTGTCCTTGTTCCATGTAGGAGTCGTCTCTGTTTGAATGTGACCATTCTCTAAAAGTTTCCTGGAAGTGGATGTTTTTCTGTGATGCCTGCATACGTTTCTTATCACGAGAGAAGAAACTAAACCTTCCGTGAAGGGAGCGGTGAGGGAGGGAGGGAGAAGAAAGAAGAGTGTTTACCATCCTGAAAGCACTTCAAACACCCGCCCCAATACACAGCACAACAAAACACCGAGCAAAAAACTGTTTGCATCTGCAGAAAATCAAGGCAGAGCGGCCTGATGGGAGTGCATGTCAGAATGTTGTTAGGATGGAGTCATTGCAATCTCAAGCAGTTTGGCTACAGAAGCTTCAGATAAGCTCTAAATGCTGTTGACTCTACAAGGTGCAGGTATCATTTAGATGTAGGTTCCCCCTTCCCCAGCCCTCAGGTAACAAAGCCACATGATCCAGGTTAGTTTCTTGGCATAAGTAAAGTGGTATCTTTGGCATTAAATCTGTATGTTTTACCACAAAGCAGAAATAGAATTTTTTTTTAAGGTTGTCAGCAGGGAAGTTCACTAGATAAGAAAATAAGTCTCCACATTTTTTCCCAGTGTAGAGGTTTTGATACATAGACTTGATTCCTGCAAAAATGAATAAATAAATGCACCTATGTGCACAAGATTTTGCAAGATGAAGGCTCTAAACAAATGCACACGAGTGTGCACGTCATTTCCTGTCACACGGCTTGGGTGCTCTAAGATAATGACGTACATGAACCAACAGCCATTTAATACAGCCAAAAAATACAGCTGGAAAAATCCTTAGTATTGTTTTATTTGTATGGGATGAAGTTACTGGATTAGGCAAATTCCGTGTTCGTTGTGGGTTCAGTACAAGAGGTGTTAGTGCAGTGTTTAGGCCTGCTGAGAAATGCAAAAGCTGTGGTTCCAGTTACCAAAGGACTCAGCTGGCTGTGGATCCCTTTGGTCTCAGTGCTGGGTGGGCTTCAGGAGGTGAAGATTGTTTTGCCTGCACTGTACCAAGTGTCACAGAGTTGTGATCCAGGACAGGAACTGCTAAATGCTTCCACATTGCCAATATAACCTCAGCTTTGTCAGGGGCTGGAATATTGGTCAGGGCATAAACCTGACCCTGAGTCTGGGCCCACCTTCCTCAGCATTCTTCCTCCTCCCACTCTGCCTTCACCCCCCTCAGCACCACGATCCCAACCCTCCCAGCTGCCTTGTGCAGAGCAGGGAGTTCAACCTCCCATGTCTCTCAATACACAGGAGGCTGGATGATAATCACTGAGAATATTAAAAGTAATTACTTGTTGATTAGAAAGGGAAATAAACCACTACACAAGTTAAATGCACATAAATAACAACGTCAGCAGGACCTGAACTTTTGCATTTCCTGGCTTCAAATGTGCTTAATAGTGAAATAAGTCTTTTGCACTTAATTAGGCTCATACTTTTCTACCACCTTCATCACAGGAGCTCATGAGTTCACACACATATACTGTGTATTTTCAGGGCCAGAGCCAGCTCCAGCTGATCAAAGAAGTGTTTAGTGACTGAGCCTTTCTACAGAGCACATTTGGTCCTGCCGGCTCAGAGTTACTGTCTGGAAGCCCACACAAAGGACTGCTGTGTTTATACAGTCAGTTGCAAAGCTCAGTAATTTTTCACTTTATCAGGAAATTAAGCAGGAGAAAAATAAGTTTGTAAATCTCTAAAGGGTTCAGCTTTTAAAATTCCTTCTGAAACAATGAAAATTGTTATTATGGCTAGAAAATTCTCATGGAGGATGTTTGGAAAAAGCCTGTCTGTGGAGAGGAAACTGTGTCATTGCTGTAAATATAAAGATCATTAAAGCAGCAGTTCTAATGCAGAGAGACTTTGCATTAACAATTATCAGTATGTCTTCCAGGGAGAGCCAAGAATTGGATGACAGAATTGATTATGAAGAGTTTACACTCTATTCCAAAATACATAATTAGAGACAAAATATACAGGGCATAGATAGAAAGACATGAAAGCAACAGCCTGTAATTAACAGTGGAAATTAATGTGGAAATCAGCCACTCCATTCTGTAACTCTAACTAATGATTGTAACAAATTGTTAGAAACGAGTTTCTCAGAAAGCACTGGTGAAACTGTGAATAGCCTTGCTTAGGAAGCAGAATTAACAGATGCTGGTTAAAACTGCATATTGCACCAATTTTCCAAGGAATAATGATTGATTTGGCATGGCAACATTAAGGCAAAAGGTGATAACGTGTCAGTTTGAGGATGAGCATGGAGGACTGGGATGAGTACTGACACTGACTGGTCATTCTGATTGGCACTTTGATCCTCTGGGATCCCACTGGCAGCCAGGAGAATGCAACCAGCAGTGCTTGTTAACACGGGGTCATGCAAGAGGAAACCACAGTACCAAACATAAAAAAAAAATTCCTACAAGGGACACAAGTCTTCTTATTGGCTGCAATGTGGGATCGTCTGGAATCAATCCAGCTGCTACCATGGGCATTATGGCTGTAAAGATCCTGGTCAGGAAAGTACAGACACAGAAGAGATAAGACTGGAGCAAGGGAAAGAAAAAGCATTCAGTTAAAAAGAAAAGAGGCAAACATGATACACGGGGTTACTTGGAATTACAACACAGGACACGTTACAGGGAGAGGGGGATCTGCATCACCCAAGACAGCTCTCCTCAGTGAAAAACTCTTGTTTAGAAAAAACAGTTATTGTAGCAGTTTCAATTGCTTTTGGATTTCTAAAAGATACCACTTTCCTGTTGTGAGGCAGCCTGCAACCTGGGTTGGATTTCATCAAGGTATGACCACCTCTAGCAATGCAGAGCAGAGTGCACATTCTTGTTCCAAGAGGCAAACAGGCACAGACACAATGAAATGAAGGATGAAGGTGTGTGTTAAGAAATACAAAACAGCACTCTGCTGTGACTACTGGATATTGGCACAGGGTTAGAGAGGACCAGCATTACAGTTAAAGATTTCACAAGGGTTACAGTTGGTATTTTCAAGTTAAAAACCAGTATTGCAGGTGAACTCTTGAAATAACCTCCTAAGAAACTCCGTGGTTAAAGGGCCTATGTGTCTGTTCCAAAAGAACCCGTGTTACTTCTCATGCAGAAAGATGCCAACTGCAGGCAGCTGAATGCTTTTGGGAAACCTTGCAGCTGCTCTGGCAGCAGCACTTTGGAGCTGGCTCGCAGCAAGAGGGGTTCTTTGTGAGGGTTCAGCACTTCCACGAGCATTAGACAATCCATGCAGCGCAGAGGCTGAGAGAGCCGAGGGCTCTGTGCCCAGCCAGCCCCACACACACCTGCCAGCACACCTCCATCCGTACCTGGAACACCCTCTGTTTGTCTAAGGATTCTCCTCAGAGGTTCTCCCTTGTGCCAAATATTTTTTTGAACTGTGGACTAATGTCAATTAAAGATTAAGTTGAAATCATGAGAGACGTTTCACTTGTGACCAAATGCAGCTCTCCCCAACTCACTAACTGCTGTTCTGATTAAAATTGAAAACAAATGGGCAAACACTGTTGGATCATTAGCAGCAGCCAGGATTTCTATTTTTATGCAACGTGGCACATCCTGAGCTGCAGAACTGACAGACACACCAGCTTTTGTAGACTGCAAGAATAGGAAGAAAACTCCTGGCTGTTTGGAGCATGACATCAGTGATAAACAAGCACGTAGTCTTAAGGAGAAAACAAAAGAGTGTTTTCTGCTCCAAACAGAGGGAGCATTTTTAATCCTTGGACTTTTCCTCCTCAGTAAAGCCTCCTGGTTACATTATTTCATTAAAACTCTGTCATGTGATGTGGGAGAGACAAATATACCAGTCAGTCTGAGATCAGAACTCAGAGTTTGCCCCGAATGTGCCAACCCAGAAAAAAATGCTGATTTCTGTAGCTTCTCTTTTCCTTTCTTTATGGACTTGCAGCACTGAATCACCTGAGCACATCTTGGATGGCACAGGCTACACATCCATATGGCTCATTCCCTCAGACTCTGTGTGGTGAAGGGAAACAGGGCACATTGCACAGGCAAGCACAAAACTTCCCTTGAGAGGGCTCCTACTTTTGTACTTCAGCTTTTTGTTTAATCAGGAGGAAAACTCTGAGAGGGAAAAGCAACCCCACTTTCCTCTGTAAAGGCACTCTGCATGCAGAGAGCAGCACTGCAAGTTTCCATCACATCACTGGGTACAGAGTTCCTGTGCCAGAGTGTTCTCCAGGCAGCCAGAGGGACCCTGGAGAGGGAGAAGGGAGCTCTGGAGACACCTCACAGCAGGCAGGGACTGCAGCTGGGGCAGGAGGGTGTTGGGACAGGACAGAAGCTACACTTGGCTGCTTTGGTTTGCCCAGCAGTGACATTTCCTGACTTTTTAAAGCCCAACTGCAAATACAGTGTTGACAACACACAGAGAGGGGAGGGGGGAAGGAAAAGAAAACCCCGCCAGAGAAATCCTATCCAGACAGGCTGCAAGAATGAGACAAACCTGAAAACTGTTGCCATCCTTCAGATTACTCAGGTAGACAGTTTTATATTCTCTTATTTAATATGATGGCTAAGTGGAGAGAGAGCAGAGTGAAACCTGGGGACAGAGCATGACATCTGAAAGAAGTAATTTCAGCTTAGGCAGAGTGAAAGCTACTACCTCACCAACATGTGTTCTGCCTTACAGCCTCTATTTACATTTTTGTGCTGCCTTTGCTTCATCAAAGGCAGCATTTCAAATCAAACATGGAAGCTGCACAACACAAACTGTGTGAGCTGAAACCAGCCATTCCCTACAACAGAATTAGCTTTAAAAAGCTTTAAAAGAAATGTAAAAGAAAAGAGAAACTTTACAGTGAATATCTTGTGTGACACAGTATTACCATCATCATCAGAATGAAAACTGAAGTCCAGACTCAAAGTGTATTTTCTATTCATGTGAGAGGAAGGTTTCTCTCAGCACAGGCAGAAAGCTGCAGTCTACTGCAAATAATCAACAGTGCCCTTCTGACTTCATGGTGTTTTGGGTCAGTCCAGATCTTCCTATGGAATTTACTCTCACAGGGCTGCTGCTGTTATTATACAAGGACTAAAGGTTGTGGACATGGAGACAGGATGGAAGAGCTCTTTATATAGAAACAACTGCTCCAAAATCACTTATGCAGTTAAAAAAGTTCAGCTTCCGGTATCACAAAAATCCAAAGAGTTGCTATGAGATTAGAAGACAACGTGGAATAAATAAATTTACAGGAGGGAGTTTCAACAGAGAAAAGGACTGGCCAACACAGTGATTTTATAATTAAGTGATGCTCTAGTAGCAGCACATCTCTGGCATTAAGCTTTGGTTCTAACAGCAGCATTAATATTTTAGAAAAAGGTGGAGTTCTTTTAGCCAAGCAAGTGCCCATCCTCTCAGCAGCAAACAGAAGGGTTTTGTGCTGCCCACATAGTGCAAGTCAGGGTCTGAAGGCTTCAGTCAACAGGGAAATGGGCACAGTGAGGTCATGGGAAAATGATAATCCAAGACCGAAAGTTGTCCCAGAACTGGCAAAAGTTTTGGCCAAAACCAACTGTTGTTTCACATCTGCCAAGTGCTCATTCAGTGTCTCTCTCATATACAGTAGGAATGTGGTTATCTGAATTTTTAAAGTCTTTTAAATTGTCCTGTGCATAAGAAACATTTGGTATTTACAGACTATATCCAGTATGCTTAGTAAATATGCTACTTACAGTCGTTTGATTCCAGATTCAGGCTGAGTTGAGGGTTTTGGCTGAATTATGGGTGTAGGCTGTGGGGATCTAGTTTCTTCTTCCATTTCCTCACTTGAAAGAAAGAAAGAAAAGATAATTAATGTTCTCCTCCCAAGCCATGGAAGTACTTTGAGATCTACAATTCAATCTGAGGTAGCACTGCTGATGAAGGAATGCAAAAACATCTGTTCAAAACCCATTCAAATCAATTGAAGATTTTTTTATCAACCAAGGATCAGCACCTAGAACTTGGTCTTTGTTCAATATTTTCTTCCCATTGTGACAAGGAGAGGCAGAAGAGAAATGGATTGAATAAAAGGTCTAGAATTTTCATTTTAGACCCACTCCTATCCTCATTTTTGAAGTTCAAATGTATTAAATGTTTTTAATCTTTCTAGTTTTCAGGGCAGACCTGGGAGTTAGGGAAGGACAAGTTTGAGGTACCAGGTTCAAACTGAGGCTGTATTGCAGTCTCTGCACAAGCCTTTGCAGAAACAGGGACTTGGACAGAACTTCAGAGCACATTTATTGTTTCTACACCAGCCCTGTGGCTCCCCTGAGTATATCATCCAGCAGGAGAGGAGATGTGACCCACCTTTTGTAATATAAGAGCTCCTCTTGAAGCAAAAACACTCTGGATTTCAGTTCATTCCTCTCGTGAAGGACATCCCGGAGCTCCTGCAGGGTGAACCTTGGGCGATTGGGATCTTTTAAGTCCATTGCCATCTTTTCTGACTCAGAGAGACAATCATCATTGTTTGGTTCTGCCTAGGGAGTGAAATGCGGGCTTTAAATTCACTGTCCAATTCAAATGTCCAACTTTTGATCAGTCAGTTTTAGGAATTCATACTTTTAACAAATGAAGTAAATCAGACATCAGTTTTTTTATATAAACATTGAAAAGGTCATGCAGTTCCTTCCAGCTCCTCCCACAAAGAGGTGTCTTTTTCTAATGTAAACATACAAAATGGAGATTTAAGTTTCTATCCCCCCTTATGCTTTCATTAAAAACCAGGAGGGGTGTTAGCACCAGATCTGGCTACAAAGTGGCAGGAACTGCAGATGAGGTGTTTATACATTTATACCCTTACCTCTTCTTTTCCTCTAAGAGTTCACTGGAAGCTTGGAGGAATTTTATCTCCCACCACCCAGTTTCTGTGGCTCCCAACAAGCCAGAATTTGCCCTCTAGGTACGAGTCTGGATTCCCAGGCCTGTGGGGCTGCTTCCTGTCACCTCCAGCACTTGCTCAGAACTCTGTGGCATGAAGTGCTTGTGAAAACATGGTCTGTGTAAGCACAGCACACAGGAGACCATTGCTCAGGTCCTGTGCTGTTCCACTCAGTGGCTGCACAGCCTTAAGAGGTCTGCAGGATTTATAACAATACAAATAAACGCAGGACATTCTGTTCCAGGAAAAGACATTTGAAATGTAGCAATGTCCATTTGAAATGTGATGCTTTTTGCAAGGACTGATAGAGGCCAGCACATGAAATCAGAGCTGCCAGCAGCCAGGTCAGCCAGTCACCCTCCTGGGAGGATGCAGAGATCAGAGTCTCAGAGCTCCTGTGTGGCAGTGACAGCTTGCTGGGATACAAGCTGGAAATTTGAGGAGTTGGGTAGTGAAATTCCTACACAGTCCATTTTTTGTAATCCTGACCCTACCCTCTTCTAAGCTCCTGTGTTTGTGAAATGGTTTTGCAATACACTGATCCGTGGTTTCAGGCTGAACTTGGCTAAGGCTGGTGCAAGGTGAATTTCAGTGCCTGTCCTGCAGGGATGAGGCAGTGGAGTGATGCTCACCTGGGCACTGTTTGATCACCCTTCTCATCCAAACACATTTCTTTGCACAGACTACATGGAATAAAGATTGATGCAACCTAACAAGAGGTTCAAAGGGAATTACCCAAACACTTTTCCTCCTCTTCACCCCCTAGGTACAGGTCTGAGCTGGTGTCTCTTCTTTTGGTTGTGTATTTGTCCCACATCTCTGCCCAAAGGAGCTATTTTTGCTAGATTTGGCTCAAATCAGCAAAGACTGAGCAGCCTGTACCCCATGCAAATGTCCTTGGCTGAGGCCAACAAGCAATGTCCATTCTGGAGCATGCAGCTATTCCAGCTTTCTGCAGCTCCTGTGTAGGCAGTGTCCTGGCAGGGGGAGCAGGGATGGCTCTAATTAGAAGAGGCACCATTGCCACAGAACTGATGAGTTAGAGAGAGGTGAAGAATGCATCCTTTCTCTGCAGACACTGAGGACACTTTCACCCCTGCTGGCTCCAGGCCTGGGCTCCCCAGCCCTGTTTACAAAGCTGGGTGTCCTGGCTGAATTAACAGCAATGAAATAATCCTTTTCATTATTAATACAGTGCTTGCCCAACTCAGCAGTGACATGTTAACACAACACTGGCTGTCACATTCCCAGGTGACCAAGGTAACCCATCAGCACTTGTCTCTGCTTTTTGATGTGTATTCCTGATGTTTCACTCTCTGCTGCAGTCTGTCAGGCATTTACACCGTGGAGCTCTTACCAATGCACCAAGCTGAACAGCTCTGTGTGAGAGCTCCTCTAAGTTCTTAAATATCATGACATCCCTTATTGCATTTCCCACTCTGCTAAGAGCATCATTAGGAGAAGCAAATGCAGTACATTTGCTTCAGGAATAAAAAAGTAATGTCATAGGCACAAAGGAAAATACTAGGAACCATAAAGAGGACTAAGGGATCAACAGATCAGTGCATCTTTCTCTCAGGAAGCTCCCCTCAAATTTGCATTCCTGCTGCTCTGATCTCAGCCCAGCTCCATTTGCAGACTGTCACTTTGCCTGTTCTGCAAGAACCTGGCTCTGCCAGTGGGAATGTTTGCTCTTCTTGAACATCTGTGCTCACAACACTTCACTGCACAAATTCTAATGGGAAGCAAAAGCAGAAATAAGGCCAAAGTTGGTACCTCTAAAAAGTGCCTTGAAGTGTTTATATGTTGATTTGGTGGCACTTAACCAGCTTAGTCCTGACTGATCCAAAGTGCCATAAGCACTGCGGGGACCAGGTGTGCAGAGCTCTGCCCTGACTCTGGGGCTGCTTCTGGCACAGTTTCTGTTCCACTGTGGTTCATCTGCCACCATCACCCCTGTGCACCCTTGTGACCCATCTGGCCTTGAATATTTGCAGATCTGGCAAAGCTGAAGCTACTGTTGGCTGTTTGTCTTTGGAAAACCCAGACTCCCCAAGGAATTGGTTTGTTTTCCTTTGGGGGAAGGGGTAGGTGTGTACAAAGAAAATGAAGCAAACAGGCTACCACAGCCCTGCCAAAACACAAAGAGGTACCTGGTATGAAGCCCAAAGCTTTTTAAAAGGCTGTTTAAAAAGTGATTCAAAGTGCCTCTTACCTTCACTTCCTCTCCATTTTGGCTGGCCTGGCTGTCCTCACCCTGCAGCTTTTCTCTGAGCTTCCCCAGCTCTGCTCGCAGGTTGCCCATCTCCTGCTCCTTGGTTTGCAGGTACGCTTCCAGCTCCACCTTCTGCTCGATCAGCGCCTTCCCCTGGGCCTCAACCACCGTGATCCGGTGCCGCAGGTCGTGGTTAATCTTCATTAACCTGTTCTGCTGCTGCTGAAGCTGCAGAACATCCATGCAAGAGCTCAGTGTCCATTCAGCCACGAGCCATGATGGCCCAGTCCCGAACATCATCTTGAAGTAGTGGGTTCCTGTTGCATTTAATCTGAAAATTTCCCCTCCCCTCCTCACCCCCAGATTGGTTTTTCTAATATCTAATTATCTACTACAGTTCCAGTCACCCAAATTTAATTGATATCTAGAGTAAATTCCCCTAGCACAGGGAGCTTTTCAGATAAAAGCAAATCCATCACTTCTGATATTAGTTCAAGGATAGGGTGGCTTATGGGATTCTGAATCAAATCTTAACCCAGGGGAGAAGAAAGACAAGGCAGAGGACTCCTTAGTGTTCAGTTTATAAGTACTTTGCTTTGAGCTCCAAGGCTCTCCCCTAAGGCAGGATGTGAGTGGACAGGATGTGCTGGGTGTGTGTGGACAGCCCCAGCTCGAATGGCTGCAGCACCTGCCAGAGGCACTTGGGCAGAGCAGAGATCACCTAGGCCTGGCCTTACTAGCACCAGGAAAGTCCCATGGCCTAAGGACATGAGGCAGTGTGAGGAATGGGAAGCAAAATATGGGTAAGGAGGTCATCCCACAGAAAGTGCCAAATCTCACGTCATGCCCGGAGTCACAGTGGAGTCTGTGACTCATCTGAGGCTAAGCCCTGAACTGGTCACTGCTGGCAGGGGTGGCCTGGGCTGAGCAGTGCCCTTCTCGTGCAGAGGTGATCCACACTGCATCCCTGGTGTGGGACTGCCCTGAAGCCCTGAGCCTGTCCATTCTGGACACTCCCCTGCTCTGCTGGACGCTTCCATTGCAGGACTATTAAACCAGCACTGTTCATACTTTCTATATTAACTTCAAACTCAAAACCACGCCATGGAAGTGTGAGTGAGAAAGCAGAGAAATAGGGAGGCTAAGAGCCACTTACAGCCTCTACATCCTCATTTTTCAGTCCAAGTTCCCGGTCCTTTGCCCTGATTTCATCCCTCTGTTTATCTACCACTTCCTTCAGCTTCTTCATGACTTGCCGCTCTCTCTCTGACATCCCTGGTTAAAAAAAGAACACAGGACACAGACTAAGGACAGTCAGGAGCTGCTGAGGCTGAGAACAATAACAATGAGAAATATTTGAGTAGACTCTGGAAGTTGCCTGCTGGTAGAATTATAGAGATGCTTTTGAGGTTACTTCAAGGGTAACAGAGAACACTGATGACAGAATCCACTCCATAAAGCCCCTGCACAGATACTCCTTAAAAAAGGAACTGACAGTCCTCAGAAACATTTATAACAGTGAGTGACACTGCTGCATCTTGCTGCCTTAGTAGTTTTACATCAATGTTCACACCGTGCCCCAGGGAGCTTGGTTATCTGTGTTATTCTCTGGAATCAGCTGGCCAAGGCCTTGAGAAAATTGTAAAGAAGATGGTCTGGATCTTCAGTAAGATGTAAATAACATATCACTGTTGTGGATTGCATCTGCATCCAAACCAGCAGAGGAGCACTGAACTAGATTGATTTTTAGTTGAAATCCAGATTTGTGTTTGGTGAAAAGATGAAATTGGACCTTCAGAGGGTACCCCCACCCTGAATGCAGAACCAAAATTTAGTCTGAATTATGGTCACACATTTTCTCCTCATGTTTTGCCACCCTTTTCCCATCCTATTGTGTGGCAATTCATATTTGGAGTAAGTGTACTTGAGAGAAAAATACTTCATAGCATTTCACTGGTGAAAGGAGTTTGGAACATTGCCAAGAATCCAACACTGATCCTGTCTGAAAATAAAGAAAGGGTTAGATTAATCTTAAATCTGACCAATGAATCATTAGGAAATGTCATAAACCACAGGAAGCATTCTTCTATTTGCCATGACAGAGATAACGTGGATCTGGCACTGCAGTGAAGGGCTCTTGAGAGCAGACACAGACCAGAGGTTTTACCTTGGTGAGGTGATGAACCTCCTGCCCTGACTTTCCCTGAGAATGGCACAGAGATGTGCAGTTTGGTGGTCCTGAACTATCACATGAAATCATGTTGCACAACATCCTTGAAGATGAAAACCCTGCAGCCAGGGCAGTGTGTGGCTCCTCTGGCCAAAGTCCAGCCCAAATCCAAATCCAGGCTCTGCTGCTAACTCTGTTAATTTTGGCAAAGTACTTTGTTATGTGGGTCTTCAGCTTGTTCCATTTACAAACTGCAAGTGGTGCTAATTCACTCCCCACTCTGGGCTGGCTGGAAAGCTGCTTCCTTTTTAATGTATTAAAGCAGCTCCCACATCAGAAATATGCTCTATATGCATCAAATGTATCCAGCCAGGAAAGGCTCTACTTTGTAACATCAGCTCAGACTTTCTGGTTTTGTTCTTGCCTCATCAGAGAAATCCAGAGTCGTTCCCACAAGAGAATTTAGCTGCATGTCTTTAGGAACTGCAGCTCACAGGTCAGCTGCAGGATGAACTGATGGATAACAGAGCAGGACAAACCTCAGAGAAGGAAAGGGAGTAACTGGTGGAGGTGCCCTCCTGCAGCAGCTGTGGACTCCCAGGCAGGGAGTGGACCAGAGCAAACAGCAGCTCCAGTCCTCTGTGCTAAAGGACCAGAGCTGTGGTACTGCAGAGAACAGGGAACTGCTCTGCTGGGAAAAGGTCTGGTGGTCATGGCTGGCCAGGAGTTTGGTTCACAGGACATGTTCCTGTCAAACCCCAGAAAAGAACTGACAGTGACATGGTGTTCACATTCTAGTGTTACATTCTCATCCCTTTTAATTCTGTGGTACATTTGCCTGCTCTATTTCTGGAGCCTGGTTTTTATCAGCTCTGTGCTGCCCTGGGTTCTAGTTCTTCACAGGATAATTTTAATTCTTTGCTGTGGTACCAGCTCATACCCACCAGGGAGAACAAGTGTCACAAACACAAACTGCTGCTTAACTATTTTATAAGATCCACATTCTTCTATCACAACACAGGTCTGGTATTTCTCTGCACCCACAAACCTCACTGCACGTTCCTGGATCCACTCACTGCAGCCAGTCTCAGGGCTGGGGCCTGAAACATCAGCTGTATTTAACACCAAAAGAATCTAAAACTTGGCCTAGAAGTAGAGGGACTGCAGTGACACTTTAGACTGGTGGTTTCACCCAGAAGGAGGCAGCACTAGTGAATGCAGCTGTATCCATTAGTACTCGTGAGATGCTTTGAGATCTCTAGATAGCAGGTGCTATTTAAAGAAAAAGTACTATTCAGTGCTGACTACTTTTCCTCCCACTGTGCTCATTTTTCTTGCTAACATTTGGTGAACCTAAAAGGTTTCAATTGTGTGCACAGATCACTACAATTTTTATTTCAGGAAGCAGCGGGGGGGAAAGGTGGGGAGTTTTGTGAAACAGTCACATCTTCCATTTCCTCAGGCACTGGGAAAGAGGAGAGGGAAATCACTAAGTGCCCTAAATGTACAATAATTATCTCTAAATGGTTCAAACTCTAATAAATGCAAGATCTTAAATGGCACACCCAGCCAGCTTCCCCAGGCACATCCTATGAGCAGCTTCCTGTGGTTTGCTGTGATCCTGGCATTGTTCCAGCAAGAAAAAGGAAAGCAGCTGCAGGGGAGGACACCAAGAAAAGAAACTGGAAAAAAAAAAAGAACATTCCTTATGTTTAGTGATCTGTTCAGTGCTGTGTCCATACAACATCTATCACTACAGGCCAAGTGCCAGGCAGAACCTGTGGCACTGCACCATTACCTAAATGCTCAGAACAAGTTAAATGCCTGTTCTGAAGGGATCTGTAGGTCCTGTGGCACAGGAGGATCACACAAGTGGTGCCATCCTGCTGCCTGTCCCTTACCACAGCCGGGCTGAGACAGCAGCACCTGGCAGTGGCACAGCAGCCTGCTCGTCCTGTTTGACACACTTGGGTCAAGTTTGCATGTGGCATTTTCCTCAGATATTCCCATCAGCCAGCACCATCAAGCACTGCTCCGTTTGGGCTTGGGAGGAGTCACTTTAATGGGTGTTACAGGCTCATCTTTAACCCCTCCCTTGTGCTTTGCCACAGGTCCTTTCACAGGAACCCTGCTCTGCTCACACTGCACAGAGCACTCCTGTTCACACGGGACTGCCTCTGCCTCTCCCACCAACACTTCGTCACACTCAAGTGAGGCTCTGAGGATTAATTGGCAGGATTGACTCTCAAGATCTTGCACACTCAAATCAGAGGCCTCTGTTGCCTGTGTAAATTAACCCCTCTTGCTGTCTGGTGAGTAAGCAGCGAGCTGCTGATCCCTGGGGCCAGCACTGAGGGGAGATGTGATCACAGTGCTAAACCATGCTCACACAGGAGCACTGGAGTCTGCTCAAAATTAGTCCAGCTAACACAGGATTGAGCTTGAAATCCTGCCTCTCTGGACTCTACATCAGACCAAAGGACAGAGACTGAAAAAGAGCAGCAGAACTGCTTTCTGACACTATCCAAACAAGTCATTTGAGACAAATCTATCCCTGCTCATTAATGACAATATGTCCTAAAAGAAAAACAGTTGGGTTTGATATAATAGATCCCAATAATTACATGGAGTTGATATAAATGAAAGATTTCACTTAAACTGAATATTTTGGCCAAAGAATATCAGTGATCTCAGAATCTAAGCTCTGGAATGGGCTTATGGGTTTTGTTTGTGTTGTCATACGTGGGTAGACACAGTAAAAATAACAAGAAAAGCACGTCTGGCATTTCTTGGCTGGCTGGATGTGAAGAGTGTGGCTATATTTAAAATCAAGCACATGAGCTGCAGTGAGCTAGATAGCCACTGGAAGGGAAAAAAAGAAGGGGAAAAAAGAAAACAAAGGGGAAGCTGGTTCTTTATAACACGATGTCAGTCTTCATGGTCCATGACTCATCGCTGCCATTCTGAATTTTGCATGGAGTTTGTCAGCCTGATGTTGAGCTACAAAACCCAGATCTGAATTAATCTACAGGGAAAAACCACACCAGAATATCCAGTCAAAGTATTTTGATAAAGTATTGCTTTTTGTAACAAAGCAAGGACTGAATTTGAAGTAGCAAACTTGCCTTCGTGCTTCTGAAATTCCTCTTCTGTGAAATTAATGTCTTTGTGAGACAAGTTTGTCATCAGTTGTTTATTCTCCTCCTGCAGCTGTGCAATTTGGGTAAGAAGATCCTGTGCTTCCCCTCTCCAGACATCCTCCACCAGTTCTAATTCCTATAGGGTAGATCAGGACAACACATTTATATTTTAAAACATGTTAAGAGTCTTTGACTGGACAATTTACAGATCAAACTAGTAATGATCCTACTGATTCTTATGGAAAACAATTAAATGAGACTACTCTGAGTTTCTTAGAAGACATCTGCTTTTCTAATGCCACCACCAGGAAACCAGCCACCAGTCCCCTTTGCTACATGCTGAATGTAAATACCTGAGGGGATCATTCCTGGTGCAAAGCAAGCTACCAAAAGCATGGCTCCTTATGCCCTGCTGTGCTGTGAGGACCAGATTAAGGGGGCTGCTGTGTTAAACAAATAACCAAACAGGAGCACCAATTCCCTCCTGTGCCTGCACCCCAGGAAGCAGCTGCAAAGCTGGTAGAAAGCCCCCAAAGCATCCCACAGCAGGGCCAGGAACTCAGGGGGGACACGCTCGTTCTGACACAACAGCCTGGTCTAAATTCCTGTTATGAAACACAAGTGTGAACTGATGAGTGTGTGATCCAGTGCAGCAAAGCCAGAGCTCCTGGTGCACACGGTGAACACAAGGCCAAACCGTGCTGCTTCCCATGTAAATTGTTCCCTTGGAATGTCCTGAGTGGTGCCTGTGTTAGCAGCAGCCAGGCCAGTCAAAACAGCTCCCATTTGTCGGGACACTGTGTCGAGAGCAGCTGTCACCAATCCTCACGAAGGTCAAGTCAGGACAAAAAGTAAAAAGTCCTTAAGGAAAACAGTTGTATTTAGAACCTTGCTTGTTCCAAAAGCTTCTCTGTATATCTCACTTCTGCAGTGGGGGCCATTCCCTGCTCCATTTTCACTTATGTTCTTCAAACAAAAAGCTTCATGCAAATCCCTGGAGCCAGGCTGAGTCACTGCTGACTTTCACATCCATCCACATGCCCCTTTTTCCTACCTAACAACAAAACACATTCAGGCAACAACCCAGCCAAGCACCGCTCGAGGCTAAAATAAGCTCTGCTGAGAGCTTAAAGGATAGCTCTCTGCTTTGAATGTATGCTCTGATAATGGGAAGTCATGCTCCTGATGACTTTTGGGTCCAAATGCCATTATATTCCAGCATTTATTACTGTGTTGCTGCTAAAAGTGTTGCAGAAAACATTCTGTGGCAAAGAATAATAAATAGCAAAGGTGTGGTGAGCAGATTTAACTATTAAAAAGGAAAGAAAATGTAATTAATCACTTATTTTACTTGAAACTCTTAATCTTGAGAGAAAAGAAAATCTGTAAGGAAATTGATATTTCCAAAAACCTGGATTATTTACAGTGATGCTGCCTGTTACAACTCTGTAGCTAAAATAACGCAGTGACCTATTTTAGCAATAAACCAGCACATTCATCACTTACAAGCAGATTGATAAAACCAAAATAGAACACACTCACAAACCCCCAAACAATGTAAACTTCTATCATTTATATGTGGCTGCACTGTAAACACACAACTATCCTAAGGTTTGCCTAGGCAAACTTTGTCATTTATTGCTATTGAAGAGCCCAATGAATTGGAGCAGAAATTAACTTCTGAATCCTCATTAATGGAAGTACCAGACAGGGGAGGCACATCCACGGGCCAGGCAGTGCCAGCCAGCTCAGGGAGCCCCAGGCAGTGGGTGCTGAGCCAGGTTTACACACAAAACAGATTCACCCATAAAGTTTAAGTGCTGAAATCTCATAAACTGATGCTTGCAATGACCACTAAAAGCTTTTCTGGGTGGTTTTTTTATGAGGGTTTGAGGTCAAAAACTGTTTCTCAGTATCTGATTTTTTTTTTATTATCAGCACCTGTCCTGTGAAAGAGTCTTCAAACCCTCACATTGGAACAGAGAAGACGTGAGACCACAGTTCTATGGGGACAAGCACTGGGAACCAGCTTGATTAAAAAAAAAATAAAAGGTAGGTATCATGCAGTTTATTTTCCTGTTAAAATCTGTTTAGACGGAACTAAATTGTTTAAACACTCTGAGCCACTTCATGACCCTCAGAGAAGCTGACAGAGCAGAGGTGGTTGACTGGCAGATCAGGGAGATCAGCTGACACGTTTAGGAAACTTTTTAACACTTAAAAAAACTTAGAGAAACATCTACACAGAACAACTTGTACAATGGCACTGGGTCAGTTCAGTATCTGCTTCACCCGCAGCCTTTGGTAAATATCCAACATATTTATATCTATTCTCTAGACCTTCTTTTTTCATACTCTTGAGACTTATCAAGGCTTTGTACATTAAAGGACTTTTACCCTCCTTTTCAGAGACATTGTCCTGAGAATTCCTCTGCAAAATGTTGCAGGGTTTATCCTGGATTTTCCATATGCTGGGCGAAAGTCCTTTAGCTGACTCTTTAAAATATAAAACTGGGATTTATCCAGGTAAGCCAAATCTTGAAGTTTGGGGTCTCTCTTCCTGAAATCCCATGTCCTGTTTATCCTGATTCTGTGTGTGCAATCAGGAATGGCATGAGGCAGCAGTGATGATTTAGCATAGTCATTTAGAGCATGCTGTCCTGCCATAAGAGGCTACCAGGGTATGGGAAATGCTCTCTACCTTGGGCTTTAATGGGAGTGGGGTCAGGGAACACTATGACCACCCCAGAACAAGCCAAGGGACATCTTGCCATCAGAGGATGGAGCAGCAATCTGGCAGAGCGCTCTTCCTACTCTTCAGCTCTAACTCGGCTCTGAAATCACTTGATTCTCCATCTCTCTCCTATGACTCTCCTAACCCGAAGTCTGTGCCAGGAAAACTAGACTGCTAAATCATTCCCAGCTCCGGAGAGGAAAGTGTATTCTTGTCAGTGACCTTTCCTGGCCTAGCAGGAAGCAGCACTATCCTCTCGTCAGGAGAGGGGATGGAACAGGAGTCCTCAGGGGAGACACAGTGGAAGGAAATGCAGTGACTGGGGAAGGGGTGGAGAAAGGGAAGGAGGGAGGAAACTTCCAGGAGGGAAGGAAACAAAAAACAACAACACGCCCAAAGCCTCAGCGACGCTAAGGCAGCATCCGCGCAGAGCCCGTGAGCCCGCCTGGGCTGTACCGCACGCGTGCCCCGCCCGCTCCCGCGGCTCCGCGGCATCCCGGCCCGCACCCCGGCGTCGCTCTTTGTTTTCCCGGCGGCGGCGGGGGGAGAACGGCGGCGGGGGGGCCGGAGCCCGGCTTCCCCCAGAGCGGCTGCGGCAGGCGGGGGCAGCCCTGTCCCCTGCCCCGCCGCGTCCCCCCGGTCCCCGCCCGCACCTTTTGGTGCTTCCTCTCCTTCTCGATGCGGTCCATCCTCTCCAGGCGCAGGCGGT
>VZSE01007255.1:1280575-1298579 GCA_013398275.1 Promerops cafer
ACCCGCCGCGCCGCGGGGGCTCCGTGCGGCGGCAGCGCTCACGGCCCGGCGTGGGCGGCCTCGGGCAGGCCCGGTGCCTGTGCGGGGTGTCGCCCCTGGCACCGCTGCACGAGGCTGTGCTGCTCGGGCTGCCCACCCTCCCCTTGGGATTTTCAGCCTCGCTGCGCTCGCTGCGCTCGCTGCTTTCCTGTCCCAGGGAATTGCTTGGCGGGAGGAAGGGCCGGGGTTGCTCTCTGGAACCAGCTGCTGCCTGGCGAGGAGCAGCGTGCTTCCCCTTGAATCCAAAGGCGTTGTCTTTAATCCGGGTGGTTGGCATCGGGAAAGTTTTGAGCGAATAGTTATCTTCAAGGGGGAATCAAATCAGCAGAATACTGAGTACCAATTGCTTTTGTCGTGTTGTAGAGCAGAGAGTTTTTTGTTTGGGATATCACAGATGTGAGAGTTGTTGCTGGGAGTCCTGTAGCAGTTGAAAATGACACTTGGCTGTGACACAGGACAGGGTCTGGAAGCTGGGAGATCCCCTGCACGTGTCACTAGTGGAAGCTCAGCAGCAGTTTGGCCTGGTGGGATGGGAATTCAGGATCACAGTGACCCTGAGAGCTCAGAACTCAGGTCTTCAGTCCGTTTGAAATGGTAACCGCAACAATGCCCGACTCTGCCTAAAGTCGACTGGAGAATGTATTTTTTTTTTCTTTTTGTTTTCCTTCAGACATCAGAGATAAAGTTTCCCCTGCAGTTGTTAATTTGACAAACAGCCAGGGTTTGTGGTTTGCTTGTTCTTGACTTCTTATCTCGACCACAGGAGGCCAGGGAGAGAGGCTTTTGTATGACTTTCTTTACCAAGAAGTTTGTGGGGTTTTTAAAAAGAGATTTCTGTGCAGAGAACTGCACACAACCAGTGAGTTGTGGGAGGGGAAGACTGAAGTGTGCCAAACCAGCCAGATTACAGATGGTGTTGGTGCCTGTGGCTGATGCAGAGCGTGCTGGCAGTGCTGGTGATGGTGCATTTGAAACCTCTGTGTTTGAAATAAAAACGTGTGATCCTCTTTTCCCCACACAGATTACAGGCCCTGATAACAAAGGGATTTATAAAGGAGATCGAGAGTCCAGTGGAAAATACACCTTTGCTGCCCACATGGATGGAGTTTACAAGTTTTGCTTTAGCAACAGGATGTCCACCATGACTCCCAAGATAGTGATGTTCACTATCGATATCGGGGAAGCTCCCAAGGGGCAGGACATGGAGACAGAAGGTGAGGAAGAGTCCTGGCAGGAAATCAGCTCCAGCTCGGGAGCTTTTCCCTGCTTGCATGACTTGTGAACTTGAGTAGGGCTCTCAGGATTCCCGTTCCTGCAGGTGTAATTAGCTGTTCTCTTGCACAGCTAAAGTGGATGTTTTTAGACACGCTTACACAATTTTAGGCAAAATCACCAGAGAATCCCTCAGCCCTCTGCAGACACTAATGCTTCCATCCTTTAGCCCTTCATCAGTGCCATCCTCTGATTCCTAGTAGGCTCAGCAGTGTGTAGCCTTAGTTGATAAATGTGCTAATATAAAACTTTTCCCCTAGCTGTGTAAATGACTGTTTTATCTGCAGCCTTTTGTCCTGTACCTGTGTTCATCTCTTACACTTTCCTCTAGGTGGTGGAGATACCTGGGATGGTATGTGGACTGCTTTTTGAAAGCTCCTTAGCATCTTGTCTCTGGCACATGTTCATTCACTAACAGCTAACTTGGCTTTTTCTCTGTAACATTGGTTTGGAGCATGAGAATGTCTTTTTAATAAACTACCCAAAAGGTCTGATTCTGAGCAATGCTGAGCACCTGCAGGCTCCCACTGGCAGGTTTATACCCTGAGCAGCTCTTGGGATCAGGTCCTTGCACTGGCCATGGCACTTTGTCTTCATGGCTGACAGAAGATTTAATCAGTTTAGGTGAAATCCAACTAAAAACTGAACATCCAAGAATGCTGGATGTTTTTGGCAGTGTTTGCTTTCTGTTGCTAAAGGGGATGTTGAGTAATCAAAAGCTTTTGGAAGCAATAAGCTGCTCGTAGGTTATGGATTATTACTGATGTACCAGGGGAAAAACTCAAACTTGTCATTTGCTGTAAAAAAATAAATGAATGTATTGCGTAGCAAGATATAAGGTTTATTTAGAAATCACTGACTGTACCTAGAAAGGCAACAAATTCTTGTTTTCTATTTTAGCAAGTAAATAATTTGGGCATTGAGTGCTTGTGGTCACTTAAAAAGTAGCACATTGCTAACTTCTGATTTTTTTAAAGACTCACTTAAATCTTTTATTGAGTCTGCATATATGTTGTAAAGAATATTAGTGCAATAAGACAATTTTCTGAAGTGAATTTACTGAGTGTTTTTAGACTATCCCTGCAACTGTAGTTTCTACTCTTACTAATAAACTGCACTTCATGCAATGACCAGTTGGCCATGAAAATAAGGGATTTGAGGTATTAGGAAAGTGAGTGTGGTTTGCACAACTATTTAGATTTTAATTGTAACTTGTATGAGTGTTATTCTCTGGTCCTCTCTTTTCACTGTTCCCCACAAGGTGTGTATTTTGAATAGCTCCATTTTCAGACTGTGATCTGAAACACTTAATGTACAAATAAAACTGTAGGAAGGTAGCTTCCAAGTCAACTATGTCCCTTGAAAGGAAAATATGTTGGGTTTTGTGACTTTTAAATAGAGCTCATTGCCCAGGGCGTGTCTGTGGAATGATACCTCAACCTGATGCTAGAAAACTTTGCAAATGACTTGCCTAATTTATAATTTTGTGATGGACAATTCTTTGAGGGTGGATGTATTGAAAAGGTCCTGTGATTGACAGTCAAACCACTAAATCTTAGCTCTCTGAGCCTTCCATTTGCTGAACTGTCTCAAGCTGGTTTTGTGCTACTGGTTTGGTATTTAAGTCCTCTCCTGCTTTCACAGCACACCACAAGTGAAGCCTGTGCCAGGCCCCCTGGGCACTGTGCCCCCTGAGTGCTGGGTTTCAGCTGAACTTGAAGATCACAGGATGTGATTTTTTGCTTCAGAAAGTGATCTCATGATTTGCCAGCATCATGATCTTGAGCTAAATTCTCAGTCGTTCTATTTTTGCAAGCTTAACAACTAGGAAAAGCTGTCATGTTAAGATAATTTGCTTGGAATATATTGGATGATATTGGCAAAATAGATATTAGTGTGTGGTATTGATCTCGTGCATTCTTCCATTCTGTTCTCCTGGAAAAGTGTGTGCACACTGGAAATGTGGGGTCTGTACTGAGTCTGAATTGTGTCTCCTCCCATTTGGATGTGGAGAAATGTTTTCCCACTTGTTAAACACCATAGAGACACGTTAGGGAAAGTGGTGCTACAGAAACTGAGCTTGCCTGTAAGGGCAGAAAGTGTCCAGCTGTACTGTCAGACCTTCTGCAGCAGGAAATTACATTTAACTGCTCATAAATTCATTGAAATTGTTAATGACTGAAAAAACTGACTTTCTGATGCTTCTGAAATTATTCTGCAGCTCACCAGAACAAGCTAGAAGAGATGATTAACGAGTTAGCAGTGGCCATGACAGCTGTAAAGCATGAACAGGAGTACATGGAAGTCCGTGAAAGAATACACAGAGCAAGTAGGTGCCTGCCTCCAGCCCCTGCCTTCTCCCCCTCCACTGAACTTGGAAATGGCCATTTAAACATGAGTCCATGAAAGCTATTCCAAGTGACTTCAAAAACCAGTAATTTAAATCCTGAAGGGCCTGCCCATAGAGTAAAGAATGTAGGTGTTGCTTGCAGTCATCTTTAAATTGGCTTCCCCTCATTACACAAAATAACATTTGCTTAAGTGATGTAAATTCTGCAGTTGTTTGAATGGTGTATTCATGGAGATCCCAGTGATGATATTATTCAGTCCATGTCCATGTAGGGACAGGACAAGGGGGGGATGGTTTTAAACTGGAAGAGAGGAGGTTTAGATCAGATACTGGGGAAAAATTCCTCCCTGGGAGTGTGGTACAGCCCTGGCACAGCATGCCCAGAGAAGCTGTGGCTGCCCCATCCCTGGAGGTGCCCAAGGAAGGTGTCCTTGCCCATGGCAGGGGGTGGGACTGGATGAGTTTTAAGGTCCCTTCCAACCCAAACCATTCCATTATTTGGTTCTCAGACTTTGGCTGAACTGTTACTTCACTCTTGAAGTGGGTGTGGTTTAATAATTGAGCCAAAGTCTCTTTCTTAAATGTTTTGTTGAAATAGAGCAGAACCACAGTTACTTTCATGGGTGAGAATCAAGGGCAAATATTTTTCATGTAAAAACACAGCATTATATCAAAGCACTGTCTCCTCAATTATTTGAAGCTATGAATATCTCCAGTTTTGTGACATTTGTTACTAATGGTCTGATTTAAGAAAAATCTGAATATTTAGAACCAAAGATGGTGACCCTTCAGAGATCAGAAGTTCCCTGCTTGACTCTGAGACTGAAAAATCAGGAGGCTTTGTTTGGCAGCTCAGAGGCCAGAAGGGTGGGCAGAATAGAGAAAGATGCTGCAGTTTATGTCCAAAGTGGGTTTATAAACAAACTCTTCAGAAAAATCCCCCCTCAGGTCTCACCTCTGAGGCTGCAGGGCCCTTCTGGCACACCTGTGGTGACCTGACACAAACCCAGTGCTTTATGTGCAGTGCTCCAGTTTCATGGCAGAATGTTTGCAGTTTAAATGCTTTGTTACTTACTACCTTTTTCTATTTTTTTTTTTTTTTCCCTCAACAGTTAATGACAACACAAACAGCAGAGTGGTTCTTTGGTCATTCTTTGAAGCCCTTGTACTAGTTGCCATGACACTGGGACAAATCTACTACCTGAAGAGGTTTTTTGAAGTCCGAAGGGTGGTGTAAGATCCTTCTGTGGTCCCGGATCTCAGTTCACTCTCTACCAAACATCCTGGTCACAAAGGAAAAAAAAAAGTCATTTAGTTTCTGAACCCTCTTTACTGAACTGTAAAACTTATTTGCTTATGTTCCTTCCTAGTTAAGAAAAAAAAAAAAAAGGATTGTTTTTATATATCTTCTGTAGCAAAAGCTGTGCTGAAATCTTGTCACTCTATTGGCATCATTTTTTTTCCACTGAGATCTGCCCAGTCTGTGTGCTAAGCAAGGTCCAGGCAAGCTGCAAACTCTGTAACTCACTCTAGTAACAAGCTGTTCTGTCTTTTCTAACTTTTTTCCCTGTTTCCATGAGCTCCTGCAGTTCTGTCCAGGGAAACGGTACAAGGCCCTAACGTGACTGTTTGCATTCTTACATCCTTAACCCTGCAGTAGGTGTTAGGAAATTGAAATAATCCCTTCTCCACTCACAGAAACTGCCAAGGAAAAGGTTAAAATTCATACCTAGTTGCTATTTAAAAGATAGTCATCAGCAACTGTCTTAATGATATCAACTTCTTCCCAAAGTTCTTTTTAATTAAATAGTTGATATGAAAATGCTTTTTTTTTTCCTCCGCTCATCACCAAATGTTCCTTACACGGTTTTTAGTCTCTCAAAGGTTTTATTTGGAAGCCAATTGTGTGCAGTGTCTTGGCAAACACTTGTGAACCCTTTGGCTTTTGCAGGTCCAAAGCTCAGACTGTTTGCCCAGTGCCCAGGGCAGAAGTGTTCAGGAAATCTGGATTCCTGAGGCCAAAGGGTTCTGGATTCTGGGGGTTTAATCCACGCTATGCAGCCCTTGTATTTAAGTGCAGTGGCAAACTCTGCCATGATCTGATCAGAATTAGCATAATGCTAAATACTGGTGTGTTTTCTTTTTTCAGGCACATGTAGATTTGTTTTTGTATAAAGTTACTTTCCTCAGTTATCTGATGATTGGTTTAAAAATTTAAGAAGCGTCTGATGTGGGTGCTGAGCCAGGATTATGTTGTGACTGATGTATATTAGTTGTAATCATTTTTGGGGGTGGGGTGGGGTCTTTTCCAGGGGGGAGCCTCTACAAGTAACACACAACAGTTTTGTACAATTAATTTAAAATTTGTTACAGGTTTTCATGTTCCAGGTAAAGTTTTTTCAACCTTGGGCAAACACTTGCAGCAGTTCTTCAGAGAGGTGGCTGTTACACCTTATTGCAACTGTTGTGTGCCAATATTTTTGTGTAAAACACTGAAAATTGAATTCTAAGATGTACATTTAAAAATTGCTCGTGAATCTAAATATGACCCAGGTTCGATAAATAAACAAATTCTTTAAAAAAAAAAAGCAGCTTTGTATTTTTTTTTCTTTGATACCTTAAGGAAGTACAGATTAACACAAAGGGGTTTTTATAAATTAGTTGTTTAGTAATGGCCATTAACTAAACCACAAGAAGTTCCATATCAACATGAGGAAGAACTTTCCAGGCAGAGCACTGGAACTGCCTGGGGTGGTCTTGGATTCTCCCTCTGTGGAGACATTCCAAACCCACCTGGATTTTTGTGTCAGCTGCTCCAGGTGACCCTGCCTTGGCAGGGGGCTCGGACTGCATGACTGCAGAGTTTTCTTACAATCCTAACGATTCTGTGATTCCCTGCTTTCTTAGAATATCAGGAATTCATCCAGAGTCCATCCTGCTTTGGGGGCAGGTAGAATAAATATCAGGTAATTCTGAACCTACATCTTAGCCTCTGGGTACTCCGGTGGCACAGCGCTGCTGTAAGACCCGCAGAAGTACTTACTGCGATAGGCAGCTCGCCATAAAAATAGGAATTTTTTGCTAAATCCAAAGTTTGGTTTTTTGCCACGGAGGCGAAGCCCGGCGGGGGTGGCGGAACTGATGTGCTGCGGAACGGGAGGTGCCGCGGTGTTTGTTTCCGCAGAGCGCCGCCGCGGCGGCCCGGGGCGGGGGAGCGGCGTGGCGGTGACACCGCCGGGCCAAGATGGAGGCGGTGACTGAGGGCAGCTGGAGCTCGCTGCCGGTGCCGCTGAGCCCGGGCGTGCTGCGGGCGCTGCGGGAGCTCCGCTTCCACCAAATGACCCCGGTGCAGGTGCGGGGCCCCGCGGCACTCCCGGGGAACGGGAGGCCGGGCTGAGGAAGGAGGGCGCGGGCGGTGTCAGGAGCGCCTGGGCCGGTCCGGGGCCGGTGGCGGTCGCAGCCCCGCGGTCGCAGCAGTCACCGCGTCCTGTAGCGGCGAGTGAGGCCGCATCCGTGACTTTCCCACCGGCTCTGCTTGAGTGATGTTCACAGCGAGCTCTGATGTCTCGGAGGAGTTTCACCTCGGTGAGATTTGCCAGCGCTTCACTGCTCATGTGATGCCTCTCTTTTTTCAGTCTGCGACCATCCCGCTCTTCATGAGGAACAAAGATGTGGCTGCAGAAGCGGTGAGTGCTTTTCCTTCGTCCAGCTCGTTGTTTTCCACGCTTGTCTCTGGAGCTGAGGGAGGGCTGACGCTGTTTCCACTCTCCCAGGTCACAGGCAGTGGGAAAACCTTGGCGTTTGTGATTCCCATACTGGAAATCCTTCTCAGACGAGAAGAAAAATTAAAGAAAATGCAGGTGAGATTAAAATATTCAGTACTGAGAGTATATTTATGATGTGCCAGTAAGATTTGAGAACTTCAAGAAAAGTATCCCTAAGGAAAATTGCCTGCACACAGAGTGGCTGTGTGCTCAGCTCTTTGGTGTGACAGTAACAATAAACTGTTTAAAACCTGGAAATAAAACTGGGGTGCTCTCCTTGCACTTAGATGCAGCTTCTCCTTTGACACCATCAGAACAGGGTTCTGAGCTGTTAGAAAAATGTCCCAAAATATGGAATGCACTGATACACTGCAAGTGAGATTTGAATGCTTTTTAGCATCCATTGACCTTGAATACATTTTAGTGTGCAGAGAACTTCACTGTCATTTGCTGTTAAATGTCATTATTAGATGCTGCTCTTTGAGCAGAGATATTTTACACATTGATACAAAGTCTTTCATAGACATTTTTGGGTGTTTTTTATACTTTATTGTATTTCTGTGGAAATATTTTGCCTGAAACCAGGCTCAAAATCATGGCTCATGTTCACTTAGCTTGTAAGGGAGGATTCTGCCCAAATCTTCCTTTTTTTTATCCCTACAAATTCCTGTTTTTTCAGGTTGGAGCTATAATTATCACACCAACGAGGGAATTGGCCATCCAAATTGATGAAGTGCTGTCACATTTCACAAAACACTTCCCCATGTTCAGGTGGGTGAACTTCATCATTTCCATGACCACAGTTCCTTCTGTCACTCTTGAACCAGCAGAACTTAAAGATGACCCAAATCTTTCTGTTTTATTGTTTTAGTCAGATTCTTTTAATTGGTGGAAGGAACCCCATGGAAGATGTTGAAAAGTTTAAGGAGCATGGGTGAGTGGTTTGTTTGTCAGTGTCTCAGAGCTGTGGTTTTCTCCTTGTCTGGGTTTTCAGCCCAGAGCTGTGCTCCTGCTGGTGCTGGAATGGGATGGTGCTGCCAGAATCTTTTGGGGTGAGCTGGGAAATTGTGGGGTCTGTTCCTGAGTGAGGTACAGCATGAGGAGAGGCTCTTATGTGACATCAGCACCATTTATCTGCTGTTTGGGTGAAGAACAGAGCTGAAAAGTGCCTTCAGTGAATATTTCACTTCTCCCTGCTCGTTAATTTCCTGCAATTGTTCGGTGCTGATACTGATGGTGGAGTTTTGAAGGAGTCCTGTTTGCCACTGGCTTTTGCATGGAGGTACTAAATATTTCCTGTAGCTGATAGTTGCTTTCCATGCTTGCTGTTTATATCCTAAAACTTTTATTGCCACAGAGGATTTGCTTCACCTGGGCGTGTTCCCCCCATCCCATGGCATCTGAAATATGGGTGCAGTTAAAAGTGACAAAATGAAATTGTTTTACTGAAGGATGCAGGGCAGGGCTGTGCTGTGATGACAATATTAGGAGTTCTCCCAAACTCCTCACCCTGTAGTTAGGGAATTGAGGAATTGAGGAATTGCTGTGTGTGCACCAACAGTGGGAACATCATCGTGGCCACCCCGGGCCGCCTGGAGGATCTGTTCAGGAGGAAAGCAGATGGGCTGGACCTTGCCAGCTGTGTGAAGGCTCTGGATGTGCTGGTGTTGGATGAAGCAGACAGACTTCTAGACATGGGCTTTGAAGCAAGGTATTGAAATATCAATTTATTGTTTCTGGTGGTTCTTCTGCAGTTTTAAATGAGTTGGTTTGTGATGGATGTGAATGAGCGTGGCCTGCAATGGCCTCCAAAGTTAATTTGTGCTGTTTTGTTCTTTCATCTTTGCTCTGTAACTACACAAAGGAGTTGCTAAGGGAGAAGAGAATCAGGAAATGTGGAGCCTTGGTGAACACGGAGTTTCCTTTGTTGAGATGTATGTTAGCATATCTCTATTAATGCTTCGTTAAATATCATTTTTCACACACCAGAATGGCTTAAAGCACTTTAACCAGTAAGCTTTGATCTCTGTTTTCTCTTTCTCTCAGAGTTAAGATAATTATTTCAATAGAAGTTTGACATGTGATAACAAAGCCTATTTTGCCTGTAAACTCCTTTCCAGTGATTAAACCTCTTCCTGAGGGAAGCCTTGGGACAGTTACACTTTCCATGTGCTTACTTGCAGCTTGAATGCCATCCTGGACTTTTTGCCCAAGCAGAGAAGGACAGGTCTGTTCTCAGCTACCCAGACCCAGGAGGTGGAGAACCTGGTGAGAGCAGGTCTGCGGAACCCCGTCCGCATCTCGGTCAAGGAGAAGGGAGTGGCAGCCAGCAGCACCCAGAAAACCCCAACACGCCTGGAGAACTATTACATGGTGTGAGCCTGGCCTCTGACTGAGCTTCTTCTTCCCTCTCCTTTTTTCCTGGTTCTGTCAGTAAGATTTTAAGTCTTGGCCACTTAGGATCACGTTAACAGAAGAGCCAAAGTCCATTTTCTTATGTTTTTCTTTTGCATTTTTTAGATCTGCAAGGCAGATGAAAAATTTAATCAGTTGGTGCATTTTCTTCGGCAGCACAAACAGGAAAAACATCTGGTCTTTTTCAGGTAATTCTGTTTGTGTTTCGTTGTGAGAACAGTTTGGTGTTTAATTACTTCAATTCCAAAACTGTGCCCTTTGTTGCAAAGGACTCAACTATTTTCAAAGTGGTTAATTTTGAGAGCTTTTTTTTTTAGAATATGGTGCCTAAAAAGAGATTAATCATTGCTTCATGTCAGGATTGTGTTATTAAGCAAAACATAAATTTTATGTATTTTAAAAGTAAGACATTATAGATGATTATATGATAATTATAAAAGTTATGTTCATGTTTTAAATAAAAATAGTGTATATTTCTGAAAGAGCTTGGGAAACTCTAGCTTGACTGTCTAAACCTGATCAAAAATGCAGGATAACCTTTTGCTTTTATGCCTGTCTTTATCACAACAGCACATGTGCCTGTGTGGAATACTATGGGAAGGCTCTGGAGTCCTTAATTAAACAGGTGAAAATAATGAGCATCCATGGGAAGATGAAGCACAAGCGTAACAAGATTTTCACGGAGTTTCGGAAGCTCCCGGGGTGAGAACGTGGGAATGGGCTAAACCAGCCAGAAGGCAAAACAGTGAGGGGGAGGTGGTTTTGTCTGACTCTTCTTCTGCTACTTAGTGTGGAAGGATGGCTCAGGTGAAGGATGCTCCAGGCTGGTTCTGAGTGTATTGATAATGTCACAAATTGTGCTGAGGTACCCAAAGTATGGCCACAAGCAGAGGGGAAATGTGACTGGAGCATCTCCACCCTACTTTAGATAATCCATGTGGCAGCACAGGAGGTGAGCACACTGCACTGTCACTTGCTACAATCACACATTAGCCCTGATGTTTGAACAAACTGGTAGCAAAAATAAGCTTTTCCTGATTAGCAACCAGAGTGGAAACCAGGGATATTACTTCACTAGTGCATGAACAAGAACATGGCAACACAGGGAAATGTTCTTTGGCAGCTTTGCAGGATGCTGTTAAGAAGCTCTTGCCTCATCAACTGTCATTTTTTTTTTATTGCATGGGACCTGAGTTTTAGCTTTTTATATTATGAGAAAAATAATTACCAGCAGATTGTAAGAACAGCTGTTGAAAAGAACAGCATGGCAGTTCTGCTAAAATTGTCACTCAAGTCTTAAGTCTTTTATTTAAACATTTATTATAGTACATTCAGCTGTGGTAGATGCAGTGCTGGCTTAAAATTTGAATTTGTAATAGGGGAATTTATTTGTCTTAGAAGTGTTATATAAATCACAATAATTTTCATAATGTTATGTAGAATTTTAGTTGGTGAAAGCTGCAATTACCTTGTATCTTGTCTCTTAAAAAACCCCAAATGTTTTAAAATGTTTTGTTCCTCACTCTCCAGTGAAGGTGCAGAACACAGCTGTGAGCAGGCTGGCTCTTCTCAAATGACAGGTTAATGAAAATACAGTTTTTCTTCTTCCTAGGGGCATTTTGGTGTGCACAGATGTGATGGCCCGTGGCATTGACATTCCAGAAGTGCACTGGGTGTTGCAGTACGACCCACCCAGCAGTGCCAGGTACAACTCCATATCCTGAGATCCTTTTTCTTTCTGTGTGGTCTTGTTACTGTGCTGTTCAGGGATCAGTTAGGAAGAAAAAACTGCATGAAACACATTTAATCACTTCCTGGAGGTTAATCTGAGAGAACACAGCAAATAATGCAGGAGCAAGGGAGGCTGAAAGAGTGCAGGTTTTGTTGCCACTGCTGTGAATTGCAATGACTTTGTGGTGTGTATGTGTCAGTCAGGTGAGTGATTGTCACATCTGTGTGCAGAGGTGACTCTGTGAGAGTATCAGAGAAAGAATGAGAGGTGACACTGGGGTGAAGGAGAACAGAGATGAGAGCAGGGACTGAGCTGACAGTGAATGGTACCTTGAAAGCTCACAGGAAAGGAGCTTTCCCATGGATTTTAACTTTTGCTGTCATAATTCTTCCAACAACTTGCTTGAACTTCACTCCCTAAACAGACACCCCTTGCTTTAGCCTAACAATTGAGTGGGATTGCCACACGTATCTTGTGTTAGGCTTTGCTAATTCCTGTTGGTTTAGTTTAGTATTTTCCATCCCACAAGATTTGCCCTTTTGCTGCCCAGTGCTTCCAAAGCAGCTGAGCTCTCCTGCTGGGCTGTTTCAGTGCCTTCGTGCATCGCTGTGGTCGCACGGCGCGGATCGGCAACGTGGGCAGTGCACTGGTGTTTCTGCTTCCCATGGAAGAATCCTACATTCACTTTCTCTCAATCAACCAGAAGGTGAGTAGGCTTTTGTTCTACCCCAAAGCAGGAAAGAGCAAGGGCACAGATTTACTGATAGGAGCCTTGAAATCAGAATTTGTAGAACTTGGGGTCATACACATGGATAATGTTTTAGCAGAGATGCAGAATTAAAAGACAAGAGCTGCTTATTAATCACCAAATACAGGGGATGTAAATTGAGCATCTGCAGGAGGGCAGTGCTGGCTTATGGTCCTGCCCCAGCCCTGCCACCAGCAGCTCACACCCTGCAGCCTCTCTGCTCTTTACTCATAACTCCTACAGTCTCCCATGCCTGCTCCTGCCTTTGGGGATTAATTGTGGGAATTCTCTGGAGACCTCCTCATGGGACCAGAGCTTGATAAAGCAAGAGATGAAGATGTTGCCTGTGTGGAACTGCAGTGTGAGAACTCCTCTGCTGTGTGGGGCTGATGGCCAGCTTGTGTGTTGGAGAGACCAAAGGGAAAGGGGCTCAAAGCTCACTGAGGATTAACTGTGCAAGAAGGGTGTGTTTGAGGTTTCACAGTGCATTTCACATCATTTGGTTGAACTTTTCCTTTGGTTTCATTTATTTTCTGGTTCCCAGTGTCCCATGCAGGAGATGAAACCGCAGACAAATGTGCTGGATCTTCTCCCCAAGCTGAAGTCCATGGCCCTGGCTGACAGGGCAGTGTTTGAGAAGGGGATGAAAGCCTTTGTGTCTTACATCCAGGCTTATGCCAAACACGAATGCAATCTGATCTTCCGGATCAAAGGTGATTCCCAGCAGGGCTGGTACCTCTTACAAAAACAGTGAGAGATAACAAAAGCATAGTGGTGTTGTCCACAAGCTTCAGCTTCTGATTTGTGATCTCACATTCACCTCCTGCACCATCAGATTTTGATAGAACTCCTAATTTTTTTCAAGCATCTTGTTTCAAGAGAAAACATTTAAATATGGAGCTCGACCAAACTGATAAAAGCACAAATAAAAGTGACTTAGTATTGTTGCTAGTATGAAGGTATAGAGTGCAAACAATACATTAAAAAAATGTTGATTTTTTTTTTTCCTTTCTCAGTTAAATTAACTTTTTATCCAGCAGGAAACTGACTTTATAATCTTTATTTCAACAGATCTGGATTTTGCCAGTCTTGCCAGAGGTTTTGCATTGTTAAAAATGCCAAAGATGCCTGAATTAAGAGGAAAACGTTTTCCAGACTTTACTCCAGTCACTGTCAATACAGACTCAATTTCATTTAAGGATAAAAACAGAGAAAAGCAGAGACAAAAGAAATTAGAAGAACAAAGAAAAGAAAGAGAGGAAAATCAAGGGAAAAAGAAATTTGTAAAGAACAAAGCATGGTCAAAGCAGAAAGCCAAGAGGGAGAAGAAAAAGAAAGTAACAGCTAAAAGGAAGCGTGAAGAGGTAACTGTGTCCATTCCCTTAAACTCCCAGGGATTACTGTAGTCTTTCCAATGGCAGAGAGCCCTGGGATTTTAGTGTGGTGGAACTGATGGCTGTAAAATAACATTTTAGGACTTGGACAAGCAAAGCTTTAAAAATTATAGAGGTTTTTAAAGCCAAACACTAAAACAACTTCTCAGCACTGATGCTGGTCAGTAACAGGATTTTTATTTCTCAGAGGTGCAGAAGTATGGCCTGAGGGTGCTTTTGTTGATTTTCAGCAAGTGTAGCTGGGAGTTACAGTTGCCTGGGTAGGAATTGAATATTATTTCCTGCTTGGGTATTTCTGGCAAACTCTGACTTGTAATCTTCTCTTGTGTTCAGCTGTATAGAATGAAAACCTTTTGGTGTTGTGTTTAATTTGTTGTTTTCAACCTCCAACAGGGCTCTGATATTGAAGATGAGGATATGGAAGAGTTGCTGAATGACACAAGACTCTTGAAAAGATTAAAAAAGGGAAAAATTAGTGAAGAAGAGTTTGAGAAGAAACTAACAGGCAGCCAAAAGCTCAAAGCAGAAACTGTTGAGGACATAGAGTCTGAAGGCTGACAGTTACTCTAACCACATTTTTACATTAAACCACTGTTAATTTCAATAAAACTGGATTTCTATTAAAAAGCATACAGAGAACAGAACTGACCTAATTTCTTCATAGAGAGACCTGGCATCCCTAAAGACACAGAGCCTGCAGTTGTTGAGAACAAAGCTAAAGCACCACTCTGGTGTGGCAGGGGCTGCAGGTTTCCATCAGCAGCCTTGTGCATGTTTTAATTTTGGATTTTTCAAGTCCATACCACAGATCAGTAACAGCACACCTCAGAATGAGTCTGGATACACCATAAGGGATTTTATTTTACAGTATCAAAATACTCCACCCCTCTTTAAAATAATTTAGTTGCAGCCTTTAGTAGCTGTAATAACTTTGGGAATTTTTTCAATAGTGGTCCATAATTATAAGTTAATCCTTCTAATGTCATTTCCTTGCCATGTTCATGTATCATCCTCCAAGTTCTCAGAACCCTGACAGCCACTGAAGATGACATCCTGTGCAGCAGTCTGAGTCACAGGTAGAGTTTAATGAGTTCATCACTGACAGCTGAAGGAGTCAACACACCCAGGTCTGTGAACAGCAGTGTGATCAGTGATGGGGAGGTGTAGTCAATCCAGGGGTGCTCCTCTGTTAGATTCTGACCTGTTTTCAGAGTGTCTGCTTTGTACTAAAAGGAAACAGAGACCATTTGTTACTACACAACTGCAAGTTAAATCCTCCTCTGGGCAAGAGCAGTGCTACAGCCTCAAGCAGATGTTTGTGGTAAAACTGAAGGAAGTCAAGTGCACAGACTGGTGCCACCTTGGTCTCAGCTCTTTTATCTTGTGTAAAAAGTACAGTTTGTGGTTCTGGAGTTTATTGGTTTAACTGTTTCTTACCCTCAGCTGCTCCTGTGCCCTAAAGGAACTGCTTTAGGAACAGAGTATCAAGACAAATTATGGCTGTTTGGTGCCTGACTGTACCAGGGAGCCACCCCATAATATACCAGAGCAGAGAGATCCAGATAATCAGAGATGCTTACAAGACAATTTTTCACAGACACACCAGTGTGCACCTTGGCTGGGTAAGATGGAAGTTGAGTTTCTCTTACCTTAAATCTGTCAGGCACGTCCTGCTGATTGAGAGGGAAGAGTCTTACAAACTTGAAACTTTCTGCTACCACATAAAATGGCTTATTCTGGGCTTTGGCACACACAGCAATTTGATTGGTGCCAATCTGTGGAGACAGATGGAAAACAACACTGCAGACTCAGTGCTTGCCTGACAATATTGCCCAGTTTCCAACAATTAACAGACATTTACTGGATAAAATCCAAATGGAAGGGACTTTTCAAAAAGCTTTAAATGCTTCAAAGAAATCAAGCTTCAAAAGTCCAGAGTTTACAGAATGATGTAAGAAACTCACAATTACCTTGTTGATAATGCCTCCACTTTCCACTACACCTTCAGCACCAACTAACACCAGGTCCACTTTCTCCATAATGTAGCTGTTAAAAGGGGAGAAAAAATCCAAGCCTTACTGGGCAATAGGAAAAATGACTTGCTGAATAGAATAGAAATTAGTAATTCAAACAATCTTTCAATTTTCTGCACTAGTTCCATCTACCTCTGGTATGTCCACGTGCTGTTACACATCCTTGGAGTGAGATTTCATTGGCTTCCCTGCAGGAATATTAAGTAGCCATATCTTCAGCAGCCACAGCTGATCCTGTGTAACTGCTGGAGAAGCTGAACTCTGACTAGGAATGTTCAGATTTATTGTAGTTGTTTCTTTTCTTATGTATTGGACTTGTACTAAGTAATGGTAATTTAGCAAATACTTTAAGAAACCACAAAATGATAACACTTGTGCAAATTAGGAAAAAAAGTGGCTTCTTTGTTTAGCACCTCAGTTCTTTTTTACAGATCTGTCCAAGTTCTTAGGTCTGGTTCTTTCTTTCATCCCAACATGCAAAATCAAATGCTTGTGTTGAAGCTGACACATTCTAATTGTGCACCTAAAGCTGTAACTCGTTTGGCCTGTTGGATGACTATGACAAACTAAGTAATATCCCTGGAGTTTGACCAAGCTGCTTACATGTAAGTTTATTTTATCTGTCAAAATCGTGATGAAAAATATTAAAATTTATGACCAGACCTACCCAACTGCAGCATCCAGAATCACAGTCACGGGAATGTTCAGCTTCCTCAGGGCTTTTGCCATTTTTTGCCTATTAAAGAAAATGTTTGGACCTTAAATTTATTTTTTTTTTAAGACTGTGATAGGAAAATATTGTTTGAAAGACTGAAGCTTGCGACTGCCACCCTTCCCCTGCTGGTAGAACAGAAAATGAGTTATTGTATAGAAATTGAAGGAATTGTTATGTGTTGTTAGTGGCATCTATTACCCAGTGTGCAGGGTTTACTCCTTCACTTATACAACAGTATCTGCTCTGAAGGAATTATTTGGCATCTTTAAATTCCACTGTTAGCTGTATATTTTACTTTGCTATGATTAGCATACTACTGATTATTTTAGCTTACTTCTTAAAGAGAATTATAAAGCAGTTGTCTCCCATCTCCTAAGGGAAAAGTAGGCTGCCTGGCACTGACCAAAAGTTTGTGAACCTTTGAGGAAAACCTAGATAGCACTAATTAGAATATTGAGTATGGAAAGTTAATTACCAATATTTTTAAAATTTCTTTTTCACTTGTCCAGAATAATGTGATATGAGTGACACTTGCCATTAAAAATGCTCCAACCAAGTTGAGCAGCTTTTCTTAGGGCAGGACAAGTTGGATGGTAGCTGTAACTTACCCTGTTAACCAAGATAAAAACCGAATTAATGAATACTTGCCCTGCTTCATCTGGCTGTGATTCAGTAACATAAACACTGAATCGCTTCTTGGACTCCACAGCTGCTTCCAGCACCCTGAGGACCACCCTGGAGTAGGCGTGTGTCAGTATTCGCTGCCAGGACAAAAAAAATGCACACATTACATTTGCTGAGCCTCGGGAAACCTTTACTTTTGTTAGCAGTGTCATGGCTTGCTGTGCAGAGCAGTGGCGTGCAGAAGCCCCCGTCAGACTCCTCTCCCCTCCCGTTCCTCCCTCGCTGCCAGCAACAGCAAAACCGAACAGGAGTGACCCTGCCCCGGCCTACTCACAGCACCATCTCTGATGAAAGGGTGACACAGCTTGGCGATTTTATTCCTCGAGAGAGAGACTTTGGTCAGGAAGATCTCCCCGCGCTCGATCATGATTTCTTTGCACTTGGAGTAGTCCTGGAAAAGAGCGGGATGCTCGCTCAGCGGCCGGAGGGTCCCGCAGCAGCAGCGGGGCAGAGCGGGCAGCCCTTACCGAGTACTCCAGGGAGGTGAGGCTGATGAAGCGCAGGAAGAGCTCCCCGCCGGAGGACACGGCCACCGAGGAGTCCACCCGCGACAGGGTGTCGATGGCGTCCCGTAGGCTGTTCCGCAGGCCCTGGATGGTCTCCCCTGGGGAGAGGCAGACACGCGTGGTCAGGGGGGACACACGTGTCCCCGGGGACAGCCGGGGCGCTGCGGGGTCCCCGCCCCGCCGGGCGCTGCGGGGGCACCCGGGCCCACCTCGGTCCTGCTTGAGGAATCCCAGCAGCGCGCGGATGGCGGCCACGGCCGAGGCGACATCGGGGTCGTCCCTCAGCTGCGCCCTGAACGTCTCGATCAAGTCTGAAAGGTAACGCGGAGCGTCAGGCCCGGCCCGGCCCGGC
>VZSE01007255.1:1298626-1394413 GCA_013398275.1 Promerops cafer
CGCGGGTGAGCGGGGCCGGCGCGGCCCGGCGCGGTCTGGGGGCGCTCCGGACGGGTTTGGGGCTGCCGCGGCGGGGCTCGGGCTCCGTGTGGGGAAGCAGAGGCCGTGAGCGGGGCCCCGGGGCTTCACCCCTCTGCTCGGGGCCCGGAGTGACGCTGCTGTGCGGTCCCTTTGCAGATGATGAGCTGAGCCTGCTGATCATCGTCCTCGACACCAACCCGATCTGGTGGGGGAAGAGGGCCCTGGGAGAGGCTGAGGTACGGCCTTTGGGCGCTGGGACTGCTGATGGCCATTTCTGGGGAAAATTGTATCATTTTCTTTGACTTCTGAAGTGTGCTAATGTTGTCTGCTAAAGCAGGTATAATGGCTATCGTAATGCTTTTTGAAATGGCTGTGCAGCGTTCTGTATTCATTAGAGCTTTTTCAACACCAAAAGCTCTTTCTGCATCTTCAAATTTAGGTTTTTTAAACTGCAGTAATTTCACAGATGACTTCTGAATTGCTTCTCTGTGAATGTTATTGTGCTACATCTGCTCTGTTCTTTTTTCCCAGCAGTTCACCCTGTCGAAATGCATCGATGCAGTGATGGTGCTGGGAAACTCTCACCTCCTCATGAATCGCACCAACAAACTCGCTGTAATAGCAAGTCACACTCAGGAAAGGTAGAGCTGCTTCTGAGCAGTGCAAAGGTTTCGAGTCTCCTGTATCTGTCTCCTGATTTTCTTGTTTGATGGCAAGAAACCAAGTTAGAAGTGTGTACTATATCATTGTCTTAAAAAAAAAGAGATTAGCTGAAACTGTGTAGGTAAGAATCTTAATGACTTAACTTACAAAGCAACAAAAAGAAGACAGAAGGGAGGTTTAAATAGACTTAAAAGTACACAGAGAGAGAATGGTAGATATGTGTGGAGTGGAACAATGCAAGTGGCAGAAGTTCCCTGTTTAGGGGATATTTTTCCCCCCAGATGTTTGTGAATCTCAGAATCTACCCACAAGGGCAGCCAAAGGGCAGATCTCTTAAGAGATGTCTCAGAAGGAGGGAGCTGAATGTGGGTTTTGCTCCAGTTTAAATTGAAGGTCACCTACCTTACATAGCCTCTTTAATGCCTAAAGTATTAAAAGGATTTTAAATTAAACTTCAGAGCATTGTTGTCTGCAGCTGATTCATTTATAGCATTTTTTCTTGCTTGAATGCTTTGTTTTTCCTCTCTTTCAGCCGTTTCCTGTACCCTGGGAAGCGTTGGGCTGCTGCAGATCCCTTCGGAGAGGGAGGCCCTTCCATGGAATCTAATTGCTCTGGCAGCAAGGATGGAAAATATGAATTATTAACAGCAATAAATGATGCAATTGCAGAAGAGATTAAAGACCTCATGACAAAGAGTAAGGAGAAGAAAATTCTAGGCTTGATATGCAGAATTGCAAAACACTTGGACTGTCAAGAAGTTGCAGAAATGTCCTCTATTTTCATCATATGAATTTTAATATGCTTAAAGTAGATGAGTTTATTATTTTTGACTCTTCAGGTCTCTGCATTAGTGTTATTGAAATAATACACATGAAAATGTGTAGTATTTTGTGTTGTTAGGTTCAGTAGCTGTTTTTATATATAAAAGTAACTTTTGCACTTTTTCTTGTATTGCAGCTGACATGAAGGGCCAGCAAACAGAAACCCTGTTAGCAGGATCACTTGCTAAAGCACTTTGTTGTATCCTTTTGATCACCGAATCTTCAAAGCCTTTATATGTTAAGACTGTTCCTTAAAATACTAACTTTTACTGTTCTTGTTTTGTTATAATACTTAAAACTGAAACATTTGCCTGGTAGCTGTGGCTTGTGTTTATCAAAATGTGTATTGGCCAGGGGGGTGAATCATGGAGTGGATCATGGAGTTATTTCCAAGAATAGAATGTAGATTCCTTAATGCCAGCTGATGTAGACATCAACAAGATGGGCAAAGACCTAAAAGGTAACACCTCTTTTCCTGTTTTCAACACTGAATAAATATTTTAACCTGAATAACAGCTATAAATGCACATGCACACACAAACAAGCATACATGTTTGGACACACACCCATTTCCAAAATTGGCACTAATAGCTAGAGGTTTATTTTGATCATATGAAGTTGCCTACATTAAAAAAGTTCAAGGACTTGAATAATAATCCATGTCCTTAGGGGAGATTTCCTGTTGTGTGCAAATAAACTGTAACTAGAATTTCCTTGGAGTAAGTGGAGGTTGAGAGGAATTAGTCCATAGATAATTGTCACTGGGACTGGAAATAGTTTGATATAGATATTTTATCTGACCTGTTAGATCTAACATCTAGTATATTCTGAGGTGTCATGCTACAGAATTAAAGGGGTGATACAGATAATATGCTGATGCATTTCTCTTTCTTTTTAATACTTAGCCAATCAAGAAATGAAATCAAGGATTCTGGTAAGAACTTCTGCTGTCACAGTTTTCTTTTAGTCTGGAAATCCAGTGATATATGTAGGCTAACAAGTTTGAGTTTTTATTTAGGTCATAAAAGCTGCAGAAGACAGTGCATTGCAATACATGAATTTCATGAATGTGATCTTCGCAGCACAGAAACAGGTGAAGCTGGCCTTTTTTCCATTTATATTATCTTTTCTTTCTGTGCAAAGATAACACAGATGCTAATTTCTCTTATGATTACATCATTTATAGTGCATCTATCGTGGAAACAAGTCATGACAGTAACACTGACAGGGCTGTGTGGGTCCTGGCTAAATTTGTTTTTCATGCATGTCATCTCTTGCAGAGTATTTTGATTGATGCCTGTGTCTTGGACTCTGATTCAGGTCTTCTACAACAGGTACAGACTTGCTGTTCTTATTTGCCATTTATATTAACTCATAAATACTTGATGTTAGACAGTTCAACACGTTCTTCAGCTCTTTAATCAAGAGTGGGTGTGGAAATATGTTCAGTGGATCTGACAGTTCCGACAGGCAGGCTGTGTGCAGTACATGGATATCTTAAATGCCCTGTGAATGTCCTCAAACAACAATCTGATCATTGTCTCTGCTTTGCAGGCCTGTGATATTACGGGTGGCATATATTTGAAAGTGCCCCACATGCCATCCCTTCTGCAGTATTTGTTGGTAAGTCACTTAAAAAACACTTCAGTGTTTTTCGTGTGTCAAATGTGAAACGTTTCTCACTTCACTGCTGAGGCAATACAGGAACACCAGCCCAATTCACAAAATGCTTTCCTCTATCCATGCAGTGGGTTTTTCTCCCTGATCAAGAGCAGAGATCACAGCTTGTCCTTCCACCTCCTGTTCATGTTGACTACAGAGCTGCCTGCTTCTGTCATCGGAACCTCATTGAAATTGGCTACGTGTGCTCTGTGTGCTTGTCAAGTAAGTTTATAAATATTTAACAGTCTGATTTCTTACATGCAAATGACCTGTTTTAGTGAAAGCCAATTCTTTGATTTTTCAGTATTCTGCAACTTCAGTCCTATCTGCAGTACCTGCGAGTAAGTGTTTATTCTTTGTATTTCAAGGGTGGGTGTGGGAATATGTTTAGTCTATCTGACAGTTGCTTTTCCTTATTTTTTTCCAGGACTGCTTTCAAAATATCATTGCCACCTGTCATGAAAGCAAAGAAGAAGAAATTAAAGGTAGCTGCATAGCAACATTATGTAAATACATCATTGCCTCCAGGAATTCCATGAAATGGAATCTACTTGAGAAACTGATGGTCCTTTTTATTGGATATGAAAGAGAACTGTATGCAGTGCTATTACTTGTTTCTTAGGGGATAAATATTTCAAATGTATGTCTTCTATGCAGCCTGTTAAGTAACAAATCACTGTATTATCATGTAATTTGTACTGTTTTAAATACTAATTCTTAACTGTAAGAGGAACCAGAAGTTATCCTGATAAAGAGACACAGCCTGTGAATTTGAGGGTATTCTGTCCACTGCAAAGTTTCACACCTCTGAGTTATTTTCAAAGTTAAGAAAGCTTTGATTCTTTCTATATGTTGGTGTAAAGTTAAGAATGACAATTTCTAGTGTGCAGGATCAGAATCACAGCACTGTGTTGTTCAGGGACTTCAACTTCTTACTAGCAATATGAGCCATCATTTTTGAGATGGTTTGTGAGCTACTTGGAAAAAAAAAAAAAGGTGCTAATTGCCCTGCATGTGCACTCACATGTATTCTTATTCCTGTGGGTGTACTGTCCTTGTGGTATTTCTTTCTCAATTTGATATCTCTTCATTTGTGAATGAAAAGGCTTCCCTTTGTTTAAAGTAACATCACTAAATGCAGATTAGCTGGTTAGTCTTCAAGGTTTTATTTTGAAACTGGAAAACAAGAAATGTAGTTGTAATATGATAAGAGGCACACTTCTTATTTTTAGTATGTGAGTTTCCATCTCACATGTGACAAGAACAAAGACTTTTGGATTGGTGTCTTTTATGGCAGGAAGGTCTCCTGTGTACTTCTGAATGTGGCTTTAATTTAAAGAAACAAGCAGTATCTCCTTCTAAAGAGAACTGTATAATTTGGTAGTTTAACCTTTCTCCTGAAAGGAGTAGAGAGGAATGTTTTTCCACATAGAAAACGAGTTATTTTTTCCTTCCCAATGTGTATACAGGAATTTGTCAGGTTTTGATGTTCACATCAGGTTTTGTCACTGTAACAGCTGCTGTGCCAGTTTTTTCTGGGCTTGCCAACGCAACAAGGCGAGCTTTTTTTCATTGAAAAAAGCCATTTTATGTACAGGCTGTATTTATAATTTACGTTGTATAAAACTTTTGTAATAAAGACCGTCTCTTTTTCAAATTGGGTCAGATATTGCTTTGGTATCTAAGGGTGAGCTACATCATTTTCCTGCAGTTTTGTTGTTTGAGTCTCAGGGTGTGACATGACTGACAATGGGTGAGGGAGGACAGGTCCAAGTGGAGTCAGGGGAGATGCTGAGGGACAGCCATGTCTGGGATTGTCACCGAATACCAGGAAATAAAACTCTAACCAATTTGTAAGCTTAGAAAATCAATATTACTTTATTCAACGCTGAGGTAGATGGGAACCACTCCGTAAAATGTACATCAGTTATGAAAATGTAACTATTTATACATTCTAGCAAACAAAAGGATTAGTGTTTCTTTGCTACAACTTACATACTTCTCTTATTAATTGGCACTCTAATGCCTATTGGTTAATGATTCTCTCGCTTCTCATTCTAATTAGTCCACATGCTCAGTTTCTCTCTTTTGGGTTTGGGGGTTTCTTGGGTCACTGGTCTCCTACCAGAATTAACTTTTACCTGCTTGGATCTGATTTCATCACAATTACTGACCTGGTTTTATTAGTTTCTTTCCTACTTGGAAGTCCAGCCAAATGTCCTAGTGGTCCGTAAATTCTGCATTCTTTCCTGTTCATAATCAATACTACCTCCCTCTTCCCTAACCATGCTGACTTCCTCCCCCGGGTCTGAGAGCCTTAAACTTTAATATTTTTCTCTCACACACTTGGAGCTTGCTTGTCAGCGTTGTTAGCTTTGTTAGTTTGTGACAGGCCCAGGCTCTGGAGCTGGGCCACGTCCCCGTGAGGCGGCCGCGTTCCCGCCCTTCCCGTGAGGCGGCTTCCCGCCCTCCGCGTTGCCATGGCGCTTTTCCCGCCCTCCGCGTTGCCATGGCGCCGCGCTGGCGCTGCAAGATGGCGGCCGGCCGGCCGCCGTAGCGCTATGGGGGCTGCCAGCTTCGGGGCGCTGCTGCTGCTGCTGCTGTGGGCGGCTCCCTGCCCCGGGCAGCTGGCCGGGGACACCGGTGGGTCAGGGCGTGAGCGGCCGCAGTGAATGGCGGCCTCCGGGGGGCGAGGGACGGGCGGCGGTGTGGGATGGCGGTCGGCCCGCGGCGGGATCTGCGCGGGTGGGCGTGAGGGGAGGCGGCGCACGCCCTGAGGGTTCCCCAAGGCACGGTCTTGGGCGCCCGTCCCAAACCCGAACGTGCCCGCCGTGGAGCCTCTGCCGCTGCTCAGCACGGAGGAGGAGGGCGGAGCAGTTTTATGTCGGACCTTTCAACCTTGGCGAAGTTTAGAAAGAAAAATCCAGTGAAACTCCCAACTCCGAACCCTAAACCTGACACTGCGTCCCCATGCTGAAGGCAGGAGCCCGCAGTTCCTGGACTGTAGATAGCGGGACATCCCTGGCACAATTCATGGCCCCGAGAAATTAAAAAGTGTTAGCTGAAGCCAGCAAGAAATGCTAAATATGGTGTTGCCTGAGCTATGTAGTATCTGGGTGGGCTGTAAGTGCTATAATGTTATTTTACTGCCTGTTTACTGGGCATCTTCACGCACGTAAACTTGTGGCGTAGACAGCTACACCCACTCCTCCAGCACTTGGCAAGAATGGAAATACAACCCTGTACTAGGCATTACATGATATTTTTCTTCTGTTTGTGACAATTTAAAGTCTAAGAGTGTAAGAATATAGCCCAAGCACAAGATGTATATGTCTTACAGATGTTACCTTTTTCAGTCAACTTGTTTCTTTCTCTTTTTTTTTAGTCTTTCAGCCTTCGTTTATTCATATGTCAGGGTCCAGAGTCGATTCATTTTTTCTTGGCAATTCTTCAGGAGTTAATTTTTCTATAATTTTAAGTCCTAGAGATGAAGAGACAGGTAAGAACACTTCAACCTCCTTTCCCCATGTAAATAAATATGCTTGAATTGTTAATGTTTTTTGACACAAAAATTACTAGAGAAATGGTAATGCATGTAATTTAGTGTCTTAATAGTTACAGAAACAGGAATTTCAGACATTCCTGTAATTAACCCCTTAGTTCTGAGTTGGTTCCATGTGAGCTGGGCCTGAGGATGTACCTGAAAGCACAAGAGGAGTTTAAATGTACTTCTCATTTCCCAGTTTTTTCTAAATGACAGTGGAATACCTTTAAAATTTTAATTTTGTTATAGGAAAATTGCAACTTGCAAATTGCAGTGGAAGTAAAAGAGCTGGAGACTGGAATTTGGATGTAACTCCTGGTGTGGTATGTAAAATACTGATTCTTCTCTTATTCCACTTCATTCCAACTTCTCTCTCAGAAGCAGATGAATGGTATAGATAAGAGCAATGAAATACAAGCTATCAGAGCTGTCAAACTTTATTTTGTGTTTTTCCAGGACACTTCCAAGGTGACTGTGAGCCTCACCAGAACTCTGGAGCTGTGTTTGCCCAATGCCACCGAGTGCTGCCCCTCACCTCTGTGCATGGTGGAAACACTCCAGGTTTTAGCTTGCCGTGGTTCAGTGATGCTGGCACAGCTCCTGATTCAAGCTGAAATATTTGCCAACTCTTCCTTTGCAGGAAATGTGTCAGGTAAGTGCTAAAGAAGAAATGGCATTTTGGCTGTTCCTTTCCTCTCTGCAAGGAAAAATTGGTATTTGGGCAGCAATAAGAGATACTGAGCAATCAGTGGAATTTAAAAAAGGTTTCTACACAGAATAAACTGCATTGTGCATGGTCTTTTTATTTGGATTTCAGTCCACTTAATCTGATTTTGTCTTTTACTTCTGTTACAGAAAATGCAACTATCATTCCAAACCAGGCATTTAAGCCCTTGGGCTCTTGTCCTTGTAACTTAACAGCTGGAGCTTGTGATGTTCGTTGTTGCTGTGATCTGGTACTTACTTTTTATTAAGCTTTGATTAAGTCTTTTCAAAGTTTCTAGACTTTCTTGTCTGTGGGGAGAGAGAGGTACTGAATGCTTCAAACTAGATGGGTCAGTGGAGGTGTTGGGATATTCCAGTATTTCTAAAAGTAAATATGTTCTCTCTAGAAAGTTGCTTCATTTACCTGTAAGTTTGGCTTTATATTGCCATAAGTATTGCAATTACCTTGCTAAAAAGTGACCATTCTTTTCCCTTTCAGGAGTGTACACCAGACTTGCAGCAGTTATTCAGTGGATCATGTTTCACTGGAGTGTTTGGTGGGGATGTAAACCCACCTTATGACCAGCTGTGCTCTTCCCAGTCAATGGAATATACCCCTGAGTGGTTTCCCTTCCTTTGTGTACAGTCTTCTCTTGACAACACACCATTTCTTGGCTATTTTTATCATGGCTCTATGTAAGTCTTAAGAAAATTTATTTTCTCATCACACTCTCATCATACTCATTATGCAACCAAAAATATAACCTGTCTTTATAATGAAAGTTACTTTGAAATTAGGATTTTACGGCGTAAACCTTAAATGCAAGTGGAGGAATGTCATTGGTAGTATATAAGAACAGGGGACATGAAAGCAAACCTGTAATTATTTGTATGAGGTAAAGAGTAAAGCACTGTTTAATTTTTAAACTTGTTTGCAGTTCTACACCCAAAGTTCCTTCATTTAAGATCCCTCTACAAACTTCTCCTGGGAAACCTTTCACTGGTTACAGAGAAGGAGATCCAATTATAACAGAAGAAGATGAGTATTTTACTGTTCCCCAGGTAATCACTTGGTGCTTTTGAGCTTTTGTTTCCTCTTGGTTTGTTTGGAACTGCCTGCATCACACTCCTTATGGCTTTGCATCCAATTTCAGCAACTTGATGTTGGGAAGTGTGGTGGGGTGTATTTGTCACAAAAAAACCCTCAACCAACCAACCAAAAAACCCAAAACAAAACCACAAAGTCATGATTAAAAGTAAACATTATCCTTCCTCATCCCCTTGCCCATCCCTGCAAAAGGTAATGCATTTTGGAGACACTTGTTGGTTATAATTATTTTCACAAATTATTCACAAGTTATGATGTACATTGAAACTACTTTTAAAGCTGTGCTTTAAAAAACTTGTTAATCTCTCTTTTGCCAGAGGCTGAGGTGTTTTTATAACATCAGGTAGCTGGCTTGTCCAAGTGTTATGTGTGGCTGTAGTGCACGTGTGGGGCATTTTACTAACAAATAATCTTCAAATGAAGAGCAAGGGGCTAGAAAATCCTTATTTCTGTGAACCACCTGCAGCAATCCCTGGCTGGACAGTGTGTTGGGAATGCTCCTGTGGCCTATCTCCACAACTTTGATGTCAAGTGCCTGACCAATTTGGAGTCTTACAAGGAAGGCCTGCCCCACGACGTGAGGATAAACAGTGGCACTGCAGGTATGCTGCAGAAATCCAAGCAGGAATGTGTTTCAAGGTTTCTCAGAGCTGCTGGAACAGAACAAACCCGAGGGCTGTTGGCACAGTCACCAAACATAACATCTGTGTTACCTGGTGGCTGTAGTTCAGCATTTGGGGATGTTCTGTTCCTGTTTCTCATGACCTTCTAGAAGTGTCCCACTGTTTCCCAAGATTTAGGAGGTAAGAAATAATGGGATGAGCCTTTGTTTCCCATTTACCTGCTGCTGGTGACTCATTTTCAGACTGTTGCAGAGCCCTTTTTCTGTCAGGAGGGTGCAGCATCAGCGTTTTAGAGTTAGTGAGAAGTGGACTCTCTGCTTTACAAAAGCCTGCACTTATGAAGAGTCATTCTGGAGTATGGGATAATGTGATTACCAGCATGAACATATTTTATTTTATGCTCCATAATTGTTTAATTTTGTTAGTCTATATTACCTCTGTAAGATAATGACTGTGCTTTCAAAATACATAAATAGTCTGGGTCTTTACCAAAATTAATTTTCTAAATAATTTCCTACTCAGTTTTCATAACAAACAAGATTGCAGCTTGGATGTGAAAACAGAAGTATTTGTTTGTTTTTTGTTCTCAGACTTCATCCAACAAAATGTTGTCTATAGAGCCATCACTGAGAGGGGCAAATTCATCACTGAAAGTGGTAGGTCTCTTTAATTTATGTTTCTTACTTAACCTGGATTATATATGAAATAGATTATTTTGATGTCTAAAATGTTTACCTGCTGCAATTCTTAGGAGGAATTTTGTATATTGTCTAAGACTGAAAAAGTTAACTGGCTTCCTGCAAAGCAGGAAGTATTTAATTTACTCCAGTTCATCACAGTTGGTCAGGAAATCAGGTTCCTTACCTTGCATACATGGGGGATTGCACCATTGCACACTGAAACAGTAAAATAAATTCTCAAAAAGATGAATGTTGTAATTTCCAGACTTTTGCCAAGGTTTAAGTTGTTCTTTCTCAGCTGCAGTAGCAGAGCTTTCTAATTAGAATGCTTTTCATTATGACCTTTTCTCTTTTTTCCTTCTGCCAGAAAACTTTCTTGCTGCTGAGGTTCTGTGTCAAAATGTAACTTTTGCAGAACATTATAAATTCATTTGGAAAGACAAGAACATTGAGCAAGTAAATGTCACTGTCTTCCTTGGAAGCTTATGTGATGGAGGTATCATGAAATTTCTTTTATGATTTTTGATTTATTTCTTTGTCTTCTGTATGGAAATTCTGTGATAGAATCTCTTATTTACTAATTCTTCTTAAAAATAACTTCCCTTGGACTCTAGAAAGAAAATTATGGGGCTGATTTCCATTAATTTGTGTTAATTTGAATCTTCTGTCACTAATGAAAGACAGAAGTTTGTGCTCTACATAGAACATACATGTTGCTAATTTACTTATTTAAAAGTCATACTTTTTTCTTTCACCAGAAATCCTGACACAGAGATTCACAGTCGAATTTCTAAGTTTAAACAGTACTAATGGAGAGGAACTGTTTGAGAATCCAGGTATTAATACTTCATTTTGCCTATTAAAAGTAAAAAAAATCATATTGTATGGATTCTTATCAGTGATTACATTTTATATTTCTTCTGTACTTCTTTATGTTGCCAGCCTTCACCTTCCTGCCTTACTGCACTGCCAGTAGCAGTGAGTGGTTCTGAGGCTTTTGTTGCACAGATATTGACTATTTAAAGTGAGGCCATTCCCACTGTAATGGAAATGTCTTGTCATTTACTTCAAGACTGATGACATTTAGAACAATGCTAATAGATTCTTCTACACAGTTCATAATTTAACTGTCTCTTTTTAGGGTATCAAGTGGGAAAACCAGTGAAAGCTGCAAATCTGAATGCTTCTGATCCTCTTGGAAGCCTAAACATTTGGCAGCCAGGTATTGGCTTGTGAGGTTGCAACTTCAATTGTAGTTAATGCTAAAATGTTGGAGCTTTATTTGGTTTCTGGATTTTTTAAAACATATTTTAGTCAAAAATCTCTGCCAGATTTTGCTTTTCTTTCCCAAACTTTCAAAGGTCAGTGAGAAAACCTTTACTGCTTTCTTGGAAAACTGAATTATTTGGATCTGTTTTTCAACTCTACCACGCAGAGTTTGCATTGTAATGTTTGATGTTTTGCACAGAATTGTAAGCTAGAGATCCAAAGGTTGATAATAGGAAAGCTCAAGTAAGATGTTTTCATTTCACAGCTGGCAGAGGTTTATGTGCATCAGCAACTGACAGACCAGTTCTATTTGGAGTAGACTCATACTCTGGGTGCATTCTAGAAGTTGATATTAATGAAGATTGCAGCCTTTTAAGGTGAGCTACACAAGCTGAATTGTTTATCCCTGCTTTATCCCTCTTGTTGATTGTTATGTGACTGTCTACAAGTGCCTCCTATCAGCACTGGTACATTCTTTTTAAATATTCATGTGTGTGTTTCAGCTTTCTGTGGTTAGTAGTCTCACTTCTGTTTTTGATGGGAAATCATAATAATGGTTTCACTCTCTACTCAAATGAGGATTGTGTTGGTTGCAATACTTTGCCATTTCTCCCCTTCAATAGTTTATTTTTGTTGTGTGATAACATCTTTCAGATGAAACTGACCTTAGGATACAGTAGTATTGCAACCCAGAGTGGTAAGGCAGTACAGATTTACATTCTGTTACATTCTTACTTTGCAGAGGAAATGTGACTGAGAAATTGAATTCATTAATACAAGCTACTCACATTGGAAAGAGGGACAATTCCAGTTACAGTGATCTAAATGACTGGGTGGAAATTATACGTAAGTGAGGCTTGTGTTGTTCTTTGTAGTCTAAATACGCCCATACAGTAAATAAAGCATGTCAAAATAAATCCAAATTGTAATTTCAAATTCCTAAAGCTGGTGATATGTGTGTCTGCATCCATCCATCCATCCATGTGTACACACAGACACATAATTCAATATGTCTGTGGATATTGTGTGTTTTACTGCCAGCCTGTACACATATGACTTGGTATTTCTCCATTGATAAATTACTCCTTTAGGTGTTTTTTTATAGAGAGAAACATTTTTAATGTGTTCCTGTGTGACAGTTACCAGCATTTTACTGAGCTATGAGAATAATCTAATTATGGAATATATAATATTTTCCATAATAATTACATTTAAATCCCTCTGTTCTCCTTCATAGGTCTTGATCCATTTAGTTCTAATGTGAGCACTGGAGGCTTAAAAGGCATTTGTCCAGATATTCCTGCAAACCTGAATATTCGCATAATCTTTGCTAAAGTGGGAGCAGTGCAAGGGATTCCCCAGCAGCAGATTCTTGCTGTGCAGATCAGGTAAAGTGAGTTGTGTCTCTGGCTACCTGACAAATAAATGCTTCATTTTGAGCCTTGCTTGTCTACCATATCCCAAATTAATTTTACAGACAAAAAGGTTTTGTTGCTTTTTTTTATGTTTGGCCTTTCACTTTGCAACCCAAATTCCTTTGATCACTTCCCCCCCTTCCACCAAGTCAATCCTTATCAAATAAGTGGGATTCTGTTCCATTTTACCTCATTTCCAGACCGTGCAAGTTCTCCCCTTGTACGATGTGGAAAATTCAGGGATTATCAACCTCCTCATGAATACTGTGTGTTTTGTCCTTTCCTACTTGTGTTTAGGGTCTAAACTTCATTTCCAGCCCTCAAGCAATAGTTATGCTTTTTGTTACAGTTACTCAACAGTCTTATGGCAGTTCCAGTGTGGGCTTGGCTGCAAAAACACCCTCAGCTTTCTTCCCCTCACAGCTTCTGTTCAGTTTATTGAAGTCCCAGCTCAGCCACCCCTTCCAGTGACAAGGTAAAAACATCAATAACCTCCCATTATGTTCAGCAGATGTAAGGTGAATTGCATTGACCAAGAGGTTCCTTTTTTCCAGGTATCAGAAGATTTATGCAGAGTTTGACTGCAATCAAAATGAGGTGTGCTGGCCACAACTCCTTTATCCACTGACACGCTTTTACACAGGTAAAATTATAAACAATGTGGGATGCCACAAAACATGAAAGGCTGTATTTCTTTGAAACATGATTAGATGTGGGGAATTTAGTCTGAAAGAATGCTCTTGCATACACTTTAATCTGTATCTTTGGGTTGTTGTATAAACTAAAATTTAGCTGTCACATGCTTATACTTTTTTGGGGTTTCTTTTTTCAGGAGAACCATATTCCCAGTGTCTGGCTAAAGGCCTGTTTCTGGCATTTCTTGTTTTACTTGCAACAATTATGAGCAACCCTTGGTTTTCTAAATTATGGAACAGATAGATAAAAATTATGGAGAAACATTCTTGGATTTCGTAGACAATTTATGTAAACATCTAAAGATACATAAAATCAGTACTTCTACAGCATACAGCAAATGGCTGTTACTTAAAACAAAAGGTAATAAATTATTTTTAAGCTATAGACTCTGTGTTTGAAGTAGCAAAGTGCAGAGTTGACTTCAAGAAGGTGGTGAGTCCAGCCCAGAGGCTACAGCGGGGTTGGGATTGTCCTCATGGATGGACCATTGTCCTTTCAAGCCAGTTCTTTTCTCCTAGAGTAGAAGCTCCCCTTGACAGTAAACCCCTAAAAGTCTGCCCACCTATTTTTGGAGCAGTGGGCAGACTTCTCATACTTCTGAGAAGTTGTAGGCCTTCAGCTGTTTTCATGCGTTGATCTGAAATTCTCTTTTTTTCAGTTAATGCTTTGCATTGGCAACCTGCTGTGTTTGTGCACAGGGCGCAGAAAACATCTACTCCTTGTCCTTAGCTGATGAAACACAAAATTTGGGATATTTTTGTGGTTTGGATGGCCACAAAGTTGAGGACTGGAGCAGTTCTGCTATGAAGACAGGCTACAGTTGGGCATGTTCAGCCTGGAGAAAAGGTTGTGTGGAGACCTCATAGCAACCTTCCAGTGTCTGAAGGGGCCTACCAGGGCTCCAGAAAGAGACTCTTCATCAAGAACTATAGAACAGGACAAGGAGTAATGGGTACAAATTGAAAGAAGGGAAATTGAGGTTAGAAATTAGGAAGACATTTTTACTGTGGGGGTGGTGAGACACTGGAACAAGTTGCCCAGGGAGGTTGTGGATGCCCCAAGCCTGGCAGTGTTCAAAGTGGAGCAGCCGGGTCTAGTGGGAGGTGCCCCTGCCCACGGCAGGAAGGGCCGGGACTGGGTGACATTAAGATCCATTCCAAGCCCACACGGTGCGGCTCTGGGGGATGGTGCTGTGCAGGGCCAGGAGTTGGGCTCGATGATCCTTTTCACCCCTTCCGGCTCAGCATTTTTTGTGATTCTACGATGTTCCCTCAGTGCTGCATTTCCCCCTCTCACACAGTAGCCTCTCAGNCGCGCTGACCCCCGCGCCGGGAGCTCCGGGCCGCGCCGCCGCCATGGGCGCGCTGTTCCGCGGCGAGCCCGTGTGCCTGGCGCAGCTCTTCCTGCAGAGCGGCTCGGCCTACGAGTGCCTCAGCGAGGTGGGCGAGCGCGGCCTGGCCGAGTTCCGAGACGTGAGTACCGCCGGGGCCCTCTGGGACAGCGCGGGGGTGCGGGGCCCTGAGGGGGCCCGGCGTGAGGGCCGAGCCGCGCCCGGGGCCGCCGTCGGGAAGATGCGGGCTTGGCCCCGATGGGGCGGTGGAAACTGCCTTTATTGCCGTCTTTGCCCGACCCCGGCGGGCAGGTGTATGGCCCGTCCCTGTGCGGCATTCGCCTGAAAGCAGGATCACAGAGTTGTACGGGTTGGAAGGGATCTGTGGAGATCATCCAGTCCAACCCCCTGCCAAGGCAGGGTCGCCCAGAGAGGTGACACCGGAACGCGCCCAGGTGGGTGGGATGAGTGATGGGAAGTCAGTGTGGAGCCCCGCTCTCCCCGGCACTCTCGGGAGGAATGCTTTGGGATGGCTGTACCCCACCTTTTCACAGCAGTACCTTAAATTGGGGTTACTTGCAGCGAGATGCCATGGGAGAGCCCCTGACCCACCTGCAGGCTCAGTGCCTTCAGCTTGAGCGTGTGTGCACAGCTGATGGCTCCATCCACCCNCTGGGGGATGGTGCTGTGCAGGGCCAGGAGTTGGGCTCGATGATCCTTTTCACCCCTTCCGGCTCAGCATTTTTTGTGATTCTACGATGTTCCCTCAGTGCTGCATTTCCCCCTCTCACACAGCAGCCTCTCAGCGGCTGCCAGCGCGCCGGTTGCCGTTCCCGGGAGCTCCGCCGGCAGTGCCCGAGCCCGGCCCGCGCCGCCGCCGGTTGGGGCCTCGTTCTCCGCCCGTTCCCCGCCCCGGAAGCGGCAGCCGAGCCCGCTCCGCCNCGAGCCGCGCCCGGGGCCGCCGTCGGGAAGATGCGGGCTTGGCCCCGATGGGGCGGTGGAAACTGCCTTTATTGCCGTCTTTGCCCGACCCCGGCGGGCAGGTGTATGGCCCGTCCCTGTGCGGCATTCGCCTGAAAGCAGGATCACAGAGTTGTACGGGTTGGAAGGGATCTGTGGAGATCATCCAGTCCAACCCCCTGCCAAGGCAGGGTCGCCCAGAGAGGTGACACCGGAACGCGCCCAGGTGGGTGGGATGAGTGATGGGAAGTCAGTGTGGAGCCCCGCTCTCCCCGGCACTCTCGGGAGGAATGCTTTGGGATGGCTGTACCCCACCTTTTCACAGCAGTACCTTAAATTGGGGTTACTTGCAGCGAGATGCCATGGGAGAGCCCCTGACCCACCTGCAGGCTCAGTGCCTTCAGCTTGAGCGTGTGTGCACAGCTGATGGCTCCATCCACCCAACTGGCAGACCGATAGAAGCAGCTGCTGTAGGTTTATTGATAACAGGTTCCTGTTCCTGGAGGGGCACTTCATACTGGAGGAAGCTCCCTGCCTGCCTGCCTAACATAAAGTTTTGTTGGGCAGTAATTAGCCACGTCTCTGCGTTGTCTCATCATAATTATATGATCTTTGCTTGCTGACTGAGACTTCGTAACGTCTTCCAAATATACATTAGAAATGTAGCTTGCACAATCATTGCAGGGAAAGCTGGGAAGACTTAAATAAACAGCTAGTTAGTAAATATGGCAGGGAGGAGGAAGCAGATCTGTAAGAATGATATACATGAATGTATGTTTAACATTTTGATGTCATTCTAGTTACCTGATACACCATTTATTGCAGAAATAATGCATTAGTGGTTCTGATTTAATAGCTGGATCAGCAGAGATATTGCATGTTCATATTATGGGGATGTACGTAAAATTTAATGTTTCAAATAGACTGTGGAAATGTGTCACAACAAATTTGTAAAATGGTTTGTTAATTTGAAGTCATTAAGCAATATTTTAAAACTGTTGAAATGAGATTATGAATGGTTTCTCCAGTAGACCTTGTTATTTTGATTAAAACTAGCCAGTGGCATGGATAATTCTGCTTTAATAAAACCAACTTTGCTATTTGAAGATTTTGTAATGTTTTTAGGTTTTTGTGCTTTCTCAGCTGCAAAGCACTTAGAGCACAGAGCTCATGCAAATTGTCTTCAGGAAGTTGCAGGACCAGCTGTGGTTTTTTAGGGGAGGTTACTACTTCAAATCCCTAATAAGTGTTTTGTCCTTCTCCTTCAGCTTAACCCAAATGTAAGTGTGTTTCAGAGAAAATATGTGAATGAAGTGAAGAAATGTGAAGAAATGGAAAGAATACTTGGTGAGCTTTATTTTCATGTCTGCTGTTTCTCACCTGTGGCATTACCAGAGTGGCACTACTTTGAAAGTTTCAGCTACAGTTTTTTTAACCTTCTCAGGTTTTGTAAGCTGTGAAATTTACTTACACTAAATATAGATTTGGGGTTTTCTTAAGCTCAGAGGTGAAGAACGGTTGCTAATATGTTGCTGATAAAGAGATGAGGCTGTTTCAGTGTTTACTACTTAAAACTCTGCTAGGAAAAGGGAAGCTTTACTGTGGATATTTCCTTAACTGTAAGATATTCCCTGTTTCTTCGTGTTGTGTAACTCAATGCTGTTGATTTTCAAGGCACCCTCAAAAACACCGCAAGTCATTAATAATTGTGTTATCATGGTAGTTAATGAATAGAGCAGGGTATGCAGAGCATTACAGCCAAGATGCAGATGTCTTGAGTGTATCCTGAGGAGAAGTTACAATTGAAGGATTCCTTTGACTGGAATCTCTCACCAGAGGCATGTGCTGGTCATGCCAGCAGCTGTTTTGGCAGTCCCCCTGCCCAGTATGGGTTGCATTTGTTGTCAAGGCTGCTTAAGCTGCTTTGTTTGAACACTTTTTATTCCAAACATGGGTCAGTGAGCAGCACCTCTGTTTCTGGTAGAAAGTGACACAATTGCACCATTAGCAGAAAGTGACACCATGCAGCAACAAAGAGGTTCTGTGAAATGGTAAAAGCTTCTTAGAAAAAACTTGTTGGGAGAGAGAAGCCTCTGAAGTTTGCTTGCTTCTGCAGACTTCCAAGGCAGGAACAGTTTGTGTGTTTTATCCCCACCACTCTTCAAGTTCTTCTTTTTGAAGACTTCTGTGTGTACATTGTTGCTGAAATGAATGAATGAAATAGCCAGGACTTGATGCTGCAGTGTGATGAGCACCATCAAGAACAGCTGAAGGTCAAGGCTGCAGCACTCTAGGAACTGTAGGCAATGCAGTTTCCTTTCTGATTCTGTTTTTCTTCTCACTCCAGGGTATTTAGTACAAGAAATTAAAAAAGCAGATATTCCACTTCCTGAAGGAGATGTTGCTCCTCCTGCCCCCTTGCTGAAACACATTTTAGAAATCCAGGTAACTTCCACTAAACAGATGCCAAAGTCTTGGAACTTAATTTCAAGCTTAATGACTTGCTTATGATTTAAGTTACTTAAGTTATCAGAGTGTGGCAGGGGGTCAGAAGCATTTGTTTTCCTTTTTGTCTGATGCCTTGCTGCCAGTGTGACTTCAGAGCCAGTGAGGTTTTGGTATTAACACAAAATTCCTGTAAAAGGGTCAAAGCAGACTCAGGGACCGTGCACTCATTTGTATTTGATGGATTGGCACATCACACTGTTCCAGACAGATTGCCTGTAGATGCAGTCTCTCAGCCTCATTTATTGCTTTGGTGCTTACCTAAGGCTCCTTGTGCATCCAAAATTTCCAGGTGTGTGGGAGTTTTACTTGCCCAAGGCTCTGCAGGTGCTGCTCACACAGCAAAACATGGTGCTGTTTTCTCTGAATGCTTTTTCTGGTGTTGCATTCAATGTGGAAGCTTGTAAAACACAGATCTAATTTTGAATACCATTCTGTTTTGTTGTAGTTATGTTAAAAGAATAAATGGGTATCTTCCACCCTGTGCTATCTGCAGTTCTAATTCCAGGTCTGCATTATTTTGACACAAATTAGGGGCAGAGCAGCAGGCTGAACAGATGCCAGTGGAGGATCAAGTGTACTCAATACAAAGCAATCTTTGGCAGGAATAAAACCTATGGAGCTTTAGTTAATTAAGAAATGGGAAACTCCTATCACTGTGTCAAATTATTATGTGTTGAAAATGAATCCTACTCTGTTTTCCAAAATCCTGTAACTGATTCTGTGTCTTTTCTTTATGCTGTGTCTTAGGAACAGCTGCAGAAGCTGGAGACAGAATTGAGGGAAGTAACTAAAAACAAAGAAAAATTGAGGAAAAACCTGCTTGAACTGACAGAATACAAGTACATGTTGCAGATCACACAGAATTTTGTCAGGAGAACACCTGAGGTATTGCTTGGGGTGTTTGACAGGGATTGTTGTTGTGTGGCATTTTGGTTATTTTCCCTGTTGAATTGTTTGAAAATGAAGGGGTAATTCTGTTATTTTGGTGCATAAATTGTGCTAAGGAATTTACAGTGATTTTGCAGCACTGACTGTAGTTGTTAAGAGCAGTGCACTTGAGATCCAGCATCTCTCTGTTGCCTGAACACAGAAATAAGTTTTATATTTTTAATTAAACCGTTTACCTGATTACCTTTTCTTCTTTAGAATAATAATGGAATGAGAGGGTTTTTTTTTCTTCCTGACAGCAGTGAATATTCTTTCTTTTTATTTGCTAGCATGAATCCCATTTACATGGAAATTTTGAAGAATTTCCTTCTGTGGAAAATGAGCCCTTGGTGGATTACAACCGCACGCACAGACTGAGTGCCTCACTGGGGTGGGTATGGCATGTGCTGCTTCAGAAGTGCTTGATGAGGGGCTGTAAAGAATGGGTTGTTCTCTTAAAAGATGTTCTCTAGTGATTTCAGGTGTGCCAAACAGTTTTAAACAGGACAGGAGCCTGGCCCCAATGTACCTTTATAACAAACCCAGATTATTTGAAGAGATAAACAGGACAGTGCCCAAAAAAGCTGTCACAAAGCTTTCATCAAACCACAGACATGTGTAAAAGAAAATCTCTAAATCAATACTTCTATTGTTTAAACTCTTTTTCTGTGACAAACACACAGTGTTTTAATCACCTGGCAGTGTAAACGTAACATTGTGTTGCCTTTGAAATGCTGCTGTCTATAGCATTGGTATGAGAGGGTATCTTCCAAGAAAAAATAAATAATCTAACTATCACAGAAGTAACCAGTTACAAGTAATTCTAGTTGTGTGCTCAGATCTGTAGTCTGTTTATTTTGCAAATAAAAATTTTATGTACTAGCTGGTATTTTCTATACCAGTTACTTCCTGTTCAGGGTGATGCTTCCTTCCCTAGCCATGGCAGATACTAAATTATTGTACTCTGAATTTCAGATTTTTTTTTCCTTGTAAATTTTGTCTTATATTTATCTTATATTTCATTTTTTCCCCTAGATTCATATCTGGATTAGTTCACATAGCAAAGATTGAAGCATTTGAAAAAATGCTGTGGAGAGTCTGTAAAGGCTATCCCTTTCTTACCTATGCAGAGTTGGATAAGGCTCTGGAAGATCCAGATACAGTGAGTAAACATTGTAATGATCAGTTTATTTCATTTGTACTTTTCGTATGATTTGTAAGAATTGCTGCTCAGATCTGTCTGCAGTAAGTGGAAATGATTTCCCAGTGTCCTTGGAGGGAAAACTATTTTGCAGTATTAGAATCTGTAAGATTTTAAAATTCAAGGTTGTAGAAGTGGCAATTAATTTGTCGTGGTTCAGCTTGAGGAATGCAGAACTTCATTGTGGACTAGTGGTGACTTTGATTGGCCACCTTGGTCAAAATACGTGGCAGAAGTGGCTGCTTGGATATTTATTAACTAGGTCTTTGCAGTGCATTGCCTTTTAATAGCCATTCCACTTGTTCATTCAGTAGTCAAGAAAGAGTCAAGTATAGCTACTTTTCTGTGAAGTTTTTTCTGTGAACTTACAAAATTAATTTTTGTAAATCAATTACAGCAGCCTAATCTGTCACTTTTTTTTTTTTTTGGCCTGAATTCTAATTTGTTACCTTTTTAAAATACTCTTTTCTTACTAAGAATTCTGAGATAGTAAAATATAATGTCTCATTGATTTTTCCCTGGAAACTTTTTCTGGTTTTCTCTAATATTAAAAAAAAAAGGAAGAGATATTGTCAGAGTTGAATTTTACTGTTTGATCTTCAGTAAACAGTTGGAAGATAAATGCTACTAATACAGCTTTTTCTAGTTGTTCAGCTTTGTTATTTAGCTCTATTATTATGTCACAGTGGAATTGCTGGTTAAAACATGATTCATCAGCTTTACTTTTTATGGTTTTTTAGGGTGAAACCACAAAGTGGGCTGTTTTTTTAGTGTCCTATTGGGGTGAACAAATTGGTCAAAAAGTTAAGAAGATTTGTGACTGGTAAGAAGTAAATCTAATATATGTACATTCCTTTATACCTGGGGTGTTTTCTAGTTGTTTTTTCCCCTGTTTAAGTGTTGATTTTTATACAAGGCTTTTTGTGTTAAATTTGTTCCTCCCCTTATTGCATCCAGCTCTATAATTATGCAGTGTACAAATAAATGAGAGTCATTTCACTTGCAGTCTTTACCAAGTACGGGCAAAATGCTGCCTCTGAGTTGAATCTGTTCCATGGTTATTAAGTGGTGTGATGCAGATTTGGCTGTGGCAGGGGGTTGGGGATGTGTTTTGGTGGAGTTTGGCCATTTAACACACCCTGTGTCCCTGCAGCTATCGCTGTCACGTGTACCCCTACCCCGACACCACCGAGGAGCGCCAGGCCGTGGTCGAAGGACTCAATGTTCGTATTCAGGATCTTGAAACTGTGAGTAAAGAGCAGATTTCCTTTTCCTGGAGCTGTTGCACTGTAGGAAATCATTTGATGAATCACAGTGTTATATATAATTTCTAACATACATGCAGCTTTGGAGGTGATGGGACAGTAAGTCATGTCCCTGGTCTCATGTTGCACGTATCTGTTAAACCTCAACCTTGGCATTGCCTTCTGTTTTCAGGAGAGGTTTGCTTGCCCTCCTAAAAACATGGCCCAGCACTGGATGCATACAAGGTTCTTGCTGTGATCAGCACAACCACTGTCACATTCTCACTGAGATCTCTGTTTTTTTCTCTAACAAAGGTGCTGAATAAAACAGAGGAATACTTGCGCCAGGTCTTGTATAAAGCATCAGAATCCATCTATACTTGGGTGATCCAAGTGAAGAAGATGAAAGCCATTTACCACGTCCTTAACCTGTGCAGTTTTGATGTCACAAATAAATGTTTAATTGCTGAGGTTTGGTGTCCCGTGGCTGATCTCCAGAACTTGCGCCATGCACTGGAGGAAGGCTCAGTAAGTCACCTGAATGCTCACTGATGTTAAAGCTTTTATCTTGAACTAACTATACACATAAGGAAAGAAAATAGTTATTAACAATAGACTAAAAGTAGGCACAGACAGATCTGGGTCTCTGTATAAAACAATTTTTTTGTAAGCAGAGCCTTTATTTAGTGTTGTGTGCAGTGTTTTTTTTTCTTGAATAACTTCTGTATTGGACCTGAGTCCAGCTGGGCCCACAGTGTTATTTGCAGTCATGCAGAAGGTGCCAGTTCCCTTGCATTGGTTTTTGTTTTAGGAGAGAAAATTGTAATAACAAATCTTTGTTTTATAATATTGTGACTGATAAGTCTCATCTGATACTTGATATGAAGTAAGAATTATAACACTGTGCATAATCTGGTTTTAGAGGGGGTACACAGGGATAAATATTAAACTTGGGGCATAATTTAATGCTATTTTTGGATCAGTGAAACTGCTGATAGGGCAGATGTTTTCACTTTGATTAAATTAACAGAGATGTTACACAAATATATCTTCTGTCTGTAATTAGAGGAAGAGTGGAGCTACAGTTTCCTCATTCATGAATACCATCCCAACAACACAACCTCCTCCAACTTTGATACGTACCAATAAATTCACCTCAGGGTTCCAGAACATCGTTGATGCTTATGGAGTTGGAAACTATGGGGAAGTTAATCCAGGTTGGTCCTTCTGAAAGCTGAGCTGTGAGCTGTGCTGTCATTGCTGCTTGCTTTGATACCTTGCTGAATTGGACACTGGCAAAGGCCAAATGGTGACAATCATAGTGCTTGTTAGTAGCTGTTTTAAAATTTCAGTAGCTCATCAAAAGCACAAACAGTGCTCCAAGTAGCAGGATGGGATTTGGTTTTGCTGAGTTATTTTAGCATGAAAGGTAGTGGAAATAAGCTGTATAATTCTTCTTCTATATGTTTTACTTTGGGTAAGGAAGATATTTAAGGGAAAAAAAAAAAGAAAAGTGGTAATTGATCTTACTAAAGTGTGGAGCTTATCACTTGAAAAATTCAGCTTGTTGTATAGCCCATGTTAAATATGTATTTGTGGCTATGTTGACTGGGTCATTCTGCACAGGAGAAGGTACCTTGTAATACAGACCTGAAATACCCACAGAGGAAGAACTGTTTGCTTGGGTTTTATTTCCTGGGCTCATAGTATTATCCTCAGAATTGTGAGCTACTGCTCAGCTGTGAAGTTGTTGCTACGCAATAAACAAGCTTTAAACTGAGTTAAATTTACAGTGTGGAGGAAAGGTCTATGAGTAGGGGATGAAATGTCTTTGAAACTTAAAAACTGAGAGATTTAAGTATGGGATTGCTTGGGGATAATGCAGACAGAACATCATCTGTTGTGCTGTGCCTGAAATCTGCTGTGTTGCCCTTGCAGCTCTCTACACCATCATCACTTTCCCCTTCTTGTTCGCGGTTATGTTTGGAGACTTCGGGCACGGGCTGCTCATGTTCATATTTGCACTCCTGACAATACTGTATGAAAACCACCCTAGGTTAAAAAGAGCACAAGATGAGGTAAAAGGAATTACTAATTATTTACTTCCCATCCAGCCAGATCATTTGAATAGTCACTGTGTTTCTGAGAAGTACTGTTTTTTGCATGGGTATTTAATTAGGTTTTTTCCCATTCTTTTAAGATTTTCTGTGTTAAAAGCCCCCATATTCCATGAAATTAATGTAATATTTTAAACTGTTCACTTTCCTTGAAAGAGCAGAAATAATCAAGTTGTAATGAAAGACTTAGAAAAAAATTATTGGATGCTTTTAAGCTTGTCTTTCCTTCTACCAAGGCTACTCAGTGATGTGTTTTACAGAATGTCATTACAGTGACAATGTGAGGAGAAAATGATTTTCCAAATTTCACCTTTTATTGTTTATAAAAAGAGTTGCAGTTTGAAATGTATTAAACTTCACTTGAATTTTTAATCATATGGGTTGGAAGTGCAGGAATACCTGCATCTCTCATTAGAATTATGTTCAATTAAGAATGCCTGCAAATGTGTAATTTCTTGTAAAGTAGTCCCAGGAAGGAAATGGCTTTAAAAGACCCTTCCTTAATGTAAGGACACTGGTGATAAAAGTCTTAGTGTGTGTCATGGGAGCTCATATTCCTTAAGGACTGTTCACAAATAAATTTTAGTTTTTCAAGTCTTTATATGTCCAAAAATGTGTTTCTCTTAGACATCTCTAGCTAACCTTTGCTCACATAAAAGATGATATTCTCTATTTTTTCTTTTTTCCCCAATACTGACAGATAATGAAAATGTTATTTGAAGGCCGATACGTGATATTGTTAATGGGGCTGTTTTCTATATACACTGGATTGATCTATAATGACTGTTTTTCAAAGTCAATTAATATATTTGGATCTGGATGGAGTGTTTCAGCAATGTTTGAACAGAAGGTTTGGAGGTGAGCAGCATGTTTGCTATACCATTAAACCAGAGATGTATTTCCTGCAGCAGTTTAACCCTTTTGTTCACATGTTTTGACTATCCTGTTATGGTTTGTCTTAACATTGATGTTTTAGTTTATATTTTCTAGGTGTGTGTGTATGTCTAGATAAAGATTTTCAGAGGAATAGAAAACACAGGTCTAATTTTGGACTTACTTGTCCTAGGTCATGCTTCTGGAATGAATAGCTGAGTGGCATTAACCTGTACTAAAAGAAATTAACTATTAATGAAGTAAATTAATTACCTGGCAATCATTAGTCTCTGCACAGCTTTTCTTGATAGTAAAAAAAAAGAAAAAGAATAGTCTATGTGAATTGTCAAATCTACTTTTTCTCAGAGTGGGATAAGCTCATTGGTTTGAGATGTCATGACTCTTTAGTATTTAAATGTTCACAGCTTGCATCTCATGGTGCCTTGCAAAACAGGATGTGGCTTCAAATAGTCAAGACCACAGGCTAAAATTTGAACGGGCTGTGTGTGCTGTGATAATGAAAAGCTATATGAAAATAAAGTAGAAACTTCCCCAAATGCAAAAGGGAAAAAAGGTAGCAATTATTCTTTGGGTGTTTGACAGTGAATTTAATGCAAAAGCAAACTGTGAACTTTTAAAATGAAACTTTGAGTTCTAGGGAAATGTGGAATAGAATCCATAAACTTTGGTTTGAAAGATGGTGAATGTGAATTAAGCCCAGATTGTGAGGTTCTAGGTGGTTTCTTTTGTTATTGTTTGTATTAGTCAGGACTTTAGTGCTTAGAAATCCTTCCACTCTTTTAAAGTGTGATAGTGGGTGAGTTAGGTAAAGGAAAGCAGGAGCAGTGCCCTGCAGAACTGCAAGTATGTTGTCATTGTGTTTAAAGTGTTAAATCTGAGTGTTTTTCTTCCACTGCAGCCCTAAGGATCTGGAGTCTAATCGATATTTAGCACTGGATCCAAATGTTTCTGGTGTCTACAATGGAGCTTATCCCTTTGGAATTGATCCGGTTAGTTTCAGTCTTTTTAACTACCCACTGGTGATGATCAGTCTTTGTCCATTAGATTTTGGTATAAGTAAGATAAATCTGACTAGGAAAAAATATACATTTCTGTTTGCATTCTCTGTTCAACCAGACCTTTTCTTCTGACAAGTCAAAGATGGAACTATTTTTACAAAACTCAAATTTCAGTTGTGACCTCCATTTGAGGTAGAATTCTGGTCCCCAGTAGAAAAAGGATACTGGTTTATTCCTTCTGTTATGGTGTTCTTCAATGCTGGTTTGGTGTTTTCTTCTTCAGATATGGAATTTGGCAAGCAACCGTCTCACTTTCTTAAATTCATTCAAAATGAAAATGTCTGTGATCTTTGGAGTGACTCACATGACATTTGGAGTTGTATTGGGGCTGTTTAACCACTTGTAAGTACAAGAAGTTAAAATAATACCAACATTGTATTTTTTGTCAGGTCTAAACTTATAACAGTTAATCTTGTAAGAGAAACTGGAATTATTTTTTGAGAATAGAATAAGAGTAATTGTGAAAACTGTTCTTAAAAGAAGACAGTAATGGAGAGGTCTTCCTTCACATATGTAAGATGATGGTTCAATATTATACTAAAAAATACCAAAACAAAAAAATACAAGACTTTATTTCACTTGTTGGTAAATAAAAATATGTGCCTCTTACAGTTTTTATTTCCACTGAAATACCTGATAAAATTTCACTGAATAAAAAGAAATCAGCTCTGGATTGTAATCTTAGTCTTGCTGTTTAGAAGTGCTTTATTTTATTGAAATCATATTTGGGCTGTGTTGGTAAAACTTACTTTTATTTCTTCCCCATTTCTACCTTTCAGGCATTTCAAGAAGACCTATAATATTTATTTGGTTTTTATTCCTGAACTTTTATTCATGTTGTGCATATTTGGCTACCTGGTGTTCATGATCTTCTTTAAATGGTTGGCATACTCTGCAGAGGACTCCACAGCTGCCCCCAGTATTCTGATACAATTTATTAACATGTTCCGCTTTTCTAGTGATGAAACAAAGAGCTTCTTCAATGGCCAGGTGAGTAATGCTCTTCCAAGCTTTTGGGAATCCTGTGTTCCCTATGTAGACAGTACTTCAAAGGAAAAGGGGATGGCTTTTCCTACTTTGGATTTTGTGATCTAATCTGATTTTCCTCCCTGCCCCCAACAGGTTCCTCTGCAGAAGTTTTTACTCAGTGTTGCTTGTTTTCTTTGTGTTCCTGTAATGCTGCTTGGTAAACCACTTTATTTATACTGCTTGCACGGCAGATGCCGAAGCATAAGAACGTACAGGGTAAGTACTGAAAGGCACTCACACATTCCCTCAGTGTGGGGGAATTCAGCTGCTGTTTTATTGCACAGAGTATGTCCTGACTGGGTATTTCATAGAATGGCTTGTGTTGGAAGGGAGCTTAAAGCTCATCTCATTCCACCCTCTGTGATGGGCAGGAACACCTCCCACTATCCCAGGGTGCTCCAAGTCCCTCCAGCCTGGCCTTGGAAACTTCCAGGGATGGGGCAGCCACAGCTTCTCTGGGAAAACTGTGCAAGGGCCTCCCCACCCTCATAGGAAAGAATTTCTTCTGTATATCTATGCAGTTTGAACCCATTACTCCTTGTCTTACCAGTTTCTGCTCAGTTTGGAAAGTTTTGGACTGAAACACATAATAGTACTTTGTTCCTCTAAATCTTTTTGCCTTTGCCTGTGACTACTTAAAGTAAATTTAAAAAATGACAGTGGCAGCCTGCTTGAAGAGCCAATACATTCCCATTTTGCAGAGTGGCTACAAGCTTGTCCGAAAAGAAAGTGAAGAAGAGCTTTGTCTGCTGTCGTGTCATGATCTCGAAGAAGGCGGCAGTCATTCGGACAGCGCGCACAGAGAGGGGGATGCAGAGGAGGTAACGGTTTTACTTCATCTCTGGTTTGTATGTTCTTAAAAGCAAATTAGAAATGGGCAGTCAATAGATAACCTGTTCACTGCATGCTGAGAAGTTTTGAAGAAACTAATCTGAGCCTGTACAAAGACCTTGGTGCCCAAATGCAGTTTACTTACAGTTATTTGTTGCTGTTTTATCATTATTTTTTGGTATTTTCAAACTGTTACGGTAAACCACAACGTATCTATAGTAGAGAACAGAAAGAGTGTTTTATTTGCATTTAAGACTCTGCATCTAATAGTACAGGTTTTCTTATATTGAGGAGTGGGATGAAAATCCTGGGTTTTGCCTGGTTTTATGGATTCTTAAACTTGAGGCAAGGTGGTGACTGCCCAGCTTCCTGTTAATTAATCTTGGCTTCTCATCTGGACAAAAGTCTTTCTGTGTCTGCAAATTACATCTTGTGATGAGGATTATTGCTAATGGGGGTTGGGGCAGCATTCCTAGTCCCCACCCACTGCTGCTGTGTAGTTTTTTAAAAGGTCTGGGCAGATTCCACTGATTCCATGTGAATTGAAAGACAAAGAATTGCTTCAGTTTCCTAATGTGCAGAATATGTATAGTTCTTGTCTCACTGGGGTAGTAGACTCTTGTTTCTTGTGTATAGAAAATACAAGAATTATTTGCTCAAATAAAGTGTATTATACAAAGTAAGTGTTGAAATACAATGTTCAGACAAAGTAAATGTTGAAATTTTCAGTAATATCAGCTTTGAAACTCTTTGTTAATAACAAGTATTTATATTTAGTACTTACAGTATTAATGTGGTTATCTTTCTATCAGTAGCATTACTGATAATTACCCCTGCTTTTAAAGATGAAAAAATTGGTATTGTAAACTTAGAACTCCAATAGAATGGGAATTAGAACCATGGCTGGTTATAGTACTTAAAATTTTGAAGTGTTGGATCATATTCCTTGTGGAAAACATAAATTGCATTTGTTTTTATCTATCAACAAGGTAATACCAGAAAACTGCATCATCTGATGTTTTTTGTAATGTTAACTCTGTAATAAGGATCTTCTACATGGAACACATTTTTTACTTGATATAAAATCAATTTATTACCCTTCAATGGAATTCTTCTTCCATGTGAAAAGGATTTGCAGATAAATGTTTTTGTTCTCTCATGTTTTGTTCTCTATGTTGTTGAAATTGATACAAATCTATTTTTATCTTTTAGCTGAACTTTGCAGATGTTTTTATGAATCAAGCAATTCATACCATTGAATACTGTCTGGGCTGCATCTCTAACACAGCCTCATACCTGAGACTCTGGGCATTAAGCCTTGCTCATGCACGTAAGTTGGGGTGGGTTTTTTGATATTTTTTGGGTTTTTTTCCTACATCTGTATTTTTAATGCTGTTAGAGGGAGGCTGGCCTGTTCCATTGATACTACTATGAAATACACTTTTTCTTAATTAAAAAAAGTTCCTATTTTGACTAATCATGATCTATGGAAGCCTCCAAACTAAAACTGTGACTTTATGTAAAACATTGCTCTCTGTAGATCTGATTTTGACACTGAGGTGTATCTTTAAACATTTGAGGGGATGGGGGCAGCTCTCTGGGGAGGGGGATTCCTTATAGTTCCCATGTTCAGCAGGTGCTCTTCTGTTGGTTAAATGAACAGGTCAGAGTGGCTGAAGGCACTCAGTAGCAACATTAATTATGGTAACTTTGTGGTTTTTATTAGAGTTATCAGAAGTTCTGTGGCAGATGGTGATGAGAGTGGGTCTCCGTGTGGATACGAAGTACGGTGTCTTGCTGCTAGTCCCTGTAATGGCATTCTTTGCTGTGCTGACAGTTTTTATTCTGCTGGTCATGGAGGGGCTTTCTGCTTTTCTCCACGCTATACGACTTCACTGGTACATTCTTTTTTTCTATATACCACTTCAGCATATACTGGCTTGTTTAAGGGGAATTTTTATGGCAAAATTTTAGGTGTCTCATTAAAAAGGGAAAGTGTAAAATTCAACAGCCTCATTGCTACTGAAATACATTTATTTAGTTATATTAAATAAATGGCTTGTTAGTCGGATTTGATTGTTCCTCTGGAATATTTTCAGTAGATTCAAATATTGTATTGGCTTATGATGCATTTTAACTTCAACCACATTCACAAAATATAAGTACATTTGATTTGTAGTATTGCAGCTTTTCATAATGTAGAATATTAGTAACTTGGATAAGTATTTTTATTTTCAGTCTGGTTATCTCACTATATGGTTTCAGTCCATTTATTTGGTTCAACAGAACATTTCTATTAGTGAGTGGGGCTGCCAACCCTTAAGTATTTTAATTCCTTCTTAGTCTTGGTATCACAAGCTCAGCACTTTGGAGTGGATTCAGAGCATGTTTAGTTTGAAATCTGATGAAATTTACGATTTAAACAAAGGCATATAGTGTCTAAAGACGGGAGGCAGAGCTATGTACATGACAGATTACCCTCATGATATTGTGTGTTTGCAAAACAATTGACTACAACTCACTCAGAAACAAATGAGTAAGCCAGGAGTAAGAAATGAGCCATTACAGCCTGGTTTAGTGCTTGTGGGTCTCCTGAGAAACATAAAGTTAGCCTGGGACTGTGCTGGGAAGGTTAAATAGCTGCACAGAAAACAAGTGAGAGGATTGGAGCTGGTTTTGTTCAGCTTCTTGGGTTGCACAGTTCTGTCCCTTGACAACTAATTTTGGATTCATGTACAGATCCTGGTTTTTTGTCTCGTTTCAGGGTTGAATTTCAGAACAAATTCTACTGTGGTGGAGGATACAAGTTTACGCCTTTCTCTTTTAAGCACATTTCTTTACATTTTAATAAAGATGGTGCATTATAATTTGGGTGCTGTCAGCAGAAATGTTTGGAATTGTCTGCATATAACTGCGTGATTGGATCTGGCCTACGAATGGTTTCTTGTGGGACAAAGTGGTTTTCACTGATTGCCTTACAATGCAGCCAAACAATTCTGTAATACATACCTCCCATAGAAAGACATAGCAGATCTGGAGCATCTTGTAAAATATATAGATATAAAATGTACATTTTTCTTGATAAACTAATGTTGTAAATTAATTTTATTCTTAAAAAGAAAAAAGTTGTTACTGCTTGTCCTGAAACCCATGTAGGCATTTTTTTGAGTCTCCTTGTTTTCTTGAATGGTTACTTTTAAGTTATCTGAAAGACTTTTCATTATATTAAACATTCATTACTAATCACATCCTTAACCCCGCTGCATCTTGTGCACTTTGCGAACCATTCAGCAATGCAATAGAAGCAATGTCTGTTTTCAGTCTGTATTCCAGGATGATTATGAGGTGTAAATTTCTACAAACCAATGCAATGTGCTCTTTTTTGGCCATATTTAAAATTGCACTGGAAACGTTATCTCTTCATTCTGTGTTCTGCCTAGAGTTACTACTTTAAGCTTTCAGAAGCCACACTGATATTTATATTTATATTTAACGTTATGGAAGAAGGCAGGATTAGAAGTATTAGTCCTCTTTTTTTCCCCTGTAGCAAGGAAAAACTTTTGCACACGGAATAAAGAACTGGCCTCGATTCCTATTTCTGTTTGTCTGTAAGGACACAAAACCAGCACTCCCTGGTGTTGTAGAACCTAATTTATACCGCATAGGTGGACAGGGGTCGTTTTATATTATTTTTTGTATCAGTGTGAAAATGGGGATATTGCCATGATACTTTAACATCTGTGCCATAGGAACAGCACAAATTAAATTTTGCACTTGTTTCAGATGAATTCCCAATAAAGCCTCGTTTGCGCTGTGCCGAGCGGGGCCCTGTGTTTGTCCGCACCCTTTGTCCTGCCTCAGGCGGCGCTGAGGGGAACGAGCGGCCGTGAGGGGCGGCCGGTGCCGGGAGGAAGGAACGGCCGTGAGGGCGGCCGGTGCCGGGAGGAAGGACCGGCCGTGAGGGGCGGCCGGTGCGGGAGGAAGGACCGGCCGTGAGGGGCGGCCGGTGCCGGGAGGAAGGAACGGCCGAGAGGGGCGGCCGGTGCCCTGGGGACTCGGCGCTCGTGAGGGGCCGCCCGTGCTGAGGGGAACGAGCTCCCGTGAGAGGCGGCGGGTGCTGCGGGGATCTAGCGCTCGTGAGGGGCGGCGGGCACTGAGGGCAACGAGCGGCCGTGCTAGCCGGCCGGCGTTGAGGGCAACGAGCAGCTGTTGCCGAGGGCAACCAGCGCTCGTGAGGGGCGGCCGGTGTTGAGAGGAGGGGCGGTAGCGCGGGGCGGGCTCTCTACGGGAACACGGCTTCTCGAGGCGCCTCCTGAGGCGGGCACGGAGCCTCTCGAAACGGGCTGAAGGCGGGCAGGAGCCGTCGCTCCACCCCGCACCGTTGCCGTGGCCACCGGGAGGCGTCGGGCCGGTTGCCGCCATGAGCCTGGACGACGTGCGGGTGCGGTGGCTGCGGGACCGAGCGCTCGCCCTGCTGGGTCTGAGCGAGCCGGCGCCTTTCGAGGAGCTGCTGAGCCGCGGCGAGGATGCGCGGGTCGTGCTGCGCTTCTTCGGCCTTGGCGCCGAGGGCAGCGAGGATGCGAGCGGGGCGGGCACGGCGCTGCTGCTGCTGCGGGCCGAGCGGCCCGGCCCGGCCGGTGAGAAGGGGGTGGGAGAGGGTCCCCCTGCCCCGGCCCGCTAAGCTCTCCCTGGGCACTGCCTGGCCCAAACTCCCTGTTTCCCCCTCCCTCAAACCCCTCTTCGTCCCATCTGCTGAGTCATAGCCCCATGACCCCTGTCTTTACCCCTTCTCCTGCCTTTCCATCCCTTGGGCTGTGTTCTCCTGAACCCCTTCTATACCACCCATTTCTAGAATTTTGGCCCCTCTATTTTTGGGATTTGCATAATTTCTCTGCAGTGTTACATCATGTTTTCCTCTCATTTTGCATTTGTGCAGATGCAGGTGGCACGAATGAGCGTTTCTATGTGGCTTTTAATGAAATTCCCGAAGAGTTTGTGTCAAATTCTACTGTGTATTTTCTGAGAGACACCAAAGGTATGTGCCCTGAAGAACTGCAGCCTCAGTGTTTTCAGTTTTGCATTAAACAGCAATTCCCATTGTGAAGATATGATAGAGACTGGGACTCAGGATAGTGCACATCCAACTTATTTAACTGGGTAGGAAAACACTCAGAGTAGAGGCAGGGTCAGGGATGCTTCATCATTTAACAGCATTTCTGTGCAAGATTTTCCTCCTCTGTCTGTAGAGTAAGAGTTTAAATCAAGCCACTGTTCTTTTGAACAGAAAACTATTTTCTAACTATCAGGCTGGGTTGTAAAGACTTAGAACCAGGTGATGCTGAAGTATTTTTCTGCCCTTTCTGAAAAAGCATTTGCACTACTAAAACTAGCACTAGTTTTGAACATGACTTGCACCAAACCTAGTAGTGTTTTATTGGAGTTTTAACTTATTATGAAAACAACTTTATACTTTCTGTATCAATTAGTTAGATTTATACTAATTTTTTGTGTACTGTTTAGAAGGAGTTGCTGTACCTAATAACCTGACTGAAGCTAATGAGATTCTTCCTCAAGTGATAAAGTCTGGTATGCTGACTGATGATACTCTCTTGATGCTAAAGAATGCCATCTCACAGGTAAATGAGTGACAGCTTGTATATATGGAATCTTGAGTGTTTCTAGGAGTGATTTGCCTATTTAGTATTATATAGAACATGCATAAGAAATATTAACATTTAATAAGTGACCTTCATATGCCAAAATGAAGTATTTGTGAATCCTTATTTGATATTTTGTTTCCCCATTTCCCCCCCCATTTGAGAATCATTTAAGTGTGACACCAGACATCTCTATTTCTGTGCTCACAGACTTTCATAAAGGCATGCTGGAGCTATTCCCCTGCAGAGCTTGAGGCAGAGAGAATGATGCTAAGGACATGAAATGGAAGGAGACACACTTAAATTAAATTTTAGAACAATATCTAATGGTTAAGTGAATTGCTCGTAAGCTTTTTTTTTTTTTAATATGAACCATCTAATCTATGGCACCTGTTTCAATCCTAGCAGTTTTCACCAGCTCTCTCCCATGGTCAGCAGCAGACTGAGAAAACTTCCTTTGATTCAGACAGTGAAAACACAGATTCTGAAGAAATGAATTTATCCGAGGCTGAACCTCGAAAGTCAGTGGAGGACTCTGATGCTCTAGTGGGGAGTGAAACTCAGCCGAGCATACCAGGTGAAGTGAATATTTTGCCTCTGCCAGGACTGGGGTGATTAGAGCACATGGCAGTAGAACGAGGTTCACCTGAGAGTGGCTTTATGTAGAGTAACAAATAGAATTGATTAAAGCTGCTCTTTGCTGATACCAGCTGTGCTTTTCCCACCCTGAAGCACAGCAGGCAGCATGGAGAAATGGATGAAATCAGTGATAAGTCTTTCAAAGAGTTTGGAGTAAGAGTAGGAGAGGGGGCAGACATATCCAGTGGTGCCACATTACCAGTGCTCCCAGAACAAGACAGTTCATTCTGTGTGTGTTTTCTTCCAATAGGACATCTTAAACTGGAGATGCCAGCTGTAAATCTAGATGGAGAAGTGACTGTTCTTGCTACAGTTCCAGAAGTGGTTCAGTCTCTGAAAAGCTGTGCAGTGACCTGGCAGAAATTAATATCTGGAGTTCTGGAGGAAGAACTGAAAAAGGTTCCACAGGTAACGTTGCCTATAACACCAAGATGCTTTTATTCCTGGAGACTTTGCTTCATTTCCCCACCATAACTGTGTTAATTTTTAATTCTTCTTCATGTTTGATTGTTGGAAAACCATTTACTAATTATTGAAAAGGAGAATAAAAGTAGTGAGGAACTGTGTGGCTCTGGGAAGTAGAATATAAATAAATCATGAAGTAATTCACTGCAGATCCTACCCACACAGGATAACTGTGGAAAACTAAGGGACTTTTTTTATCTGCTCTCTTCTAAAGAGCCAAGAAATACTAAAAGCTACACTGAGTATTTTTTTTAATAGACAGCTATGTTTTTTCTTTTTTTGCAAAAAAGTGATCTCAAACAAAAGAAAAAATTCTTATTTTCACGTTTTGACTCTGCAAACACATTTATAACTAATACCACTAAACGTGCTGAGGGATTTTATGTCTATAAAGTTACCTGTGCAAAAGCTATAAGCTCAGGGATGTACTCCCCATAAGCAGTTCCCTTCAGTGTGTGTACAACTCTTTATTTCAGGGATCTTCTTCTGTCTGGCTTTTTGCATGGTTGAATCATATCAAGTTTCTCTCAGCATAAAGTTTATTGAAAAGAAGGAACAAATACAATCCTGATTATAAATATTCACTCATGCATAATGGTAATTCAGCTTTTTTTATTTGATTCCACATTACTTGTAGGGTAATAGTCCACTTGCAGAGATTAACCTCTGGCGTGAAAAAAATGCTACTTTAAGTGCTCTTACTGAACAGATAAAGCTTCCAGAGGTGCAAAAAGTCTTGGAAATACTACAGGAAGCTGAATCTGAGTTTACTGGAGATTTACAGATAGTCTTAAGTGACCTCAAAAAACATCATATGGAAGCTCAAGATAATGCTAAGTTTCTCTCAACCCTCGAACGCCATTTGAAGGTACCTGTTCTTGAGAAAACTTGGTGAAGTTTGAACTGTACTTAACCTGAGTTTGGTTTCTCTGTTGATTTAATCACCTCTTGTTTATTTTTTTCCCTTTTTAGCAGCAAGAAAGATATACTCTAGATTAACAAATTGTATTTAATTTTTAAAAGGAGTTGCTTATTTTGTTTGAGTTTCAGTGGTTCTGATGTCTAAAAGCTCAGAGCTGTGAGCACTTGGTTTGTAGTCCAACACTGGGAGTTTTGATGGCATAGCTGAACTGGGGAAAACAAAGATTTCTCAACTCCATTTTTTTTAGGTAGTTTCTACCACAAATTACAGCTGATGTTTCAACGTTTAAATTGTACTGAAGATCATCCAAACAAAGAGTTGAGCCAAAATTTAAAATCAGGCCCTAAAATCATTTGGAGAAAAAGGTGTAGATTTGCACATCTTTAACCACGTGTGTTATTTAGGCACCAGGATGTCTCCTTGTCCAGGTTATTTATTTAATAATGCTACAGACTTTCATAAGCTGAGGCATCTACAGAATAAACATTAGTTTACTGACTGTGAATATATATGTTTTCATGACATCTTCCCCACAATATGCATTTCACAGAATTTATCAACTGACCCTGGGATTGATGTTATCTCGAACACAATCCCTTCGCTGCTGAGTGCCCTGAGGCTGGTGTGGATCATGTCGCGGCACTACAGCAAGGATGCGCGCATGGTGCCCTTCTTGGAACGCATTTCATGGGAGATTTCCGCGAGGGTGCGCAAGGTTGTGGATCTGCAAACGCTCTTTAAGTACGTGCTGGGTTTCTCTTTAGCTGGGCTGTATTTTTTAAAAGCTTTGTTTATCTTACATAAGTGCAGTAGGTGATACTTCCACCAAAGAGGCGTCTGCGTTTTCCAGCCATCTGTAGTTGCGTTAGAAAGTCAATTAAAAGTCAATTTATTTTGTAATTTTCACAGATTACTAAATCAGCTCTGAAGAAATAGGTTCTTGTTCTCTTTTGTATTGAAATAATATAAGCCAGTAAAACAAATAGAGGTAAAAAAGTGGCATAAATATAACCAAAATCACTCTTCAAATAATATCTCCTTTCAAAACCACATTGAAAATAAGTTATAAGTTTTGACTAAATCTTGTATATTTAGAAGTTGCTAAACCAGGGTATATTATTCCAGTTGAGATACTATTTTTTTATCTATAGTATTTCTATCTATAATATCTTAATTGTGTTGATTTGATTAATAGACAAGACATAGCTGCTGCAAAAAAGAAAATAACAGAAGCCAGAAACACTCTTGAACAATGGAAAAAGTGTTATTTCACTACTTGTATCCAAGTTGAAGAGTCAGGAAGTAAGCGATACTGGAAATTTGATGTGAAACTTTTATTTGAAAAAACGGATTATATGGTTTCAATCTGTCAAGATCTGTATGATATTTTTCAGGTAGGAATAGACAATAAATAAAGAGATTGTGTAATCACTGTCTTCTTCTGAAGAGGAGATTCTTTTCTGTTGTAGGTGTAGACTTGCTAACAACTTTTAGTTTTCTGTTTGAGACCTGAGCAGTGCCTTTGATTCCAACAAAACTGTGTTTAATGCTGGAGGTGGAATAACTTTTCTCCAGGTATTGGCTGGGGAAAGGTGCCATTGTGTACATGGTGTGAACAAAAGAGACTTGCAGCAACTGTTTCACACATTTGTGATTTTCATGGGTTGCCACCTTAATGAGGTAGATAAAATATCATTTAAGTATACTATAATACAAAATTTGGCCATCTGTGAATCTGTGTATTAATTGCAGAATAACATATGAATGAAGAGATGCTGTGTTTAGGCTAATTTAAGTCAGGGTAATTAGCAATATGGACAATGAACAAACTGTGTGTAAAGTGGAGTGAAAAGGACCAATAACAGCATTATCTGTTACAACAGCTGAAGTGCTGGGCCTGTAGATTGTTGCTGTGGTTTTTTCAGTGTCTCATATTAAAATATTTGAAATTTAAATCACAGCACAAACTGATCATTCTCTGACTGAAAAAAAAAAATTAACAATAATGTGTTCAGTGGCAGAAAAAATATTAAAAAGAATGCTTTATGGTATGTTCTTCTGAATGAATAGGTCACTGAAGAGCTTCACAATATATTTATTCCTGAACTGATAACTGTGACAGAAAATCCAAAAGGTATTGATGAACTACAGAGAGAAGTAAATATAGTAATTAGTCCTTTGGAAGACCTGACCTTTGATCCTTTTAGCATGGAAAGGGCACGTGACTGGGCATTCGTTATGGAAGAATTTAGAGAAGATGTTACAGTAAGTACCATGTACTGTGATTCCCAAAAAATAGTAAAAATAAGCTTGACTGCTATTATTAAAAAGTATTTTCATTTTTCTACCCTTTCTTGGTTTTGCAGGATGAATTTCTAAGTGACAGGGTTTCTTTGCTTTCTTCCTTTGTTTAGGATATTGAAGAAAAGATGACAAGATTTATTGATGAATCTTTTACGACCCTTCGATCAGCAGAAACTGCTTTTGACATGCTGTTAAAGTACAAACACATCCAGACTCGTGAAACTATTAAGAAGCAGTTCATGAAAAAGTTCAGTGTTGTTTTGGAGCAATATTGTAAAGAGGTATTCAATTTAGGGTTTTTTATCCAGTGCATCCAGAAGTTCTTTACCTAATGAAAATCATACATCTGTACATGTCTAAATACCTGTGTGGTGTCATTTACTATCTAAAAGACTGAAAACTTTTCTAAATAAACATGATAATTGCTCTCTTTTTTTGGGACCCAGTTGGAGAAATAGTCTGGTTAATTTGCTGAAATGTTGTGCACATCTGTATATGTGAGACACTCTGTGGGAACAGGAAGGTGCTCTGAATGCAACAAGGCTTGTGGCTATTCCTGCACCTAGTAAACAGCAGCTCAACCCTCCTGAGAAAATAGATTTTTTATACCCTACAGCTTTCTTGTCATGGTCAGGTTCATGATATGATCAGAAGGTGTCATAGATCAACTTTGGAAGGCTAGAACGTAGAAGACTGTATGCTGGAAAGCTTTTCATATCAGCTTTGTATTGATATTTCAAAGAACATTGAATTTAACAATAAAACGTGATCTTACAGAAAATGCTGCCATAATGGCAGCTCCATAAGATAGAGAAATGAAGACAAAATAATTATTTTTATCCCGCTGCTGGAATTAGCTCCAGAACTTGTGCTGTGTATCAGACAGCGATCATGGACAAGCAGTGGGAAAATGATTCCTTGCAATATTTTATTATCTTCTAGGTCAAAATTGTTGAGCAAATCTTTGATCAGAACCTCAAGGATCCACCTCTGTACAAGAACCATCCTCCAGTGGCTGGAGCAATATCCTGGTCCCGATCCCTTTCCCGTCGGATCAAACACACCATTACTCGGTTCCAAGAAGAGGAGGAGTTGCTTGCCTCTGAACGTGGACAGCAAGTATGTTGGGTCTTTTGGTACTTGGTAAAGGAAGAAAGACTTTGATTATACACTTCTAAAGATGTGAAAGTGCTCTAATGTGAGGGGAAGTCCCAAGTCTTTGCACACAGCAAGCCATGTTAGATGTGAAAACTGGATTGAAACCTTCCCACTGTTTCCCAGGGAGACAGTGATGGAATCAATTACATAATTCAAGAGCCCAAATTCTCCAGTGTCTGCATTAATTAAACGGTGTTACTTGTTCTCTTATCTAATAAAAACCAGAAACCATATTGAGAGACCATATTAGGACAGGTTAGTTGAACATTTCTCATGGTCTCTAAAATGACTTATACAGAGTTGTCCTTTCTAGGTGAAACAAATATATCTCCAAGTGACCAAGAAAATGAACGAGTATGAAGATCAAAAATACCGTCACTGGAGAGAGAGGACAGAACACGTGCTTCCATTGTTACTGAAAGATACTCTGCTGACTGTTGTCGCTGATGGGGCTGCAACAAATGTTAATCCAGAGACTTCTGAGCAGGTGAAATGTGGGAAGATTGTGTACCAGGCTTCTCTGAGGGGAAAAACAAACCTACCTGATGGTCAGCGAGAATTTTCTGAGAGTAATATTTTAAACACGGATTTAGAAAAAGTTCTGAGCTCAGAATTGTTTGTGGTCCTTTATAAGACCCTGTTCCTGAATCACCTGGCAAATGATTGAATGTTGTTTCTCTGTGTGTTCTTCTGTGCTGTAGTTCCTGTTAATTTTTAGGTTTTGGTATAACATTTTTGGGACATTGCTACAGTACTTGGGACTGAAGTTAGGTAGAGGCAGGTTTCCAGCAGAGATCTTGCAAAATCCTGTTCCTACTAAACTTTTGTCTGACTCTGAATTTCCACTGGGATTTCTGTTGTAACTGGTTGCAGCAGTGTGTAAACAGAGGTGATTTGGTCTGCTTCTTGTAATCGACAACTGAAAAGGTAGTTCTGTGTAATTTCTGAACCAAGAATGCTGAGGCTACTATCAAATTTTAAAGGCATTTCCATAAGCTCTGAATGTCAATCATTCTGACTTTTACCTTCTGCCTTATTAAATGTCTCCAAAAGCTCACCTTTACCTTGTAATGTAAGTTTGTTGCTCCTCTCCTTTCTGCTGCTCTTTCTTGTGTTGTAGAGCTCTGCAACAGAGGAGCCTGTCACCACCAAGAAAAGTGTTTGCTTCGCTCTGAATTTTTCTCCTGAAATCCGAGAGATCATCATTGAGACAAAGTACATTGAACATCTAGGGCTTCCAGTCCCAGAAATGGCAAGATATGTGGCACTACAGGAAGACAAATACCTTAGGTAGGGCTGTAACAGAATATCTGCTCACACACAGGCTTATGGCTGCTTTTCAAGGGATTTCACTCCAAGCCTGAACAGGCCCTGAGTCATCACATTTTGGAAATAGGAGAGCCCTCAGTGATTCTTTTTTTAAGGGTACAATTTCTAATGGCCATGTTGCACTGATAAGTTTTTCTCTGGCACTTTTTACATCCTTATGCTGTAGAACTGTTATACAAATTAACAACTTGTCCAAATCTGAGAGGAAAATAATTTGCAATTAATTGTTACTGCCATTTAGATTTCAGCTCATTTAAACTCACTGTTGCATTCTTCCTGTGCAGCCTTGGATAAGTAAGTTGTGTCCAAATTATCACAGACCTTTAGCACACAGATGTACCAATAAGTCCCTAAATGGATTTTAAAGTTCACCTGTTCAGCTCACTAATGTGCTTCAAACTGGGGCTGTCTCCATAACTTTCTGAGATGGGGCAGGAGAGGTTTGTCCAACTACTATAGGAACCATATGAAACTTTTCTTAGTTTTCAGTGGGAAATAGATTACATTTATAATCAATACATATTCAGTGGTTAGTTCTGCAAATTTTGCTTTATATGGAAGTCTGAATAGAACGATGGAAATTCTCTGCTCTTTGGTGGAGTTCGGAGCTGTCTTTCAGGAAAAGAATCATGTCTGTGTTTTGTTGTTTTGTGTTTTTTACATTCCTTAGGTACACAAATAAATTGAAAGCCATGCTGGATCGCTATCACAAATTAATGGAGATGATGAATGAAGCAGAAACCAAACTTCTTGATCACTATTTACAAGAACTCTGGAGAATACTGAAAGCAGGACACAAAAGACTCACGTGGAAGTCTGTAGGTAATGGAGATACTATTTTAAAATGGCCTTAGACTCTTAGTTAAAAAAATCTCCTCAGTTCTGCAATCTATTTTTTATGATGGCAGAACATATGATCCATCCTCTTGCCACAGGGGCAGAATAGCAGGTTAGACAAACTTGGATCCAGGAGATATTTCTTGTGTTTTTGTTATATTTAAAACACTGGAGATGGTTAGAAACCCTTAGCTAAAAGCTGTAAAGGGAGCAAGATGAAGGCTTAGCTAAGAAAACATCTGATCTATGATTTTGCAGAACCTTGGGTCATTCTTAGAGATAAAACACATCTGGTTGTGGCAATTTTGATGCATTGGTGAAATACTTATTTAAAGAGAAAAAACCCAAATGGTTATGATTTATTTCAAGGTATTGGTGAATTTATTGTCCAGTGTACACAAACCATTGGGAAATTAGAGTTACTTGTCCATCAGATTCATAACATTTCTGAAGACATAAGCAGCAAACTTCGGTCCATAGAATCAACAAATCTCTTTAAGTTTCCACATTCAAAAAATGGCGACAAACATCCTGGTAAGTCTTAATATTTTTATTTCTAAGCTTGTGGTGTTTTTTTTTTTTCTCTATCTGCTACTTTGTGGTTTTAGTTGCTAAGATCAACCCTTTTAATTGTTACCAAAACTGGTTATAGTAGTAATTCAGGGTGTAACAGAGAATGGAACTGTTTTCCTCAGGTGGATATGGCAGCGAGCTGCCAGCTCTCTCTCACTTGAGTGGGTGATGGATCAAATTTCTTTCAACACTTTGTAGTTGTAAGAAGGTTGCTATTAAATAATTGAATCCAATTAAAATCCATATTTCAGAGGGCTGAAATGTTAATAAATTAAGCATTAATAAGTGAAGATACTTTTTATCATTATGTAAGATCAATTTCATGTTCACAAATAAAACCCAGGTAGTTATTCCAGTGTATAAAACCACTAGATCTTTGCAGTTAATAATGCTATTTTTTGTATCTGTTGCAGGAGCAAAAGAATTTTTTGACTATGTTAAGTGTGAGCAAGCAAAAGATGTGGAACAACTGGTTAGAAAGTATTCTGCAATTCCACAATTGCTAATAGAAGTGGAAAGACGAGTTGCCAATACAAACAGTGGCAAATCTCCAAAATTAGCTTCCTATTATGCACATTGGGAAAATAGGATTTATCAGGTGTTGACACAGTTAATTTTGAAGTAAGTGAATTGTTTGCTTTAATGGGTTCCCAGTAATCTTCAGATTCTCCTGGATCTGTTGATGAGTGTGTGTACTGACATTCTGTTTGAACCCATCAGTGACTAGCAGTTTGTGGAAGATTTGTATTTCTACTGATTTTTTTTCCTGTGAAGAATGGAGAACTGATAACAAGGTACAGAGGAAACCCAGATTCTGAAAAAATGAATATTGACATGTTGTTGGCAGAAGAGATAAGACACGTTTGCTGCAATGTGTGTAGTTGCACTTCCCTGGTTTATCTCTAAAATCAAGGTTTTGTTCTCCTAAAGAACATGATTTTGAGAACTTGCTGGCTGAGTGTCAGGTGCCTCCCTGTGCTGCAGGGGACACGAGTCCAAGAACAAAGGTTTTACTTGTTCTGTAGTGGTTGAGGCCAATGCTGGAGCAAGATACTGTGGAAGCTTCCCTTACAAGCAAGGTATTATTGCAATACAGCATTGCAGCTCTGTTGCAATATCTATCTAAGCTTCCCAACCATCTCTTCTTCCCATGGTCCATGTTCTGTAATCTGTTCCATGCTCAGATGACTTTGCCATGATTTCTTGTCTGGGCTCTTGCAGTGAAGTTGACCACAGTCTCAGGATACTTTTGCACCTAAATATCTCCGTTCATTCCTTCCAACAGCTTCTTTTAACAAGTCAAACTTTTGCATTAAATCAGTTTAGTGGGACAATTTTTCTCCCAGACACATCAGTGTTTCCAGCAGGACTCAGCAATAACTCAAGTTACAGATCTAAGCATGTGCTTGAAAATTGCAGCCTCTCTTGAGCATTTTCCTGGGGGCAGCACCTGATTATTTCTATCTTTGACACTATTTTTTTCCTTTCTCAGGAACTTACAGGCTTTTAATGCAACTATTATTGCAAATGTGCCACTGTTACAAATAGAAGCTGTTTTGTCTGTTCCTGAGATAACCCTGCAACCTAATGCCAGTGAGATTGAAAAAATGACTGTGCAATCTATCCAAGACTGTGTTGAGGTCACTAAGGTGATTTTTGATAAAGATTTCTTTTTGTTTCCAGAGTTTGCTTGTGATTATAATGAACCAATCTTATTTTATGCTTGGGTAAGCGTAAATGTCAAAGGAGAGATTCATGTTGCTTTATCTTGAAATCAAAATATCCAGTACATTTTTCTAATTTTACAGACTGTCCTAATTTTACAAACCGATGATCAAGGGAAAAAAAATCCATACCATTTTTACTCAGGTAAAATTGTTGATGACTTTTTAGTAGTTTTGCCAGTTCTATAAATTCTATAAAGCAGCATACATCAGAAGGAAGTACTTCTCAGCTTGCACTGCAGATGTTGCTTTCTGATGTGTGAATAAGCTGGTGGAATAAGGAACGTGAGCAGCCTCCTCTACATTACATTACATTAGAAGCAGCAGAAAAAACAGTTCAGAAAATGCTGGAGAAAGGCATCTGGGACAGCAAATACCTAGATGAAGTATCTAGCTTACTGGCAATGATGTAGCAATATTTTCCTGCATAAATAGTTTCACACTGAACTGCTTTCCTGAAAAGAAGCCAAATAATGTGACAATGTTCCTGCCCTGTGCTGATGGACAAGTGATTCCAGATGTCACATAAAATGAATAAATTTAGTTTAAGTGCATTTTTTGTGCTCAGATTTGCTGCTGTTCTCCACTGCTGCATTCAGACTGTTTGAGCCAATACCTTTTCCTCTCTGTCATGCTGTATTGTTGCTCAGCAGAGATTTCAGAAGCAGATTGAGTAATGCATGGAAAAGTTTTGTTAGGATGAAATTAACTCTTCTCAAGTTGATGGGAAAGTGATCTCTTTTTTGCTGTCATAAGAGCAATTGATTTGAGAAATCATTGATACCACTTCCTACATTGTGTACTAAATAATGGTGAATTCCTTCACTGAAAGGGAAGAAAGCTGCCCAGGGAAGTGGTGGAGTCACCATTCCTGGAGGATGTGTAGATGTGGCACATGAGGACATGTACGATTTAGTGGGTGACTTGACAGTCCTGGACTGCTTGGACTCAATGATCTTAGAGGGCTTTTCAACCTAAATGATTCTATGAATGATTTAACTAAAATGACTCAACAAGGTAACTGTTTTCTGACCTCCAGCATTTCGTACGATGGATGCACGGTACGTGTATTGAATGCCCTCCTCAGCACGTCAAGGTGGATGAAGTCGTCACTTTCAGCTTTTACAGTGACATCTCCCAGAGCCCTCTGATAATTGAACAGGCTGTTCTCATCACTCAGAATGTCCACAAACTCCTGGCTTCTCTCAGGAAGTGTTTGGACCAATGGAAGAGGTATGACCTGCTGTGGAAGTCAGACAAAGGCGCAGTCCTGGACCGTTTAGCTGCAGAAAAGCCTGCCTGTGTTATCTTTGATGAGCACTTGCAGTTCTATATGAAGGTAGCTCAGGAAGTGACTCAACCACCCTTGATTAAAGATGAACAATTTATCAGGCTTCAGCTGGCTCCTTTAGCCTCTGCAGTGCAGGAGAATGCTAAAAGCTGGCTGATGTCACTTGGAAAGTTGCTTAATGAGTTAGCAAGAGAGGAGCTCTTCAGGCTTCAAGATGAGATTCAGGTAGGTGCTTTCAGTTTGTTTTTTTTTTAATCTTTATCACATAGACTAAAAATGAATCTGGTATGTTATTTGTTAGTGTTTTGTGTTTCACTCACTGTTGCAATTCTGACAATTGCTTCGTCAGTGTTGATTCTGGAAATGATCTTTTTACAGAAATTATCAGAGAATGTGAATAGACCTCCTGAAACCCTGGACGATCTCAGAGTTGTCCTGAGTGCATTTGGAGTGGTCAGAGATGTTTCTGTTGAGGTGGAACTGAGGTACTTGGACATCGGGGAGAGATACAGAACTCTTGCAATGTACAATATTCCAGTAAGTGCATGTCTCATCAGACCTTTCAGATCTGAGCTAAGGGCACAAATGTCTCCCGTGTGAATGAAGAAATGTTTTCCTTTTAAGATGTGTTACAGAATTACAGTGTTGTTGAGGTTTGAAGGGATGTCTGGAGACTCTGTAGTCCAGACTCCCTTCTCAAATCACTATTTCCACTTTAAAATGGACATATAGCATGTGTTTAAATCTGATTAGGGTCACTTCAGTATTGGTTTTGTATGGCAAATTTGTAATGTGAGCACATAACCCTCACTTTGATGTGAAAGTGTGTGTCTACCTATGTCTTGAGAGGTGCTACCTGTTTTGTTTCAGGTACCTGAAGAAGAGCAAGAGAAGTCTGACAGACTTAGGGAAGCGTGGGAGACTCTCCTTATGGAAGCAGCAGAAGTCAGTCGTAGCCTAGATTGTAAAGGAGGTGTAAAAGAAACATTCACAAAGGTAATATTTGTAACTAGTATCAAAAAGAATTAGAAACTGAAACTGTTTAATGGAACTATTTAAACGTTGTTCTTTTTAGGTGACACAGCAACAAGTTGAGGACTACAGCAAAGAGACAGAAGATTTTTTCCAGAAACTCTTGACTGAGGGGCCTGGTGTTGTTGGGGATGATCTTGATAAGGGTAAATGGATTAATGTGTGTGATGTTTTGAAAATATTAGTTTTTGGACAATTCAAATTTTATGTAAAACAAGAAAATTGTGCTTTCCTTATTACATACAAAGTCATCATCCAGGAATGTGAACATTTTTAGTACTGGAACATCTACAGACTATATGCAAATTCTGTCTTATTTATTTCCCATTAACCCTGTGATGAATTTATCTGGAAAAATCCCTCTCCTTTCCCAGGACTAGAACTCATGGCTATGTTTGAAAAAGAATTAGAGAGACTGGAACAAAGGCAGCGGGAACTGGGCAGTGCTGAGAAACTTTTGGGCTTGCCAGCAACAGCGTACCCCAACTTAATAAAAGCCCAGCAAGATGCTAAAGCTATGAAGCAGGTCTATGACATTTATGCACAACAAAAAGTGAGTGTCACACTGAGTCTGCAGGGACACACACGTGTTCATGCACAGACACACAGCAAAGGTGGGGACAGAAGAACAGGTGGCATTGCCCCCTGGTTACTGTCAAGTCTGAAGCCTTTGCATGAAATAAGCTGTGCTCTGTGAAATGATTTTAATATTATTAGTGCAGCACTATCAGTGTCTCCGTGGTGGACCAAACACATCCTCTCATCAGATGGGAACAGACTTTTCCCAGCCACTAATAATTGTTGGATGGCATTTTACTGCACATGGTTCCTGATCAGTTCAGTGAAACTACTTTTGGATATAGGATGTGTGCAGGTGACAGTGGGTATCTCATGCTTTAACTATTTTTTTAAAGAAGTTTTATTCTTCCAAAATTAAAATGCCCTATAAAGTATGGTCCTGTTCTCCATATTCCTTTTTTACTATTTTTTATACAATTGATTGTGTTTGGCTGTGAATCTGTCTTGGACATGAACTCGTCTCTCCCTATGTTTGTAAAATATAATGTAATACAATTATATTTTGGGGGTCAAAACTGAAAGGAATATGGTTTTTTTCCCCTCTTAATGTTCTTGTTTCCAGGCAGCTAAAGAGAAGTGGTCTCAGACACTCTGGATAAACCTCAATGTCAAGGTTCTTCAGGATGGAACCGAAGGATTTCTGAAAGCTGTTCGGAAGCTGCCCAGACAACTTCGTGGTATGCCAATATGTAAACAACTGGAAAAAAAACTGAAGGCTTTTCTAAACTCCATTCCTTTGTTGCTTGATTTGAAAAATGAAGCATTAAGAGAAAGGTTTGTTTTGATTTATTTACATCACTATATATAGAAGTATTTGATGTATTTTGTTAGAACTTTCAGTTTCCGTTACTTGGGGTCATGCCATGTCCTGGAGCTTGGAACTTTATTTCTGCCTAATGAACTTGTGTAATAGCATGAAAGGTGCTGCAATGACTGGGATACTTTATTTATTCAAACTAGTAGTTCTTGTTTAAACAGCAGAATGCTAAACATGAGTTCACTATTACATGTTACAGTTGGTTTTTTCACTGTATTATGGTGTTAAACTGATCTGCCAATTTAAAACAGGCATTGGGAAGACCTTATGGAGAAAACAGGAACAAGGTTTGAAATGAAAACAGAGACATTCACTTTGGAAAATATGTTTGCCATGGAACTTCACAAACACACTGTGGTTATCAGTGATATAGTTGGAACTGCTGTTAAAGAACTTGGCATTGAGAAGGTAATGTATTGAATTATAGAGTCATAGTAAAACTAAAAAGACAAGGATGACAACAATCAGTTTTATTTAAGATTTTTAAATTGGCATGACTGCAAGTTTGGCCATCTTCAGGGAGCTGTCAGGAGCTGTGTGAGCTAAGATCTATAGCTCTGTTAATGAGCTCCCACTGGCACAGGATCCTTGCATTCTATGATTACAGTAAGCAAGTTTGTCCTATGAAAATAGATCTGAAGAAGGATCCATTCGCTTGCTATCATGCTTTGAAATAGACCCTTCTTATAAACTAGAGATAGAAAATCTGTGCAAAGATTTTGCTGGATTAGCTGTTTCATTTTTTTGCTAAGATTATAATTCTCCAGTTTTTGAAGACTAAAATATCTTTTTATGTTCATATGCAGGGAATGAAGGAAATAATAGAAACGTGGGAAAATATGAAATTCCCTGTGGAAGTGTACGCCAAAGGAACTGAGACACGAGGCTTTGTTCTGGGATCTGTAGAGGAAATTTTAGAGATTCTTGATGACAACAATGTCAATCTTCAGAGCTTTTTGGGCAGTCGATTTGTGGGTCCTTTTCTTTCATCTGCTCAAAAATGGGAAAAAACTCTGTCACTGATTAGTGAAGTAAGCGAGGTAGGAGGAAAGTGCTGGACTAAATAATTAATGTTTTTTATTTAGAATCCAGATTTTCCATTGTACTTCTGTTTCCTCTGACAGTAACATTTCATTCTTAGATCTGGATATCAGTTCAGAGAAAATGGATGTACCTGGAGAGCATTTTTGTTGGTGGAGATATCAGATCACAGCTTCCGGAGGAAGTCAAAATATTTGACCGTGTAGACCAAATGTTTAAACAGGCAAGTAACTGACTTGTGATCAGCATAATTATTTAGTGCATTTTGCTTCCAGTTCCATAGTTACTTACAGTCTTCTGTGACATGTGTAATACTGAGAATGATGTGCTATAATTCATTGAATATGAGACTGGGGAACGCAGGAATTTTGTGTTTTACTTCACATCTGTCATAACCAGAAGACTTCTCCTGATTTAGCTAAGATGGGCAGAGGTGAGATCCTTGGCTGGCAGCATGGGGTAGGCAGAATCTCCTTTTCCTTTCATTGTTTAGAACTTTTTACTTTTACCTTGATAAGAAGAAGCTTAGATGTGTTCCTATTGATTGAGGACCTATGTACATGCTAAAAAGGCTTTCCTGCTTCACGCCACTGTTCCCATAATAGACACACATAAGCCATGAATATGGCTTTTCTGTTTCCCGTGTACAAAATTGAAAGAGTACTGTGATTTTGAACTATGATGTTTGATCACTCCTTGAAGTACCATTTTGTACAGGAGCAAAGTCAGGTATGTACTGAAGCTGGCCTGACTGGGGATACAGGCTTGTCTTGCTTACACTTGTATCTCCGTAAACACACTACCTTGATGTTTTCATACAGCACTGCAGCACGACAAAACCATTTCAAAACCATTTAAAAACCTTTGACTTACTTCTGTAAGGATCTGTACTGCTTGTGCTGTTCGCATTGTTGTCATTAATGAAATATAATTTAATATAACCTATTGATGTTCAGCATTTTCTAAACTCCCTGTTGTCCCTGTATAGATAATGGAGGAAACTGTAAAAGACCCGATAATAAAAAACTGCTGTGAAGCCCCAAATCGTCTGTCAGACCTCCATCATATAAACAATGTGCTGGAGAAATGCCAGAAAAGCCTGAATGATTATTTGGATTCCAAGCGAAATGCTTTCCCGAGGTTTTTCTTTATATCTGATGACGAGTTGCTCAGTATCCTTGGCAGCAGCAGTGCCCTCTGTGTTCAGGAACACATGATAAAGGTACAGTGTCTGGCTTTCCACAGTGCCTTGTGCTTTTAGGTTCTTTAAAAAGTTTAACAGACTGTACTGTATATGCTCATAAGGTTGCATGAATATTTTTTGCATACAAAGAGAATCCTAGCAGCATCTTGAAGAAGCTTCCAAATAACCAGATCAAATCTGATGCACAGTCTCTGCTGCCTCTCACTCTGGTTGGTAGCTGTTATGGTAGAGGAGCATTCAAGATACACCAGAATGATCTATCATTAAAGAACTGTCCTCATAGATTGTAGCTCCTCCTAGCTCTTATTTTCTAGGAAAAAAAAAATCAGTGTCATTTGGGCCTGATTATTTGCTTGATATTCTGCAGTTCTGCTGCTGGGCTGTATATCAGCATTTGTATTTGATTATTTAGGAGTCAGATCCCTTTCTCTGGAGGAGAGGCGAGGCTGCATACACTTACAGCTCGGAGGCCGTGTTTCTAAAATGCCAGTGAATTTCTTTGTTGGTGCATTTCAGATGTTTGATAATATAGCCTCACTGAGGTTCCAGGATGGTGACGATGATGAGAAGATTGCCACAGCCATGATCTCAGCTGAGGGGGAGGTGATGGAGTTCCGGCAGGATGTCCCTGCTGTGGGCAGAGTGGAGAACTGGATGACAGTAGTGCTGGAGGAAATGAGACGGACCAACAGACGCCTCACCAAGGAAGCCATTTTTCGATATTGTGAAGACAGAAGCAGGTGAAACAATCAGTGTCAAGGATAACACAAATAACCTGATATGTTAGTGAAATAGAAAAGTTAAGGCGTAACTTTACAATTCCTACACAATTTAGTCTTTATTTCTCTATGTGGAGGCATAGGAATACATTCACATGCACTATTTTAACCAACCGTGAAGAATGCATAATCTCTCGTATCTCTTTTCCTGAATCTTGAGTTTTATTTTTGGTGGTGTGTGTTCAGTAAGTTTTTCTCACAATGAATACCACTTGGCAGTTTTATACCTGGAACAAACAGCTTTTCTATCAGAATATTTTCTAGGCTTTTGAAATCCCACAGCATACTTTGATAGAATTCTGTAAATCTCTGGAAAGTTTGGCTTGTGTTGTAGCTGTTGCAGGAACAGGGGGAACTTCTTTTTTGTTGTTGTGGGTTTTTTTTCTTCTTTCCTAATCAGTTACTTAAAATAAACAGTAACTCAGCCTCCCTCTATATGTGTTTTCCATAGAGTTGATTGGATGTTGCTCTTCCAAGGCATGATGGTGCTTGCTGCTAACCAAGTGTGGTGGACTTGGGAAGTAGAGGATGTCTTTCGGAAAGTGAAAATGGGAGAAAAGCAGGCAATGAAATTTTATGCTAAAAAAATGCACAAGCAAATCGATGACCTGGTTACCCGCATTACAATGCCCTTGAGCAAAAATGACAGGAAAAAATACAACACTGTTCTCATCATCGACGTGCACGCCAGAGACATCATCGATATATTCGTCAGAGACAGGTAAACACCACCTCCAACTCCTGAGCAAACAGCAAATCTAGGAGCTGTACTGGATCCTTTTGGCTCACGTGAGCTCTGTCGTGCAGCATTCTGCAGGCTCAGGAGTTCGAGTGGGAGAGCCAGCTGCGGTTCTACTGGGAGCGCGAGCCGGACGAGCTGATGGTGCGGCAGTGCACCGGCGCCTTCTGCTACGGCTACGAGTACATGGGGCTCAACGGGCGGCTCGTCATCACCCCGCTCACCGACCGCATCTACCTCACCCTCACACAGGTGCACCCTCAACGACATTTTGCTAACCAGCCCTTGTTATACTCAGTCACATCCTTGTTTTATTGCCTCTCCCACTGTGAACGCTGAGATGTTTGAGATCAGTTGTGATATCCTTCTCACCTCATTGCTGCAAAGACAATGCAGAAGGCATTCACAGATAAAGTTTGAAGTCTTTTGTACCCAAGGGTTCATTTGTGGTTTTGTTACCAACCTAACATAAATCTAATCCAAGCTTTGCTTTGCTTTTTGGTTTGTCTTCAAAGGCTCTGTCAATGTTTTTGGGAGGAGCCCCAGCTGGGCCAGCAGGTACAGGGAAGACAGAAACAACCAAGGATCTGGCCAAAGCACTGGGCTTGTTGTGCGTAGTGACAAACTGTGGAGAAGGCATGGACTTCAAAGTAAGAGTTAAAGACCTGTGTTCTCTGATAAAATGCCAATTTCTGCTCTTTATCAGTGCCCAGGATAAGAACGTACTCTGAACTTCTACATAAGTATCTCCCTTAGACATACCATGCTGTTTGATAATTAAATTTACTAGAAAATGTTGATTTGGAATAAATTCCTGAAGGAATTTCAGGCCCTTTCAAGCAGAGGAGCAATGCCTGTATGGTATGTGTTTATGATAGGCAATCTGCACTCAGCAAGTAATTATTGCAAGACCTTATGACTGATAAACATCCAGAGGTTTATCCACCATTAAGAATTTTAGCATGTTCCAAAGTTTTTTGACACTGAGTGTTTTATATAGTCACTGCTGAGGAGTTTTTCTTGTTGTTCCTTTTAGGCAATGGGTAAAATTTTCTCAGGCCTTGCCCAGTGTGGTGCATGGGGATGCTTTGATGAATTCAATCGCATCGACGCTTCTGTGCTTTCAGTCATTTCTTCCCAGATTCAGACGATCCGAAACGCTTTAATGAATGGGTGGAAAAGATTTCAGGTAAACATTAAAAAAGAAGAGTAATTGTGAAGGCTGATCTTGGTTTTCAGGCCAAGATACAGGGTTAGACCCCATCATTAGATCAAAGGGCTGCTGCTTCTGTAATTAGTTTGTGCTGAACATTTCAAACTCCTGAGTATGTACTTTTGGTTTGAAAGATGTTAAATCCTTGCTGATTGCCTTATCCTTTGCTAGGTTCTTCCTTTGTGAAGTGAGATAAAAGTGATCTTAATAGGATAATAGCAAGTAAATGGGGTAATAGTCTAGTAATAATGAGGAACAGCAGTAATTTAACTTGACTTGGATTGTGAGGCTTTATTTACTGATGCTTATTGGAAATCAAAAACCTCAGACAGAAAATCTGAGGCTTGTGAAATGTCTTAAAGAAGGTACATTCATCCCACTGTTTGTGTCAGGATGACTGTCTAAAGCTAAATATTTTAGCACTTTGTCCTAAGTGTGTGCCCCAGTATTACTGGTTTTCTCTCTGAGCAAATAGTGTTTTGTTAGTTCCTAATTCACATTGTTCTAATGTTTTCTTATGCCTTTAGTTTGAAGGACAGGAGATTTCCCTTGATAGCCGTATTGGCATTTTCATTACAATGAATCCTGGTTACGCTGGCCGGACTGAGCTCCCTGAGTCTGTAAAAGCTCTGTTCAGGCCTGTGGTTGTTATTGTACCAGATCTTCAGCAGATCTGTGAAATAATGCTGTTTTCTGAAGGATTCCTTACAGCAAAGGTAAGAAAATTCTATTGTTACCCATACCCATGTACTCACCCATGTTTGCATGGCCATAGCAACGTCCACATTTGTGATCATTTAAATTAAATCTCAAACAGGTCCTTGCCAAAAAGATGACAGTGCTGTACAAGCTGGCAAGGGAGCAGCTTTCTAAACAACACCACTATGATTTTGGACTGCGGGCCCTTAAATCAGTGTTGGTAATGGCTGGAGAATTGAAAAGAGGATCAGCAGACCTCAGTGAGGTAGATTTGCTGCTTAGTTACCCTGAACATATCATCCTTTACATTAGAAAGGGAATGTGTTTCCCCATCTGATGTAGTTTGTCTGGTTTGGGAATAGGAACATTGGTGTTATTTGTCTTATTATTTCACTTCATTTTTATGGAGTTTCATTGTGTTCTCTGCCATTAGAACCCCAGTCAAAGTAGGGAAATCGATGGAAAACGAGATATTTTCCTGCTTGTTAAGTCCAGGATGCAAATAGCCAGATGAATGTCTCTGGATGATTAGCAAAAACTGGTTTTTGAACAGTGAGTGCTCCAGCTCAGGGAAGCTGTGGTGTGGGCCACTGCAGCCATTTGGCATTTGATTAACATGGTAGAAAAAGGCAGTGTATTATTCTTAGTTATTGATATGCTTAATCCATATAAAATAACCTCTATTGTTTCCACTAGGAACTGATGACAAAAAAAAGAAACATTCTAAAAGCTGCACTGAAATAATAGAGCAATAATTTTTAAAGATTTAGAGTTTTGAAGTGCCTCATTTTAGCTGATAAGTTAACTATGTGGTAAAGATTGATTTTGCTGTGTTTTGTCTAGGATGTTGTACTAATGAGAGCTCTGCGAGATATGAATCTTCCTAAATTTGTGTTTGAAGATGTACCTCTCTTCCTTGGCCTAATCTCTGATCTGTTTCCTGGCCTGGATTGCCCTCGAGTCCGTTACCCTGACTTTAATGATGCTGTAGAACAAGTGCTGGAAGAACGGGGTTACATTGTTCTACCAGTCCAGGTATAAAAAATGTAAATTGCTTGAGGTTTTGTTGTAAATGTGAGGCTGCAAGTGCATTGTTGCACCTTGGAGTGGCTCCAGGAAAACTTATCTGATATAGACCAGCTGCTAACCTTGTCCCCAGAGTTATGACAGTAATCTACTGAATCCATGTTTATTTTTCAGGTGGATAAAGTAGTTCAGATGTACGAGACAATGTTAACTCGTCATACTACCATGGTGGTTGGACCTACTGGAGGTGGCAAGACAGTTGTTATTAAGACCTTGTGCCAGGCCCAAAACAAGTGAGTGTAGAATGTAAACCAGGCTGTAAAATGGCACAGTCTGTGTTACTCAGCCCTGTCCAATCATGACAGCATCAACAGCTGCCCAGAGTATTTGCTTGGGTTAACATGAGATGATAGTGTGACATTTTACTATTGCTTTTCTTGCTGTGTTTTTAGGCTGGGATTATTGACAAAGCTTTACACACTGAACCCTAAAGCTATGAGTGTGATTGAGCTGTATGGGATCCTTGACCCTGTCACACGAGACTGGACAGATGGAGTCCTGTCAAACATTTTTCGGGATATCAACAGACCCACTGACAAGAAGGAGCGAAGGTAGGCGGCTAGAAATCATTGTGGTGCTTTTGAGATCCTGGGGTTTACATCAATTAAAAAAAATTGATATGGCACTATTTAAAAAATCAAATGCTAAATAAATAGAAAGTGTCTAGGGGTCTCCTGTGAGTTTCTAGTCTCAGTGAAACTATGCAATTATAAAAAATGAATGGTAGACTACCATAGACTACCAGAATACCTGGACTGACAATAACACCATTGATGACACTTCTGAATTCAGAAATACGTTAGCAAAATCAGAGATGAGTCAGTGCCCCATGGCTCTTGTACACAGGTACATTCTCTTTGATGGAGATGTGGATGCTCTCTGGGTTGAAAATATGAATTCTGTCATGGATGACAACAAGTTATTGACTCTGGCAAACGGGGAGAGGATTAGGCTTCAGGCACACTGTGCTTTGTTGTTTGAGGTAAGAAATGACCATTTTATGCACGGGAAGGATTAGATACAGATGGGGCTTCAAAGCCTGAAAAGCAGTTCCTCTTTACCATTATCTTGTGTGATTATTTTATAGGTTGGGGACTTACAGTATGCATCTCCTGCCACAGTATCCCGCTGTGGAATGGTCTTTGTAGATCCTAAAAACTTGAGATATGAGCCCTACTGGCAGAAGTGGGTCAAAGGAAGAGAAAATGAGGTGGGAATTTCTGCACTTATTCAGGGAGTATTTGTATTTAATGCTGAACTGTAGACAGTCCTTGGTAGAAGTGGTTCCATTGAGAACAATCATATCTGGTCAGCCAGCTATTGATGGGAAGCTCTGCTGTCAAAATTTTTCTTTCCAGCTGAGTTATTGTCTTTTTGTGTTCCTTAGGATGAGAGAGTGGAATTGGATCGTCTCTTTCAAAAGTATGTGCCCTACCTTATTGATATGATTGTGGAGGGAATTGTGGATGGCAAACAGGAACGAAAGCTGAAGACCATTATTCCTCAAACAGATTTAAATATGGTAAGAAACAGAGAATAAAGATTGAACATGTTTAACTAAAAAGAAAACGGATTGATGGAGAAAGTAAAACCTTCCTAAAGAAAGGAGGGGAGTCTGTGCTGAAATGTCAGTTTCCTACTGATGAGCACAAAGAGACACCAAACCAATCAGCACCTAACAATCCTCTTCTACTGAACCTAATACACATAGCAGTAGATCCACCTGTAAGAACAAAAGACCAGCAATCAGCTGAAAACATATTAAGAGCTTTCATGCATCTAAATGGCAATTTTATTTACAGATTTGTCCTTTTTCCAACAGATCGTGCAGTTGACTGTGATGCTGGATGTCCTACTTGTACAGCCTGAAAATCCTGATGTTCTGGAGTGTTTTTTCTTGGAAGCTTTGTATTGCTCCTTAGGTGCTTCTCTTCTTGATGCTGGGAGAATTAAATTTGATGAAAATGTTAAACGTATTTCCTGCATGACTATTGTTCAGGGTGAGGATGTCCTGGCTAAACCAGGGGAGCTGCCAGGTAGGATCTTGTCATAATTTAATCTGAATCCCATTCATTGTAATAGAAAAGTGATAGTTTTCATGAAGGTGCTAGAGTAGAGGAATTTTGGTTGATGCCTTAATGGGTTAAATGACTTGTTAATAGAACAAAGTGTTGCCCAACTTGGTCTATAATCTTACCCTTAATTTTCATCTCAATCAGATTGTTTTCTTAGGAAATATTTCAGTGTCCTAAAAAACTTAAAGTTGCTTAATGGTTTGCAGGTCAGCTGCCAACTTTGTATGACTTCCATTTTGATGAATCTCAAAAAAAGTGGGTACCTTGGATGCAACTTGTTCCTGAATATATTCATGATCCTGAAGTGAAATTTCTTGACATTCTAGGTGAGTGTAAGATAAAATACAGCGATGATGTGCTTTTAATTCATAATATGCCACCACTGAGTGCATGGCACTAAACAGGGGACACCCTTTTTCTGTACTGAAGGTCATCTACTCAGGTTCAGTTTCTTGTGATGGCACAAATCATTTTCTTTAAAGTTCTTTTCGTAGCCATTTAGCAGTCATAAAGTTGATGTTTACATTATCGTGTAATAAAGTGAGGAAAGGATGAAAGCATGTTTCAGTTAATAAGGCTTATTTAGGAGCTAATAATGCCTTTTAAAAGCTGGAATAGCAGAAGATTCACAGTTTGCTCTACCAGAAATTGTAGGAAAACATCACCTCGTGGTTCAGGTATTCAGTAGATAAAAATTGCATTCTTAGGGATGTTGTTGGCTGTTACTTCAAGCATTGCCTAATGGTGCTTTTCATAGTTAAAGACACATTTAGGCACATTAATTTACAGTGATACTCCAGCAAGCACAGGTTAACTTCACTGACACGAGAGATAAATTTATCATCTCTGAAGTTGCTCCAAATGCAGGCGATTTACATAGGAAAAAATTCATCTCTGTAGAGTTCTGGGAAAATGCTTATGATCCAAATAAATCCTGATTATATCCTTGAAATAGAGATTAAATGGAGCTTAACCAAACCATGACCCTCCTATATGAAACATAACTTCTTTTTTACTATACATATATGGAAGAAAAGATCCCAATGACAAAGACTGAAAAGAGATGGTTAAGCAATTAAAATTTTCTTTCAGTATTGTTAGTGAGTTGAAAATTCAGATTGTCTGTGTGCAACTGCTGTTAATACCTTGAGAGCATGTTCCAGCACTGTTCTATAAATATAAATCCCTCAGCTGTAGTGCATTTCATTTAGCCAGTGATTGTGTTCCTGCTCTTTTTCAGTGCCCACAGTGGATACCACACGCACTGCTTGGTTACTGGGACAGATGGTAAAAGTGAAACGCCCAGTTGTTCTCGTAGGTGAATCGGGTACATCTAAGACAGCAACTACACAGAACTTCCTGAACAATCTGGACAAACACCTTAATGTATGTGTGAGGCATTTTGCCCTGTTTGTAAAGCTGCATTTTCATTCTTTGCCCTTGTGTTAAATTTGAATTGTGAAGCTTGAGTCTGTGGGTTGCAATATTGACTTGGGTAACGTGACTGCGCACTCCAGACCCAAAGTGTGTGACTGATTTGAAAATCCTTCAAGATCAAAGATGTTTTGTCCTCTTTTACCTTGTAGAGACTCAATTATATTAAGTAAAAATATATTATCAAAGTGCTAAGGATGGGCTTACTTTTCTTTGTCGTATGTAATTCAAGTGAGTAATAGACCTGAGCAACATTTCATGTATGTCTGACAGCTAATATAAAAATATTTTTGAATGCTCTAGTAAAAAACACCCCAACAAAACAGGTTAGAATCCATTCTTATCATCTCCTGTTTGCAGCTGGTGCTGGTAATTAACTTCTCTTCTCGTACAACATCCATGGACATTCAGAGAAACCTGGAGACAAACGTAGAAAAACGAACCAAAGACACTTTCGGCCCTCCCATGGGCAAACGTCTCCTTGTGTTCATGGATGATATGAATATGCCAAGGGTAAGCTGTCAATATTTTTGCCAGGTAGTATAGAAACATTTGGGATGGTACTGATACGGTCCCTGCAATCACAAATCCAGTGTGCATTTAGTTTATCTCAGAGCAGAGGCACTTTTCCCATAGGAGACATTAGGACGAGTGTTCACAATCAGTGCCAGAGCTTTACAAAGTGTCCCTTAGTCCCTGTAAAGTTCTCCTGAGTGTGGAACCCAATACCCCCACATCTAATGCAGTAGTTGGTGAGCTGATGTGCTGTGCTTTGATGTATCCTGACTCTTGTGTGTCCTGCAGGTTGATGAGTATGGCACACAGCAGCCCATTGCCCTGCTGAAGCTGCTGCTAGAGAAAGGTTTCATGTACGATCGTGGTAAAGAGATGAACATTAAATTTCTTCGAGACCTGGGTTTTGTTGCTGCCATGGGCAAAGCTGGAGGAGGTCGGAATGAAGTTGACCCTCGATTCACCTCACTCTTCAGTGTTTTTAACATCCCTTTTCCTTCTGAGCAATCACTGAATCTGATCTACTTCTCCATCCTGAAAGGCCACACTGCGGTAATTTCACTGTTTTTAAAGGATTGCTCAACAGGTGTATTATTTTTAAACAGACATTTAATTCTATGTTGTTGCAAGACCTGAAATCTTTGTTAACTTTTTTTTTTGTACCTAGAACCTCACACAAGCTTTTCTTTTCCTCTTCTCTTTCTCGATGGGTTTTACATTGTTTAGTTAAGTTCTTGTAAATGTTAAAGCCAGCAGATAATTTATAAACCTGGGGCTTTTAGAGCATTGAAATGTGTGAATGATTTGGTTACAGTTCCTTTAAGCAAATACACAAAGATCAGAAAATTCTTTCCTGAATGAGTGTGAAAAATGTAATATAATGCAACAGACTGCATTACTGACAAGGTACCTGCAACCTTAGATAAGAAAAGTGCAGTTTAATTATTCTGCTATAGAAATCTTGTAGGAATTCCAGTCACTGAGTTTGATGTTATCTTGAGCACTCAGAAGGTTCCAGAGTGAAAATGGAGCCTGCCCTAAACATTTAACTGCAGAAGATTCATACTACAGAGAATTTTTGAACCAAACAGGTTCAAAAGCTGGAAAGCAGATTATGTTTAATAGCATTGAGTTCTGTCTGGGCAGTCTCATGAAAACACCCTTTCTTTCTCATTTTTGCAGACCTTTAATGAATCCATATCAGCCATCTCTGATAAGATTACTCTGTGTACTTTGGAACTTTATAAAATGATCGTTACTGACCTGCCCCCTACTCCTTCCAAATTCCACTACATTTTTAACCTGCGGGATCTTTCCAGGGTCTACAATGGACTTGTTCTTACAGATCCAGAAAGGTAAGAATAGAAAAATTGTCATTAGTGGTCCCACACCTATTTTTCTTTTTTTGTGAATCTGAATGAAATTGAGGTAATTTGGTACAGGAAATCAGTCACATTTGGTCACTTTTCATTAAGCCACAATGCGAAATAGAACATCCTAAATTGTGATCCTACTCTCAATGCCAAACACAGATGCATTAGTCTTTCTTAAATAAGATACCAGAGGTAAAAATGCAAGCAAATTAATTGTTATCAAAAGAATCAAATCATAAAGAGTAAAAGGGTCAATCCAGAATTTGGTCCTTGTTGTTAACCATATGGCCTTAGGAATCATGTCAGCTCATTTGGTGCAGTCTGATGTTTTGATGTCATTTCAGGTTTCACACAGTGACCCAGATGGTGAGAGTTTGGAGAAATGAGTGCCTGAGGGTTTTCCATGACAGGCTGATTAATGAAGCAGACAAAGAATTGGTGAGTAATTTCTTTCAGTTTTTTAGTAGTCACTGACTATTATTATGGCAATTAATTTGCAACAGCAACACCACCAAGTGTTGGACTCAGGTCTTGCTGTCTGACTGCAGATTTGTCTAAGCAATATGTTGCTCATTAATTTAAAACATGGCCCATGGAACATTTTTTCCTAAAACAATTTGATGATGGCAGACTAAGAAAGCAGATCTACTGAAGGAATGGAAAGTATCACTTGGTATACTTGTCCAGGAAAATTGATTGGCAGAAGTACAGGTGACAAAGTGTGAGAGAAGTGCAGGAGAAAGCTCAGGAAATCACTTCAAGTCAGTATTTTCCTTCAGGAAGGATTGTACCAGAATGTGACTGTACAATCAAGTAGTAAAAAGGATAAAAGCCAAATTCTTACACAGTGAATTCAGTTCTGGCTGTTATGCAAATTGGAAAATGCTTCAGATTATATCTTAAAACACAAAAGAGAGCAATGCCAATTTTAAAACTTGAGATTTAGGAGAGAAATTGAGGTAAAGTCTACTCATCTATAAGCAACCTCCTTTGCTCTGGAAGTTGTTTAGATTGAAAGAGGTAGGCCAAGAGGGCTTCAGATTTTTCTAGTTAAAACTTTCTCCTCTAATATACAAAGATACATCTCCAGCTCAATTTTCACAATGCAGAATATTAATGCTTTGAAATATTAAGACTTTGAAACTGTGAGAGATCTTTTTGGTGAGACATCTATGAATGCTGAAAAGGGAAGTTTATTAATATACTGTTTATGCCAATATATGAGCAGGTTTTTTATTTAGCAGGCTTCTCCTTTTTGTTTTGATGTTCTACAGTTGATTGGCTTGAACCATTCTTGAAATGTCTGTTAGATCATTTTAGATCATACGTAGAACACAGAAGGGGGGCTGTAATCTTTGGATCTTCTAGTGACATAAGTATCACCTTGAAATAAATCAGTGTTTGAGCAAGAATCTGCAGTATCACCTTTCCAAGTATTACTGGATTCACAATCAAATGCTTTGTTGTGTTGCCTGACTCATTTCATATCCTTGAAGGTACAAGGCCATATAAAAACCTTGGTTGAAGAGCATTTTGCAGATGACTTGGAGCACGTCATGAGGGATCCGGTTCTTTTTGGAGATTTCAGAACAGCACTGAATGAGGCAGAACCTCGTATTTATGAAGATATTCAAGACTATGATATAGCAAAAGCTCTCTTTAAGGTAGAGTGCATCAGCTGGGAACTGTGCCTGAGGAACAGGCAGGAGCCTGCCTCAAACTGCAGGAAATCTGTTCTCTTCTCGTGCACATAGAACTTTGTGCTTCAGTTTGGGGTTTGCAGTGATGAAAACTGAGGATCAGCTAGAGAGTCAAAAGTGTTTTCCAACAGTTTATTTTCCCTGAGGAATGGGAAAGGAATAATGCTGCTGAACGGGCTATTTTCTTAATGTTATTAATTGTTTCACTGGTCTCCTAGTAACATTCTGTTCACCTTTCTCTGAAGGAGATTTTGGATGACTACAACGAGTATCATATTAAAATGAATCTGGTTCTTTTTGATGATGCTCTGGAGCATTTAATCCGTATCCATCGCATCATCCGGATGGACCGCGGGCACGCCCTGCTCATCGGCGTGGGAGGCTCAGGAAAGCAGTCCCTGACAAGACTGGCTGCTCATACAGCTGGATGTGAGGTGAGTGACCCTGTGTCTTGGCTGTGAAAAAAGGCAAGGAAAGGAAAGCTGTGACTGGGATTATACTGGGGATGGGAGTCAGTCAGTCAGTCAAGATCAGGCTAGCAGCTCTTCCCTATGGAGAGAAACCCTGGGTGAGGTGATTGCCAGGAGTCCAAGATGATGACTGTGTGTGATCTGGGCAGGAAGCTGTCAGTGCCTGAATCTGGGTTTTGGGGAAGGAAAACAGGGATGGGTTTGGTGATGACCAACTAATTGTCCCTAACTACTGCTGTTGATACTTAAATGTGTTACAGTAGCACTCCAGTGCTGCTTGAGGAGCCTTGTTGTGATTGATACTGTATTATTTCAGAGAGGAAATGTTCCTCTCAGAGGCACTTAACTTAAAAAGACTTTGAAGGAAAGAACAAAAAAGGAGGATGAACACAAAGCAATTTTGAAAATGCAAGCCTGCAGGGTTGTACAAATGCACAATTTTATTGATACTTAAACATTTACTGATGACTGGGGCCAAACCAACCCCCTTGACTCAGTCTAACTGAAATTCAGAGTTACCATGTCTTGGGTCCATCTGTGCCTTCTCAGTGTATGTTTTCATCCTTAGGTATTTGAGATCATCTTGAGTCGAGGATACGGAGAAAATAATTTCCGAGATGATTTGAAAAATTTGTACCAGAAGCTGGGTATTGATGACAAGTCAGTGGTCTTCTTGTTTACAGATGGCCATGTGGCAGAAGAGAGTTTCCTGGAACTCATCAACAACATGTTGACTTCAGGTGCCACTTGGCAGCCTCTCTGCTTGTGACTCATAATCTCAACTGTACCCTTGATGCAGCTATTACTGGTTCACCCTGTGTCCTCTGCTGCTTTAGTTAGTTACACTTTTCAGTACTACCTGAAATGAACTTGGCCTTAATAATGGCTTTCTGGAATCTTCTTACAGTCATTTATATGTCTGGAGAGGTTATAGGGCTCATTCATGCTGGTGATGATGCTGCAGGAGTCTCTCATTTCTTCCAAGACTGAGGGAAATTTCAGCTGCATTTGGCCACAAACCCACCTGTTGTCCAATTGGCTTTTGAACTGCAGCAACTGTTCATATGTATATTTATGTATATATGTCCTGAAATGTGGTTTGGTATCCTCTAGCAAATGAAGCAGCTGGAAATGAGCAGCAGCTGGCACTATGTGACCACCCTCTCAATAGAAGTTCCTCCACAGTCTGATATGAGAACAGATGAGTTAATTGTATACCTGTTCTTCTTCTAGTTTTCCCTGTCCCTGGTCTGTCATTAGATTACTTATGCAGTATTTGCCACAAGATTGAGAGAACAAAAATGTGAACTGATGGTTCACAGACACTAAAGAAGATTTTCTTTGCTGAGTCCTGTGACATTTTGTATATGTTGCTGAAGCCCAAAGAAAAATACATTAATTATTCTTCTAAATCCCAAGCATGGCCTATTTTCCATGAGGGCTATGGGGAGGAGGAGAAGCACAGAGAGATGAATTGGTTCATTCAAAACTACTCAGAATCATTTTTGCAGAACTAGATTTAAAATTGGTTTCTCATCTGCCCTATCCCCAGCCATATGGTTTCCTCTTACTGGTTGTTCTCACCAGCATTCTTCTGTCCTTATGTTACAGGAATGGTGCCAGCCCTTTTTGCAGATGATGAAAAAGACTCCATACTAAGTCAGATTGGAGAAGAAGCTGCTAAAGCTGGCGTGGGCCCAGCTAAAGAGAGTATCTGGCAGTATTTTGTAAGCAAATGTGCAAGCAACCTTCACATTGTCCTGGGAATGTCCCCAGTTGGGGAGGACCTGAGAACGTGGTGCAGAAATTTCCCAGGTATCAATTGTACACACTGCTTAGTCCCTTCCCTGTGAAATACAGATTTACAAGCAAGAGAAAAATCTCCAGTGGACACTGAGAGAAGTGTGGCAGATAAAACTAAGCAGAGCAGGTTTCATGATTAAGGATTTGCATTGCATGTTTTATTTCCAGTTAATTACCACTTATTAGTGAACGATATTGATTAGCATTTATCAGATCAGTTCATTTTCCAGCTGAACAGCTAGAAATCAATTGGTCATCCTCACTGAACTGGAAATACACAGCCTTTGTCTGCAGCCTCTTTTCTGTAATTTACAGTAGAAAGTGTGGTATTAAATCATTATGAAACTAAGATGGTGGGAAGAGAAACATTTTTGTATCCAAAGCCAAAAAAAGGTGTGGTGAGATGGACATCCATGGAGAGAAAAAACACCTGAGCCTGGCAGGTGCTGCAGGTGGCTAAAAGGAGCCCTGGGAAACAGGAGAGATTAGTGAAAGATGGGTACAGGTGGGAATGCTAAACCAGGCCCTGAAATGCCTTATTGCAGCTCTTGACTGTGTCCTGTAGAGCCTAAGGAATGGTGCAGTGGGGTTAGCAGGACACAGGGGCAAAGCTCATTATTTACTGTAAAATGGAAGTATGGACTTTGTGATAAATTCTGTTACGAAGAAGGAGTCAAGACTAATTTGCAAATTCTTGATGTAAGCAAAGTTAATTAGAGGACTGCCTGATTAGGGGTTAGTTTTACAAAGGAATTTTTCAGGTAACACTGTCCTTTTATTTTAAGGTCTTGTCAACAACACTGGTATTGACTGGTTCTTGCCCTGGCCCACCCAGGCCTTGTGTGCAGTTGCACAATCCTTTCTGGGTATGTAACATGTCAGTATTTCAACCCACTAACCCTTGGCATAGCCTAAGAAATACTTTCTTTACTTTGCAATTATTGTACATTTCACAATTTCATTTCCCATTGTGCCTGTTACCTTGAGTCTAAATGGGTAATGCAAAAACCCAGTCAAAAAATGTCACTGGATGGTGCTTTCTTAATCAGATAGATTTTTAAAATTGCTAAAATTAAAGTTCCCAACTCTGCAGACAATGTGGGCTGCCTACCAGGAGGTCCCCTTCTGGCTTTGCCCTGGTCTTGCTTTTTGCCCCAGAAAACAGACTTGTTTTGTGCCTGGCTTAGATGTACATAAGAAAGATGGTAATTGGTGTACTCTGAAAAAAGCCACGAATCTTTGAAATTTTTTATTTCTTCTGCCCAATTTTAGGAAAAAACCCACGCATCCCACCAGAGAACTTCCAGTCAGTGATTGACCACATAGTCATGGTGCATGAATCTGTAGGGGATTTCAGCAAGAAATTTCTGGAGAAACTGAGACGTAGAAATCACGTCACACCAAAAAATTACCTTGATTTTCTCAATACCTATGCAAAATTGCTGGAGGAGAAAAATGAGTTCATTTTAGGTAAGGCTATGTAGATGTTTTCTCCTTTTTAATAAATGATTTAAATATTTTAAAAACAAAAGAAGTTCTGGTGAGGATCCCACATATTACCCAGAATATGCAAAAACTGTGCTAGTACTATCTCAAATGCTGTACTGGCACACAGCTGTGGGGCTGTGTTTTGACATTGACCCAAAATCCTGGCTACATGTGGATGTTCAGACTCTGTCAAACAATGGGCTCTCCTCAAATCCTTTTGTGAATGCACATGAGCCAGAATCTCCAAACCAGACACTCCTCTGCTTAGGGAAGAGTCATGCTGAAATCTAATACCAGCATGGCCTCGCTCAGGGTTTCACTTTCTTCCTCAAGCAGCAATTCTTATTCATACTTCAGTGGCACTGAAATAAGTGAAGAGGATCAAGCACAAACAATGTAATATGGCAAATACATTCTGGCACAGGGCCACTATGTCAGCTCAAGTGACATTAACATCATTTTGGCTGGGAGGCTCAGGAAAGGAAAATTTCTCAGTGCACCTCTAAGGATATTTTCTCTTTGTGAGATTGTTGCTGTGTGCTTGAACACAATCAATGAATCACTGACATTTCTCCCTTTTTTTTCCTACCTAGCACAATGTAAACGGCTGGATGGGGGCTTGGTTAAACTGAAGGAAGCTGCTGTGCAGCTGGCTGAGCTGAACGTGAAACTTGCTGAGCAAAGGATTGTGCTAACAGAAAAAACAGCTGCTTGTGAGGCTTTGTTAAGAGACATTAAAATAAACACAGAAATAGGTGGGTAGTTTACAACTACTGAGGTGTCCCACAGGCTAAGCAGAGCTAAAATTATGTGTGTTAGGCTGGGCTTGGGAGACCCTTGAAGAGCTCCAGCTGCTGCTTGAGGTATCCCTCTTGTTCTGTGTGCTGCTCCCATGCCATGCCAGAAGAGCAGGTGCCCTGCCTTGCCCAGATTGCCATCTTTGCTCCACATTTGGCCCACAGTACTTTACACAAAGTTTGCCTGCCCTTGTCTTCCCTTTCCAAGGTGTAGGGCACAATGTGGGAAAGGCAACTTCTGATTCATAAATTTAGTATTAGAGGAAAATCAGAGGGAAACATGGAGGAAAAGAGATTGTGCATGCTGTTGTGTGGAACACTAACTGTTCCTAACCTGGTGATGTGACTGTAACCAGAGGCAAGCTGGCAAACACAAAGGTTCTGGCTTGATGGTAATTTCTAATTTTCAGCAAAGAGTAAACCTCTATTAGTGTATTAGTATATGTTCTGTGTACAAACTTGAATAATCCATTTATGGTCCTGCCTTTACAACTACTAGCTGAGGAGAAGAAAAAAATGGGTGAAGAAAAAGCTATAGAGATACAGGAACAGAATGAGGTTATTGCTGTGGAGAAGGCAGAGGCTGAGGCAGCACTGGATCAAATCAAGCCTATTATGGAAGCTGCCAAACGGGAGGTCGAGAAGCTTGACAAGGCTGAAGTTACTGAACTCAGGTGACTCATTTGTATGTACAGTAGCATAAACTCTTGGAAATACACTCAGAGACTCTTGTTTGCTGGGTCTGAGCCTTAGCCTCATCTTTCTCACCTGCCTCTGAAGGTCAGGACATCAATTGTCTGGGTGCAGAGGTCACAACAGAATGCCCTGATTCCTAGGCCACGACTTTGCCTTAAGTCAGTTCTTCCAGGCCTTTGTTTGCTGTTTACCCCATCATTCTCTGGCCTGTGTCTGATGTACCAGAACCTGCTCTGGTTTTTGCCTGAACAATGGCTGTCCAAACCTGTTCGTTCCTCCTTTTTTTTTCCTGCATAAGTAGGAACACATAACAGTTATTTTTCAGGGATACTTTCATAGCAGGAAAATGTATTTCCCTGCCAAATTTACTCCTCCCTGTGTTTTGATAATACACCCTTTTTTTCGAGGATTGATATAAAGGCACATCCAGTCTTTGGCTCTCCCTGAAATAGTTGTCCCCAAAATAGCAATGGTTCTCCCTTCCCTGCCACACTTGTTCAGTTTCCTTTTTCTCACAGATCTCTGGATTTTTCTCCAGCTGCTTCACTGCCCTAGGAAAGAATATCAAGGCTCAGTGTTTTAAGCTTTCCACTGTTGAAATCCTTTAGTATTTCATGGATCAAATTGTCTGAATACAAGAATTGGCTCTGAGTTTTTGAGTAGTTAATAATTTATTGTCTGACTTGGGTTATCTTTTTCACTGCTGTGGCTTGTCTTATGTACAAGCTCCTGTATTGCAATGCCTCTCTTAACAGGCAGTACCCATGTCTGGCATCATGTGCTTTGTCTCCTTTTTTCTCTTCCACTGTCTCTTTCACCTCTTTTCCAGATCCTTTGCAACACCCCCGAAGCAGGTGCAGGTTGTTCTGGACTGTATTCTTATAATGAGAGGTTACAAAGAACAAAACTGGAAGAATGCCAAAGCAATGATGGCTGACACAAATTTCCTGCGACTTCTGTTGACGACAGATTTTAGGGAGATTCCATGGAGCAATGTGAAAGCTATGAGAGGTGAATTCCTGACCTGGCTACTTGCAGTGAATATAGGATCTTGTTAATGGGAACAGCCAACAGAGTCTCTTTAATATTCTGACAAATATTTCCTATTGTCTGTCACGCCATTGGCTGATGCTGCTGGTAGGAAAAGCTTTTTCTTTGAGGGTTTTTGCACAGTTATTCAACTCACTTGCAATATTTTTGTGTTTGCCAATTTAGCTCTCTTGAAGAATCTTAATACTACCTGGGCTGAAATGGAAGTTATCAGCAGAGCAGGACTGGGAATGTTAAAATTTGCTGAAGCAGTGGTGACCTACTGTGATGTAGTTAAAACAGTCAAGCCAAAGGAAGAAAAGGTAAAATGTGTTGGAACCAAACTCAGAGAAGATTGAAACACGATCCTGATGGAAAACATAATACTTCACCATTTTATAGACTGCTCACTTTTCCTATTGAAGTGCTTAAAAAGTGGTGTTTAGGAGAGCTATTGCAGTAGCAGTGAGGCAGGTTGTCAGTCATAAATCACTGTATTTGTTGTGTCAGGTTGCTGGGCTGTGGGTTGCCAGTGCTTGAGGGAGGAACATGTTCAGTTGGAATTTTGTAATCTAACCTGTTTAGAAAAACACAGTTTAGAGCTGTTTACTAAAAACAAACTTTAAAACCCATGGCATTTGGACAGAGCAGAGGTCAGTAGTACACTAAATCCATGTTCCTTAAGCACAGACCTTTTAATTAGCTTTTTCTAGGATGACTGGAAATTCAGCTGTATTACCAAAGAAAATCTAATGTCCAACAGATGACACTGGAAAATTTTGTCAAGAAAAGGTTATTATATACAACTGACTACAGAGAAAGTATATTCACTAGATGATGTGTCTGACTATTTTTGGAGAGTTAGTATTGTTGTTATTAAGCAGACAAACCTCCCCTTTTGTCAAAGCATGAGAGTCCTGCTGACCTCCAGTGCTTTAATATTCCCTGTGGGTACAAAACTGGGAGATTTCTCTGCTTTGGAACTTCAGTGTCAAACCATGATGGGTGTTTGGGACGGGGAGAGGAGAGTGACAGTGTCAGTTATTTTGGCTTACACTGTTTATTACCAGAACACTTTGAAAAATATGATACAAACAAAGAAATGTGAGAACTTAATGCTTCTCTCCAAAATCCTTCTGTCCTCTGACACTCTTATATCTCCTTCAAAACGTGCTCTAGGTGGCCAGGCTAGAACGGAACTACGAATTAAGTAAGCGGGAACTGGAAAGGATACAGGCAGAGCTGGCTGCCATTCAGGATGAGCTTAAATCTTTGGGGGAAAAATATGAGCAGGCAATAAAAGAAAACAAAAAGTTACAAGAAGAAGCAGAAATAATGCAGAGGAGATTACTGGCTGCTGACAAGCTCATCGCTGGCTTGAAATCTGAGAATGAGAGGTAAGTCTAGATTCAAAGAGGATCATTTTTGACACCAGAGGTTCATGTGTCAGGGATAAAATCTGTCAGGTGGAGACATTTTTGAAAATGTTGCTTTCTGTGGTGTTTGTTTCTGAGAAGAGCTATTATCTGTTCTGAGCTAATATCCATTAGCTCTTGGAAAATAACTGAGATTAAATGGATGAAAGTTCAGATCAACTCAGTGTCTGTGGCCACCATAAGAGTGAGAGAAAATTGGTTCTAAATTTGAGGGTCTGTCTCAGCCTGCATCTAAAGCAGCAGCATCTACCATCTTCCTGGTACAGAATCTCCCATATAATTCTATCAGGTGGACAGAGGAATTCAAGGAATTAGAAATACGGAAGGTGAAGTTGCTTGGAGATTGTCTACTTGGTGCTGCCTTTCTGTGCTATGTGGGAGCCTTCAGCTGGGAGTTCCGTCATGAAATGCTCTATCAAGTGTGGCAAGAAGATATTTTCTCACGAGAAATTCCTGCCAGCCATCCATTTAAGTTAGAGAGCCTCCTGACCAACGAGGTGGAGGTTAGCAGGTACGTCCAGTCAGGAGACCCAGGGACTACTGAATGTGACCTTATAAAGTGGGAGTCTGGAGCTGAATCTGTAGCACAGAATTTGCATTGTGGGTGGAGGTGCACAGCCATACCAGAGAAATAATCTTACTTTCATGTCCTTCTGATTAACATTTGTAAAAAGCTGTTGTACTTAACACTCTAGGGACATTCACTGAATTTAGACACATGTAATACCATTTCTAGGAAGTTTTTTAGGAGTTCTCTATAAAATATGTTTCCATAACCCAACAGGTGTCTTTTCATTGACTTCAATGTGTTTGGTATTAAACCAAAGCCCAGGTAGCCCATGTATCAACTACCACAGGACTGCTCACCTAAGGCAGCAGTCAGTACTTTGAGTAGTGCAGTTCCAGTGAGTCAGTCTGAGCTGTGACCCTGTCCCCATAATCCCATACACTCTGTGTGTGTCCCTGTGTGTCTAATTGTGTGCTCAGCGAGTTGCATCATTTTACTGACATATGAAATGTGCTGCTCTCCCATTGAGTTTTCATCCCAGACTGGTCTTTGGTCCATCCTGTTCCCAGGTGGGTTTCTCAAGGATTGCCCCCAGATGAGCTCTCTGTCCAGAATGGCATCCTGACAACGTACTCCAGCCGCTTCCCACTCTGTATTGACCCACAGCAGCAGGCATTACACTGGATTAAGAAGAAAGAAGAAAAGAATAATCTGAGGGTAAAGATGGAAGATTGCTTTACCTCATTACTGATTGTTTTCAAAGCTGCATAAATATCTGTCACCTTGAATGGGGAACCAGTTATATATCACAGAATTATTGAATGGTTTGGATTGGGAAGGACCTTCTAGTTCCACCCCTGGCCATGGGCAGGAACACCTTCCACCATCCCACGTGCAGAAAAGAGTCTAACCAAAAGGCTGGTGTAGATCATGATTTATCTCAGCTCTGGGATGGAACTCCCATGTAGGACAATAAATAAACTTAGAGGCACAGCTAGAAGTTTAAAGGGTAATTTCCAAATGGAAATTATTCTCAGCTAATCAGAAAAAAGCATCTTTACTGTTTTGTGCAAGTGCAGTTTATATCATCTGTGAGAGGAAAGACAAAAAGCAGCAAAGAACAAACTTCATTAGTGTTGGCAGCTACTGCAAAATAATAATGTTCAACAAATTGAATATCAGTTCTCTTTTCATGTTTTCCCATTGTTCCCTTGCAGATGGCTTCCTTTAATGACCCAGATTTCCTGAAAAAACTTGAACAGGCCATAAAGTATGGAACCCCTTTCCTGGTGCACAGTGTTGATGAATACATTGACCCTGTGATAGACAATGTCTTAGAGAAGAATGTCAAAGTTGCACAGGGGCGAGCATTCATTGTCCTGGGGGACAAAGAGATTGACTATGACAGTAATTTTAAAATGTACCTGAACACCAAATTAGCAAACCCAAAGTATTCTCCCTCTGTGTTTGGCAGAGCTATTGTTATCAATTATACAGGTAAGCTCAAGTGTGTACTTAATAACAAAGTCGGGGTTATGCTGTTGAGCAAATTTAGGGCCTGGGTTGTTGTCTGAAACCTTGATGAAACTAAAAAATTCATACTCTCCCTGACACTCAGCATCTGATTTAATAGAAAGTCCTTCTCACTTCTCTTTTCTAATCTGCAACTGAGCTAAATATCTCTTCCTGTACTGGTCAGGTGAGGATGCTTTGGTGGAGTTAAGATACAGAGTCATTAACCAGGTCACTCTGTTGCATTGCTGTAGTTTTATGAGAGGCTCAAGATTTAAATAAGTTGTATAAAAGCTGTCCTGTGCTTACAAAACTCTGCTCTGTCCATGTGTTGTGCCTGTAGTTACACTCAAGGGCCTGGAGGATCAGCTGCTCAGTGTCATTACGGGTTTTGAAAGGAGGGAATTGGAGGAACAGAGAGAACGTCTCATCCAGGAGACAAGTGAAAACAAAAACCTGCTGAAAGATCTGGAAGACACTCTCCTTCATGGGCTGTCAACTTCCACAGGAAACATGTTGGACAATGTGGAATTGGTGGAAACCTTGGAGGAGACAAAATTTAAAGCTACTGAGGTACCAGCTCTGGGCTTTTTGGAAGGGTATCTATGGACAGAACACAGTCTTTCCTTTTTCATTGTGCTTTATCTTTTACTCCTGAAGCTTGCAAATAGTTTGAAAGGAAATTGGGAGTTTTCTCATTAATGTGTTGTATCTTTCAGTATTGGGCACTATTTTATTGGTCAGAGAACCAAATCCTATCTTCAGGGAAGTCCTTAACAGGACCAAAGTAATGTTTGTTTACAGTTCTAAAGCAAAAGAATCCATCCTTGGAGTTCTCAGGCCACAGCTGGGCAAAGCCACACTGGACCTGATCTAGTGGTGGTCATAACCAAGCTTTGGGCAGAAGTTGAACTAAAGGTCCCCAGAGGGCCCTTGCCACACTATTTCCATGATTTATTTTGTAAATCTTTGCCTTTACTTTTCATAAATATACAGGGTGGGATTAATTTTATCTAACTTTTAATTTTTATAATTCGTACAACTTCTTTTGAGTTACCTGCCCAGATTCCCTCTACAGTCACACAGAGAGGCAGGCACTGAGCAGCTCTGATTCCTGTGGTATAATGGGTCCACTCTGGATCAGCACAGTAATTAGAGGTGTGTAAAATCCCTGTCTGCCCAGGTGATTGAGAAGCTGAAGCTGGCTGAGACGACCGCAGCAGATATTGACCTCCTCCGAGATGGCTACAGACCAGCTGCCAAGAGAGGGGCCATTCTCTTCTCTGTGCTGGCTGAATTGGCACTTGTCAACATCATGTACCAGTTCTCACTGGTCTCCTTCTTAGAGGTTTTTGGATTTTCTCTTCGGAAATCCATGCCCAGTCCTATTCTTCCTAAGAGGTTAAAAAACATCATGGATACACTGACTTTGAACACCTACAACTATGGCTGCACAGGTTAGTGCTGTTTAACCAGGGACTGAGACTGTGTTGTGCAGATAAAGGTGAAGCCCTGATTTCAGTTGGTTCATGTTGGAGGCAAGTTACCCAGCAGGGAATTCAGTGGTGTTCAGGTCTCAGCACCTCTCCTGGTTCACACTTTCCTCCCTGCTATTTCTGTAAGAAGAACATTGCACATTACCCATGTAACTCTTGCAGAAATGTTTTTCTTTAACACAGTTACAAATGGTAAAGGCAGCCATAGAGCTATCAGGGGCTGTATTGACTCTTCAAGCCTGATTCAAAGCCCCAGCTTTGATCCCCCTGATCACAGAATCACAGCATTGTTCAGGCTGGAGAAGACCTTAGGAATATCAATTCCAACTGTCAACCGAATGATCTTTGTGGGGTGACCAGATCATAGAATCACAGAATGGTTTGGGTTGAAAGGGACCTTAGGAATCATCTGGTTCCAATCTCCTGCCATGGGCAGGGATGCCACTCACTAGATCAGGTTGCTGAGGGCCCCATCCAAAATGGCCTTGAGCACTTGCAGGGGTGCAGCATCCCATCAATCCCACAACAGATGAAGGATGTGGATTGAAGGATTGCTCCAGTTCCACAAGCTTTAGCAGCTGGTTTTTGAAAATGTCCTTTTAACATAGGCTTGTTCGAGAAGCACAAGTTACTGTTCTCCTTTGATATGACTGTCAAGATAGAACAAGCTGAAGGCCGAATTCCACAAGAAGAATTTGATTTCTTTTTGAAAGGTAAAGTGAATATTTATATGTAAGTATGTAGCTCTACGTAATAGCTAAAAGATCTTTTATCTTTGACTAGAGATGATTTACTATGAGCCAGCACCTTAAGAAGGGGAGCTCTCCTACAAACTGGGGATCCTGCTATTTCTATACCACATTAGCTAATTGTTAGGATGTTACATGAGGGAAGTAATCTGTAGTTATTTTCTGACTGTGTTGTAGTTATTTTCTGACTATGTTGTAGTTATTTTCTGTGTATACATAATTTTAGAAATGTTTGCAAAGGTAAAACTCTGGCTTTTGCAAGCACTTGTAAAATGCCATCTTTCCTTCAGCAGACCAGTCTAATCTTACAGTGCTTCCAGGAACAAATTTCCACTCGGTTCCTCTGTGCAGAGGGACTGTATTTGTGGCCATGCATTGGAGGATTTCTGGCATGGACACTGACTCTGGTTTCTGAATGTGCCTAGGCAATATTTCCCTGGAGAAGAGTGCCCGAAAGAAACCGTACGCTTGGCTTCCAGATCAAGGCTGGGAAGATCTGATTCGCTTGTCTGAGCAATTTCCTGAGAAATTTGAATCCCTTCCAGATGATGTGGAAGAAAATCCAGATGTATGGAAAGATGTACGTGCTTTTTTGCAATGCTGTTTTCTCTCCTGGTTTTTCTTCTGGTATTAAATGTTCAAGTGTGATGCAATGGTTCAGCACTGCACAGGGGGATGTCACTGTGGGCTTCTTCCCTCAAGGCCTTTCTTTGCTTCTCGACCCCAGTTAGTGATTGGCTTATTTGCAGAAGAATTAATGATTATATTATTAAAAAAACCCCAACAAAATACCTTCCCTGGTATACTGTAGAATTTTCATTTGTCAGTCAAAAGCTTTAGAGGAGTTATTTACCCTGTTGAAGTCAGTGGAAATTTTCAGTTCATTTCGACAGTCAACATTTCAGTGGTGGTTTTGTGCTGCTAAATTGTGCTTTGATCTTCTTGTGGCAGTGAATTCCATAGGCTATTGACATACACAGATTTCCTTTGTTCCTCCTTTAGCTTCATGCCATGTCTTCTTGCTTTATAAGAAGTCTTCCTGCAAGCAATCTGTTAATACCTTTTTGCTTTTGATGCTATTTTCTATATCGTAAGAGAATTAGTTGACATAAATTAAAGTTCAAATGTGTTTCTGGACTTGAATAGTTTATACTGAAAAAGTTAGATTTTTTACATTCACCTGAACTTTTAATATTTACTTGCAGCTGATTGACTTCCTTTGTTTTTGTTGTGTCTCTTGGCCCCTCATTCATCAAATTGATTTTCTCTTTCCTAGTCATTTCCCTGACAGAGCTGCTGGCTTCATGTGCATTGTGTGCTGTCTTTCCTTACCAGTGGTACGACACAGATGCCCTGGAGCAGACCCCGTTGCCAATGCACTATGAGGGCAGTGTCACAGACTTCCAGAAGCTGCTCCTGCTGCGGTGTTTCCGGGTGGACCGGATGTACCGGGCAGTGACCGACTACGTGACGGTGACAATGGACGAGATGTGAGTCACTCTCCTCTCTCACATCCCAGCCACACACTCTCACAGAGCTGGAGCTGCACTCAGCTTTGTCAATGGTTCTGTAATTTGCCTGAAGAGCAGAGCAGGGGTTGTGCTGAATGATTCCCATGTGCAGTCCGTGGTGAGCTCTGCCCTTCGTGTACAAGGCTCTGTTCACACGTGGCAGCTGCCCTGTGCAAATCAGCCAAATTATTGGGCTTCTCCCTCTGCCAGGTATGTGCAACCCCCCGTGATCAGCTTCGATGCCATCCTGCAGCAGAGCACCCCTTTCTCACCCGTGGTTTTTATCCTAAGTCCTGGCTCTGATCCTGTCAGTGACCTCATGAAACTGGCTGAGAGGACAGATTTTAAAGCAGATAGACTCAAATTCCTGGCCATGGGACAAGGCCAAGAAGAGGTAACTTGGATGGGAGGGTGGGGATGTGCTGTGTGCAGTGAATGTGGATTGCAAACCATGCTCCTAATGCTCTGGGACTGATCAAATTTCTTTTCCATAGGTCTGCTCCATTTTAAAAGGAGTTACCTCATGGTTCTGACATAGATTTGCCAGTTTGGGAATAACATTTTACTGAACATGAAAGGGGCCATTTGGCTGATTGGTTGCTGTTCTTGTTTGGGTGAGGGTCGATTCAGAATCAGATTTTCGGCTGTTAAAAAGTAGAGATGAGAAGATGTTGCTGTATATGGACATGAGGTGGTTGGAAGTTAGTGTTTGCTACCAGAAAGTTCTCCTGCTGCTTCTCCTGCCTCTCCTGTGACTTTCCTTTTTGTTATGGACACTAAGGCAGGACGTCCAGAGCTTAATGGCCGATTGAATTTGCCATGATTTCAGTCAGTGAAAGAACTCCTATCAGACTTGTTTAGACCACCACTTTCCTAGCAGGAAAACCCACTGCACAAGCCCATCAGAGGCAGTTTGTTCTCAGGGTAAAGGGAGAGTTACAGATGGTTCTCCTCCTGTCCTCAGATCGCTTTGCAGATGCTGGAGGAAGCAGTGGTTCATGGACAGTGGCTCATGTTGCAGAACTGTCACCTTTTGGTGAAGTGGCTCATCCATCTGGAAAAGGCCCTGGAGAAAATTACAGAGCCTCACGAAGACTTTCGCCTCTGGCTGACAACTGACCCCACTAAAGGCTTCCCAATTGGGATCCTGCAGAAGGCCTTAAAGGTGGGAAACCCCAGCCAGGAGGGCATGTCCTGGCACTGGTACTCAGCAGAACAGGCTGGCTCTGGGAGGAGCCTGACCTGAGTGCAGCACTCTGGCCCAGGCTTATGAACTCACTTTTTGTCTTTATTTAAGCCAAATCCTTTTTTCATCATCTTGTTTATTTTACTGGCATGTTTTTTTTGGGTGAAAACTGTTCAGCAGTTATTGTAAAGGAGAGGTTTGTGAGTAAACCTGGAAATGTGACAAATGGTCTTTAGATTTAAATGCTGCCACAAGTGAGCAGTACCTGGAGACAGAAATAGCCCTGTCAGCCCTGATGCTGCAGTGCAGGACCAAGACCTGTGTCAGCCTGGCAGTGCCAGTGGAGCAGATGTTGGAAGAGGATAATGGTTTCCAGCTGCTACTTCAAGCATTTATCACTAAAACCTGAGCTGATTATTTTGAAGGCACAGGCCATGATTCTGCCCTAATGTTCTTTTCTGTGGCTGCTTTACTGCTGTTTGTAGTGCCCTGTCCTGTAAACATCATTATTTCATTTCACAGATTGGAAAGCAGTGGCTCAGTGGCAGCTCTGGGCTGTTCTCCCACTCCTCCTGCAGTGGGAAAGGAGCCAGAGTGGATCTTTAAGGCTGCAGATCTGCACTTTTTGGGTCTTGCCAGGAGAGTGAGAAGTGAGGTTTTAGAGCCCTTTGAAAAAGCTGCCAAGAAGCAGCTCTGGCAGTTTGATCAGCAGTAAAGCCACATTGTTAAAGCATCTTACTGTGGGGATATAGGGCACATTAAAATGTGTAAAGTACTGGTATTTCAGTAAATTAGATCTTCTAGTATGAGAAATATTAATGTCTTGCCAATAACATGACTAATTCCAAACTGATACGGAGTTCTCTTAGCATAGGTGTGTTTACCTTGATAAACTTAAAAGGTCTGTTTCATGTCTTTACTTAAGAAAAAATCCATTATTTAATAGGCTTTGAAAAACAACTTAAAATGTCAAGCTTGCATTGTACTTAATGTGATATATTTACAACTTATTTTCCTAAAGTTATCCAGTAATTGATGGCTTCCCTAATTATTTTGATAGGTTGTTACAGAACCACCTAATGGTCTGAAACTGAATATGAGAGCCACCTACTTCAAAATTCCCCCAGAAGCCTTAGAGCAGTGCCCACATCCTGCCTTTAAATCCTTAGTCTATGTCTTGGCATTTTTCCATGCCGTGGTTCAGGAGAGAAGGAAGTTTGGGAAGGTTGGCTGGAATGTACCATATGATTTTAATGAATCTGATTTCCAGGTAAGAAAACAATTGCAATGGCTCTTATATTCTTGAGTAGCTCAGATTACTTTTGAAAACACAGAATTTATCCAGCTTTAACCTTTCTCACAATTAGGTTTTGTTTAATATTTTTTTCTGCTTCTGTGGAGTCATGTAGACTCCTGATCTTCTATAATGTCAATTTAGGATGCTAAAAATTAGATTCCCAATCCTTCATGTTTTTATTACCTCTCTCATGGGTTTCTTTTCTTAAGAGGATTTACACTTAACTTTTTAATTATTTCAGAAAGAAGTAATTGTTAGTTTTCAAACAAGAACCACATTAAATAAAACCTGTGAATATGTGTATCTGATTTATGAATGTTCTTATCTCACATGTCCCAACAAATTCATCAGGTGTGCATGGAAATCCTTAACACATACTTGACAAAAGCTTTTGAACAAAAGGATGATCAAATCCCTTGGAGCAGTCTCAAGTATCTTATTGGGGAGGTGAGTGCTACAATGCCACAGCAGTTCAGATAAATGAAGTTTCCTTTCTGCATGGGCTGCATCAAGTAAAGCTGAGAATCTTTCCTGGGCAGGTTTGAAACTCCAGTGTAGCCCTGAGCAAGGGCCTTAGTCTCAGGGAATTAGGGCCACTGTGTGCAAGTGCACAACAGGGAGGGACAGTGCTTAATTAATTCTGAGAGAGCCCTTGGGACCCTGTGCTGGAAGAGCACAGTGCTGTTGGCACGTGGGGTATCACTGGAGCTGTACAAATGTGTGTTCTCAGAGCTGGTGCAGCTGCACTGCACTGGCAGCTGCTGCAACACAAGTCCTGCAGGAAACTGCTCCTTTGCAGCACTGGATCCCAGCTGAGCATGAGCTGGTACCTCAGGAAGGTACCACTGCACACAAATCACCCAGCTGGGTGATTGGAGAGCCCAGAACAGCTCTCTCCAGACCAAGGCCAAATATTTCCTTCTGTCCCCCTGAGAGGGGACTGGAGATGTCCTTGGGATCCATAAGGGAGACAGTGTTACACCACAGCACTGCAAAAGCAAAGAGCATTTCTGACCTGTCAGTGATTTTTTAAACTGTATTTTCTGCTCCAAAAGCCAGTGCTGTAACATTGATGTCTCTGATTTCCAGGTCATGTATGGTGGGCGTGCCATCGACAGCTTTGACCGGCGCATCCTGACCGTCTACATGGATGAGTACCTTGGGGATTTCCTGTTTGACACGTTCCAAGTGTTCCATTTCTATAAAAGTGACACAGTGGATTATAAAATTCCAGCAGGGAAGGGAAAAGATGACTTTGTTGGTAAGAAATGCTTCTCCTGCCACATTAAAAAAAAGTCTGCTTCCAGTGTTCGTTGTCTCCATACATCGCTGCTGGTGAGAAGTTGAACAGAGCACCAGGCACTGCTGGTGTATGGACTGCAGTGTTATAATCCACTGCTTTACAGGAGCAGTCCTTTGGAAGGTGGGCTTGTCATGGAGCTCCTCGGGTGTTTAAAAAAACCCAAAAAATAACCCAAACCACAAAACCTCAGTAAAGCAGCATGTTAATTTTGTTAAGTGATATATGATATTTCTGTGGGGGAGTCTGTGTGTGTGTTTAGAAGTGTTTATTCTGTGCATTGCTCCAACACCAGGTTTAGCATTTATCTTTTTATTCAAGCAGAGCAATAGCAAAATTGCTGTGGTGTTCTGGGTTACCAGAGCCTGTGTGGTTGTATTCCAGAGGCCATAGAAGCTCTGCCCCTTTCCAACACCCCCGAGGTCCTGGGCCTTCACGCCAACGCCGAGATCGGGTACTACATGCACGCAGTGCGGGACATGTGGGCTCACCTGCTCGAGCTGCAGCCCCAAACTGGTGCGTGCCCTGTCTGAACTGGGTTTGTGAACAGGAAGTCTCCAGTGGTGAGTGCTGAGCCCTGGGGACAGTGACAGCAGCCCCTGTGTGTGGGGAGTGATCCAGGGGCTGTGTCCCAGCCTCGGGGAGCAGAGGGAGTGGGACAGAGGGAGCAAAGCCCAGGGCTCAGCCCTGCCAGGCTGGGAGCAGCTCAACACCTGCCCAAGGCACAGCTGAGGACATGCAGGGCTGTGGGCAAATGTCAGAGCAGAAGAGGGGGGAGACTGATGCCAAAAGGTGACTCAGCTCTCAACCTTTTCTCAGAAGATTTAGTAGGGATTTAGTCTCACGAAGATTTTTTGGTTTCAGGTGAAACTGGTGCAGGAATTAGTCGAGATGAATATATTGCAAATGTTGCCAAGGATATAGAAAACAAATTACCTCAAGTATTCGATCTTGACCACATACGTAAAGGTTATGGAGTAAACATCTCCCCTACAACTGTGGTGCTGTTGCAGGAACTGGAACGTTTTAATAAGCTCATCGTTAGGATGGGAAAGTCACTGGCTGAGCTACAACGTGTAAGTAAAATCACAGCAACTCGATGGGACAAGCTGGGCTTTGCCTGCCCTCAGAACTCTCACCATTGTTCCAGGCCTTGGCTGGGGAAGTCGGGATGAGCAGTGAATTGGATGATGTGGCTCAGGCTCTCTTCAACGGGCAGATTCCTGGGATCTGGCGGCGGCTGGCCCCCGACACCCTCAAAACACTTGGAAATTGGATTATTTTCTTTCGAGATCGATATGACCAGTACACCAGCTGGGTAAGCAAGTGCCTCCAGACAGCCTTTTGTTTTGTTAACCTGCACGATGTGCTGTGCAGGCTGGTGCAGAGGCCAGTGAACACTTCAGGTAAGTTCTTGAACTCGTGCCATCATTGAGTAACTGTGGATGCAAGGCAGACTCACCCCAGCTCCTCTCTAAGGGCAGTGTAGGGTGAGTACCAGGTGCTGCCCATCCCTGTCTGTGGCTGCAGGTCAGTGAGGGTGAGCCTGAGGTGATGTGGCTGTCGGGCCTGCACATTCCTGAGTCCTACCTGACTGCTCTTGTTCAAGCCACCTGCAGGAAAAACAGGTGGCCCCTGGATCACTCCACCCTCTACACAGAGGTAACCAAGTACAGGAAAGCAGAAGACATCACTGAAGCATCCTCTCAAGGTAGGCGTTTTCACAATTGCTTGGCAGAAATAATAAAGTAGTTAGTTGGTGAGAGAAAGAAATTGCTTGGCAATTACTTTGGTTAAACCTTGGCAGGCATTTGCCCTGGGTTTGCATTTCACAGTCCTCATGATTTCCAGCTGGGAAGTAGCTGGGTTCTGGTCCCTGCAGAGCTCCTGTGTGCATGAAGCACACTCTTCCCACCCACAGGCAGGGATTTGAACTCACACCTCCCTCTTGCTTGCTCCCTATATGTGTGTGTGTGTATATATATATATATATATGTATATAAAGGCACACTGATTTCTTTATGCCTAGAACATTACCAATCCCAGCAGGCTTGTAAAGATCTATTTACACCACAAATAATATACTGAAATGTACTTAAGCAAAAAGTACCTACAAATATGGATCATTTATTGTGTAAGTATCTCTTTATGAGCTCTCTATGACTAGCACTGCTCTAATAACTAAATATAACAAGCTGGGTACAGGGAACAGCTAAGCAAGGCTCTGAGTACCAGCTCTGATGGGGAACAGAAGAGGAAAAAGTCTCATTTTTTTAAAATCTAAATGCTGTACTTGATATTTGTACTGGAACAACTGTCCTGACCCTTCACCTGCTCTGTGACCCAGTGATCAGGCCCAGGGGAGTTACAAAGCTCTCTGTGACCTGGGCAATTGGAAAGCAGCAAATCACATTTATTCCTGCTGCTATTTATCATATTTAGAGCAACTGAGACAATTTAATTTGCTTTCCTGATACAGCTGGATGAGAAAAACAATGCTCTCAGAAAACTGCCCCCTGTGCAGCTGCAGTTTGAAATGCAGTGTGTTTGTGATGACTGTAGTGCCCAGAACAGGGACTGCAAGAACAGTTACCTTAAAAGATCTCCTAGATCTTTTCTAGGAGCTCAGTTTACCCAAATGTTGCATTTTCTGCCTTCACAGGCTGCTATGTTTCTGGTCTGTTCCTGGAAGGAGCAGACTGGGACATGGAGCAGGGCTGCCTTATCCAGAGCAAGCCCCGTGTCCCGGTGGTGGAGCTGCCCATCCTGAGGATCATCCCCATAGAAGCACACAGACTCAGACTCCAGGTATGGCTCCTGAATCACCTTCCTTCTGCTGTCACAGCTCCCCAGCTGGCAGGCCCTGCCCTTTCTGCCCAGAAGCTGCATTTTATCATTACCACTCCCATATGAAGCACCTGGTTTAACACTTCTCCTTACACTACCCACTACTGCAGTTTTTTTCTTCTAAGGGGGTCGATGCATTTGTTGCTTCTTTTCCCTTTTCTGGGACAGGGATCTTGTGACGCTCTTACACTCCCCCCTACTCAATCAATTATTTCCCATCCCCAGAAAATGACATAAAGGACATTTACATTTTCTGGGTATTGGCTATTTAAGACTTCTAACACAAAAAGTGTATTTCTGAAGCCAGTCCTCTCTCCTCGAGGCCCCTGTCGTGTGCAGGGCCGTGCAGCAGCTCAGGCACTGCTCAGGGTCCGTGCTGCCTCCGCGCTCTTTCAGAACACGCTCCGCACCCCGGTGTACACAACCTCCCTGCGCCGCAACGCCATGGGCTTCGGCCTCGTCTTTGAAGCTGACCTTTACACCACCAAGCACATTTCCCACTGGGTCCTCCAAGGTGTGTGTCTCACCCTGAACGCTGAATGACAGTCAAAAATAAGCATCGTGTTCTTCCCCCACATGCAACCCTTGAGAGGTGCAGGGAAAAAACAACCCAGGCAGAGACTGGGCACCATGGGTGGGGTTGTGTTCACTTAGACACACCTGACTTTAGTTAGTATTAGCTTGGTTGTATTATACTCCCAATAAAGGTGTTTGAAGAAGAGTGTTTTTTGTAATTGGTGTTTCCTTTTGGAACGGCTCCGAGCTGCAAAGAGAGAGTACATTGGTCTTGCACGCACAAAGACTAAGCTTTGCCTGGATGATTGTAAGAAATGTCTTTAATTGCCCAAAGCATCACTTCTGCGCTGCCTGGAAGCGGTGCCTCCCACCAGCCTCCAACAAGTGGCAGGGTAGGTCACTGGTACAACACACGACCATAAAAACATGGTGCCAACAACCGAAGTAACCAAACCAGCTGCTGGTTAATGCAATACAGGTAGAAACAGTAAACCTCAGAGTAACAACCTTGCTTTAACCAACCCCTTCCTGGGAACACAGCTTTTCCCTACCCCTCCCCACCACTTGTGAAACAAATTCCTACCACAGAGCCAGCAAGGCGCGAGGCTGAGGCGGGTCTGGGACTTTGGGCCAGCGAGTGACAGAGGGTGCAGAGGGCGGGCAGAGGGCAGAGCCCCGCCCGGGATCAGCCCTGCTGGAAGGGTCATGCTGCGGGAATCACAGGCGGGAGAACAGCTCTGCCAGCCTGCCAGGGCCTTTGCCGGGGACGCTGACAGTGGTCCAAGGCTCTGGAGGGAGACACACACACCAACACAGCTGCAGAAAAAGCTTACAAGGGGCAAACTACAGCTGGCGAGGGGACAGGGCAGGCAGGGATCCTTCATCAGCTGTCACAGAGAATACACGTTCCAAATTTTTAAAGGCACATCATAAGCTTAGCAGCATTTGGGAGCCAGTGTTTCTTGCTGGTCCTACTCAGAGGCTGCAGACAAGAGTGAAGCAGAGGTGAACAGAATGTAAGAAAAATGGACAAACTCGTGCTCCTATCCCAAAACCACATACCCTCCCAGCTCCTAGTATGCCTTTCTTTCCTAGGAAAAGAAAAACAACAAAACAATCAAGTACTCTAACAGCTGTTGGGTCTACCTGCTACTTACTAGAAAGGAGTAGGGGAATCTGGTCAAGTGCAAGGCAAGTCCATCCCAATCCACAAGGACAGAAATCAAGGATGCCAGGTTCTCCTGTATGAATTAGTTACATCACTTAAAACTAAATACTCACATTTTAGAGGGGCAGCTCAGGTTTCTAGGCTGGCAGCAGCCAGCACTGTCTGATGATGCCCAGAACAAGACTAAGGTTTTTTGGAAACAAAAATAATCCCTTTACAAAAAAAGTGCAGGTTAGAGCATAAAAAACCATTTCCATATTGGATAGCCATTTACATTTCCTCCCTGGAAAAGGAGCTCTGAGCCAGTATGGAAGGTGCTACAAGTGCAGTGTATGGACTAGCATAAAATGTGTCGTGAAGCTATTTGATTAAAAAAAAACAAACCCAAAACAATCCCCACAAACAACCCAGTGTTCATACTCTTCCTTGAGGGTCGTTAACCCTTTAAACAGTGCTTCCCCCACCCATATTTTAATTAAAGCAACAAACCAAAGTATTTAGGATTAATCAAGTAGTGCTTGCTGGGACTCTGGGAACGTCCTTAGGTCATTAAAGTGAACGTACACGTGCCCAACTTTCAGTGCTGCTGCGAGAGCGGCTGTGGCAGAGCTCAGTGATGGCTCTGGAGTGCTCACACACACAGTGGAGACAAGAGAACCCCTGCCAGGTCAAACGTCACCAGCCAACACGTGTGGCTGCAGTGTGAGGGAAGGGTGTTCTGTCTAAGAGCGCTCACCGACGCAGCCCGTGCCTTTGCCCACACGTGCAGTTACACTAAAGGAGCAGCACTTGGAAGCAAGCAGTCAGGTCCCCCTGATTTGGCCACAGCATGGAGTGGTTATATACCTTGCCATATGAACACAGTCCTAGGAGGTTTCGTTAGAGCAAAATGTATTAATGATGTACCCGGGAGGAGTTTGGCATGCATGGGGCATCAAAAGAAACTTCACTGCAGGTGCTATTTACCCTACAGGCTCACAGTGCATAACCAGCACAGACCAGCGCTTCCGTGGTGTACTCAGACAGTTCTGTCTGTCCCCGAGTGCTTTCTGACCACTTTGCTCCCATGGACCTGATCCACCGCCAGGGTCTCCACCTCCTGCGGCGGCTGGGCGGGCGCGGCGTGGTGGATGCGATGAGCCACCCCGATGTGCGCCTTGTGCGGCTTCTCGCGGGCGGGGCTGTGCGACTCGCCGGGCGCGCGATCCGAGGGGATCGGTGGAATGACCAGTGGCCTCTCCTTGATCAGATGCACCTCTGCCGTTTCCCTGGCCAGCAGAAAGGGCGTGGGGTCGGGCATGGCATCCACGGGCTCTCGCAGCACCAGCTTCCGGCCCTCCGACCCTATTCTGTAGGCCTCTTCGAACTCGGGGTTCAGCGGTGTGGACAGACTCTTCTTCATCCTGCGCCGCGGCGTCTCCGGCAGTTTGTCCTTGGGAGGGGACGGTTTGTAGCTGGACAGGACGGGGCTGCCAGACGGGGTCCCCTCCGAGGTCCCGCTGGCATTCATCAGCTTCTTCTTGGCCGCATGCAGCTGCGAGGTCAGATATGCAATCGTGCTCGCTCTCTGCTCCAGTTCACTGGACAACATATTGAGCTTATGGCTTTTCATTTTTAACTCTTCCAGATACTTCTTTTCTCTTTCTTTAATTGTGTTTTCCAGCACCATTATCATCGCGTTCTTTTGTTCAAGTTCTTTCAACAATTCGTTGTTTTCAGCTTCTTTGATTTTGAGCTGAGCTTCAAGATCTTTGCACTTACTTTTGAGTTCATCACTTCTTGAACTGCCACTTTCTAGAAGAACAGGAGAAGCAGAAGTGTTTCAAATTAACAACAGCCATTATGTAAAAGAGTGCAATAGGGCTCCTCCTGCCATCCCTAAGAGGAATCCAGAAGACTAACTTCAGCTAGTACTCATCCCACACCATCCCTGATCCAGGGGGTTAACCTCAGGGAGTTCTCTTACTCCTGCTCTTTACCTGTTGTTAACATAATACATATAAAATAACTAGGATCTAGTGTATATACACACACATATATATATAAATAAAAGCTTTATGGTTAATTACAGCACCAGCTCAGCTAAGTTTTAAAAATAGTCTCACTCTTCTGCCCCTAAAATTTGTGTCCTGTGTTGCCATATAGCAAGCAGGGAAATGACTGTCTAGTGGAGTCAGCAGTTCCAGGTGCTATTCCTGGCTCTTTCACATGTTTCCTGGGTGACCTTGGGAAAGAACTTTTGACATTTACTTCATAAATAACTAAGTTTGGAGAGTAGAAAAAAAAATACGAACATGGAAAAAGATTAGTAAATTGAACATGAATATTAAAAGAAAAATGCCATGTATTCCTTACCTGACGAGTCTGAACTCTTTACAGTCAGCTCATAGGTTAAATCTGAGGGAAAAAAAGTCGTTTATGTTTGTTAGAACATCATCATGGAACCCATACATCACCTGGTGAGCAGATTTACAATGACAGCTTTCAATAAATACATTATTAACTCTTCCCACTGCCCAAAGTAAGAATAGGAGATTCACTGCAAATTAGCAAATATGAAAAACAACTGAACTATCAGCTTTTTAAAGAACAAATGAAAAAAACTTGGCTTTAATCACCCAGTTTGCCACAAGATGCAAACTGAAGGCCCTAAATCCACCCTGCTGGTGGGCTTTGCTGCTGGGGTTTCACTGCTGAAGTGGGAAGCAGTCACTCCAAGGAATGGGTACCTGTGCAGCGCTGCTGCAGGCGGCGCAGCTCCGCGTGCAGCCCCTTCAGGGTGTTGGCGTGTTCCCGCTGCAGGAACAGCAGGTTCTTCTGGGCACTCTGCAGCTGGTTCTCCAGGGTTGAGGTGGCCATCCTGACCCTGCCAGGGAACAGACATGGAATTGTCCTGGTGAGTTACCTGGCAGATACAGGGATCCTCCCTCTGCAGCCAGGATCAGCAGGGATGGCTGAATTCTACTGTTAATGCATTGACTGATGTGTGATCGTCAAATGCCACAAAAGGTTCTTCTGCTTTGGGACTATTTTGATTACAAGTGCTCTAAGTTCATCAAAAGCCTAATTATGCTGTAGGCTGGAGCAGGGAACTCATTTGTTTGGAGTTAACACATTTAAAGGATTAACTTCAGACAGTCTAAGTCATTAATCCCATTACAAGTTCAAAGCAGAGTTCTGAGGAATGGGCTACTGTGTCCATCTTGCTGAGGGTTTCCACTTACCCCGGGGGACACAAGGATGGGTAAAATCCCTGGCAAGAACAAGGGAGAAAGCACTGAAATGCAGCAGCTCTAAGGAAAAAGGCAAAGCAGGGGTCTGAGCACAGCCAGGCTGGTGGCACTGCCATGAATGTGGCTGCCTTGGGTGCCCAAACTGAGATGTGGCTGCTGGGACCAGCACAAGGGAAGCTCCAGCTGCTCTTGGGTTTCCTCAACACCGTGCCCAATGTCACAGAACAAGACGAGGACAATCCTTCACTCAAAGAGAAAACAAACAGATTTTTCTTGCTCAGGTTACATAGAAACATGTTACACCACTGGGTTTTCCCTTACAGAACAGCCCTGTGAAAGTAGGCCTTGGCTACAGCAGTGCTCACACCCAAAGAGAGACACAGTTAACAGAAAGATGCTGACAGACATCCTTGAAGAACCCTGTGCCGCCACTGTTGGGACTGGTCCTGATAAGGCAACAATGGATACAGTAGGAAAGGCTAAATTATGTTATGTATGTAGAAACCATTACAATAATTAGGTTACAAGGATAAGTGAAGAGTCAGAACTCCTGTTGCCTGGACAACCACCTGCAGTGGCATTGCAAGCATGCCTGGAATTATGGGACCATACACAAGATGGACCTTAACAGGATTGCCTTGGCACGGCAAGTATTCTCCACTGGGATTCTTTGGCATGGAGTCTTATGGCAAGAATTTTTTTCTACCAGTTTAAAATTGGTAAAGCATAAGCTCAGAGCAAGTGACACACTTTTGTTCTTCCTAAACATATCACAGCCCTGTGTTTAATTTTATACTTTTATTCCCCAAAAGAACACCATACTTGGCACTCCTGCATCTTGGTGACGCACTAAAGCACCTGGGGATGTGGTGTAGAAATCACACACACAGAGCCCCCCTGATTTCATCAGTGACCTGAACTGACTTCGTCTTCTACTGACTTATCCCTCCAGAAACAAATATTTGATTGTAAAAAAATAAAATGAAGGTGTGAGAGATGTTAAGAAATCCACTTCTGTGCAGGAGCCAAACAGCCTGGTTACCTTGTAACAGAGATCAAGGATTAAGTTCAGTGCCCAAGAATGTGGGTTAGCAGTGCCAACTGTGCTTTGTCCAGTGAATGGATCATTTTACAATTACCATCAGGAGCAAACAAGCAAAAATTATGGACCAAACACATTCTAAAAAGAGATTTCTAGGGTGGGTGGTTTCACAAATTTTGCAACATCCCATCATTGCCACACTAGTGGTCCCTCACAACCACAGTGCTGGAGGGCTGTTGGAAGAGGCACTACACAGTCACAGCAATTACTGTGGGGCACCATTAATTCTGAGAAGTGAAGATATTTAAGCTGTGATACATTTTCAAAGTGACATCCTCTGGCTTGCAAAGCTGACATCAGACAGACAGGAGCTTTACTGAATCATCCCATTTCTTCAGTGTTCACCCTACTCTGATCGACCGAGCATGACAGCAGGATAAAGCCACAGCTGGAGCTCTGGCTGTGCAGGACACTGAGGCTCAGAAGGGATTCTTAATCGAGGAATGTATTTTCCAAAAGAAACCCTAAGCTGTGATACGGGTAGGTGAAAGAACAGCCTCCACACAATAGCCCAGAGCCTCTGTTCTCACAATGGGTATTAATGGTGGCTTTACACCTGTAACTGTAACCTGAACAGGAAAATACTTGCCTGAATAGGAAAATATTTCATCACCAGCAACTGTTCATAGCTCAGTCCTTGCAAATAAACACATTCATTAAAAACTAGTTTCTAAATGTTAAAAAATAAAACCAACAGAACTAGGCTCTCACTATTAATCTCCTCAATTGCTTTTTCACTTTGATCTTCTGCATCTGAAAGCTCACACCAGGATTACCTGCTCTGAAGAAAACAAATATAATCAGAGGCAAGCCAGTGTTATAGGCTTAGGAAGAAAATAAGAACTACCAGCACCAGAGCACCATCTTCCCTGCAGCAGCAGGTTAATCAGTGAGATCAATTAAATCAACCCACAATGAGTTTTAGCTGCAGCCTGTCTGTGCTAGGCAGTTTTCCACAACCCTCTGCAGCCTTTCTGTGCTTTTCCCCCTCACAGCAGCCTGGCTGTCTGCTGTCCCCTCTCCCTCCCTTCAAGGGAAAGGGAAGGCCAGCGAGGTGAAGCCGCAGCCTCCATGGATGTGTGGGCAGCAGATCCAGTTCCAAACCCACTCACCCACCTGCTCAGGCCTTTTCACACAGCACTGTGAGGTCTGCCCCTGTGCTCTGGGAAACAGCCAAAACCATCTACTGTCACACCAGGGAAAGGGAAAGTGTCTTGCACAGAGTCACTATACAGACACAGATTTGCTGTGTCCCGTAGTCCTGGGGTTGCACTAAGCTGACTGCATCTCAGGCTCTCTGAAACAAGAAGGTCAAAAACCACAAGAGAAACAGCAAATGCAGAAGTCAATGGTGCCCTTTACAGCCCAGAAGAACAATCTCCACCTCCCACCATGGAAACTGGAGGGACAAGCTCCCAAATCTACCAGGCTCTGTCTGGATGCTGGCAGATAAATGACACCAGGTCTGGGAAGAATGCTGTGACTGCACACACAGCACAAAGTTATGTCACGACGGTTTTTCCCCCTTCCCCTTTGTCTCCAAACAAACAAACAAAAAAAAAAAAAAAAAAAAAAAAAAAAAAAAAACCCCAAAAAAAAACCAAAANACCAAAAACATTTGCTATGTTCTTACACAGAGAGAACTGTGCAATGCAGAGCTTGGCAAAGTCCCCTGGGAATCCACACAGCATTTGGGAAGGATGGCAGAACTCTAAAGGGACACTGCGGTGTCCAGGGGTGATGGTGAGGGTGACACCTCCTCTCTGGCAGCAGGACTGGCCCTAAACACCAAGTGTCCAGCCTGTCAGTGACAGAGGCTTTGTGCTGATTGTGCAATGCATTCCACCCTTCAAACATCCACAATTTCTCATTTCTCATGACCACCACACCACCAAATGTTTCTATATATAGCTCAGAGATTGAGCCTCAACTCCTCCAAACAATGGATTCAGTTTCTCTTGAATACAGCCAAGGAGGAACAAATGGAATGAGTCAAACAGAATTCCCTTGGGAACGTTAAGTACAACACTTTAATCATGACTGTATCTACCTAAGCCATCATCTTCCAGTAAAGCAGAGAAGGTAACTTCTATTATCATTCCTGTAAGCTCACCTTATAAAGGAACTGTTCTGTCTCCTTACAAGTGCATGTTCTCTTCAAAAGGGAACACACACACACACAAAATCTTACACAGAAAAGGAAAAAATATTAAACAGGAGCTTTCAAAATGCAACTTAATCACATGCTCACCAGAAACAGTCACTAACATTTTAACAGCCACATCTTGCCTTGCAGAGGATGTGCAGGCTCCAGGCCTTTTTGGATCTTAAACATTTGGAGAGAGTTCAAAATGTTTCAAGGCAACGAGCATCTGGCTGCGTATCAGATGCCTTTGCACAAAATCAGAGCATCTCTATACCCTGCTGCAAGATAGGAGGAGGGAGATGCTCATCTCTGACCTTAGACACAAGTCCAAGGGATGGAACGAAGCCCAGACAACAGTGATTTAACATTTTCATTCCTGTTTGGTATCCACTAAAAACAGAACACAATAACCTCCTTTTATGTGGATGGGGTGACCATCACCTGAGAAGCTGCTTTAGCTCCCTGCCAACTCATAGCCTTGAAATATGTGTGGGCAGACATCTTGCTCTCAACTGCTCACTGGCCAGTGCTCCATCAAAATATAACAAAAGCTGCCAGAATGTAATTTGTTTGCTATACAAAACAAAATTTCAAGAACCAAGTAAGGACAGTGGATACCTCTTGTAAGAACCTCCAAAGTTTTAGCCCCCATTTTAAAGATTGTCACGGAACTGACCAATCTTATCTAAACACAGCTCTAATTCTGAAACTACTGACAGTCACTTTGTTGTTCTTTGCTTAGATCAGCTCTCCATCTCTGAGACATAATGCCATCCCCAAAGTGTTGGCTCAGCTCCTTTCAAAGGACACAACAAAGGAGACCCCGCAGCCTCCACAGCCAACTCAAGGGCTTTGCTCTCCTTCTGCTTGGACACTTGTTTTAAGTCCCCCACAAACTGATTCTATCACACCACTACACCTCTACTGAAGCAGATCCAGCATTAACACAGCTCAGTGACAAACTGCTCCAGTTTCAGCTTTCTGCTCACCCCTCGTTCATCCGTGCATCACACTAAGCCAGTTCAACGAGTCCAGTGCTGCTGAAGTCAAGCTTTTCAGACAATACACTCAGCCTGCACATCCACCTCGGGACATCTCTCCCCTTCTCCAACCTCCCTTATCAGTAACGAGTATCTCTTGCAGCCACACCTCTACCTCAGCCTTCTGCATAACAATATAACAATGCTTACACATCATTAGTGAGCCAGTAACTTGTTCTCATATTCTTCTCGTTTTCGTGTTTTAAACCAAGCAAAATTAGTAGCTCTTTCCCAGAGAGGGAAAGGGGGGAAAGAAGGAACTATGCCACTGTCCTCCCAGAGGAAGGACATGATTTTGCTTTCTCAGCTCCTTTTCCATTTCTACTGCTTTGGATGCTATTTTACTCAGTGGTTTCTCTGCCTGACTTTCCCATCTTTTTTTTACACAGAGGCTGTGTAAACTCTTTACAGGTAATCTCTGCATGTCCTGCAAGCACACATTTCAGCATTTTAGTAAGAAGATGATTTTTTGTTACTCCTACAGCAGCTGGTATGGCAGCAGGAAGAACAATTGAGTGGACACCACCCTGGTAGAAATGATTTAATTCTGGATGCTCCAAAGGAACCAGCTGGTACTTCTGCACAGAATTCACCGACTGCCTACGTGCCTGACTGCCTACCTGGAGTCAGGAGCACTGACAGGAATACTTCACATGGTGTTTTCTCTGTCCTTGAGACCACTCAACCCCAGAGCTGTCACAAGGGAAGAGACTAAAAGGAATCAGATGTTAAAATCACTACTGTGACAGAGATTATTAGAGAACCAAATCAAATGGCCCTGCAGTGGCATTTCATACAGACACAGTTATTATGACCAATACCAGGGTTTGCAAAGCTATGGCTGTACAGCTGTCAGGAACAAATAACTTTCTCTGGCAGAAAGCTTTGAAAATTACCTATTTTGAGCCTAATTCACTTTAGGGAGACAAAGAAGGTATTACCTAAATGACACTGAATACTTCAAAAGAACCCCTTTAACAATGATGAAGTGACAATAAAGGCCCTCACAAGCAAAACTACATCATCATGTAGAGGAACAGGTTGCTTCTCTTCTGTTCTCTAGGACACTCTCCTAAAGAATGGCTCTTTTATTTTATTCACCCCTTCATTCTGAGGATAAAACAATTTGTTATTTTAATATAACCTCCAGCAAAGCCAAAGAATGCAAACTGCACCCCAATCACAACCAGGCAGTCACAATATTGCAAAGACACCTTAGTCTTTCTAGTAAATCAGCTTCTTTTGTCAGAAGAATGACAAGAAAATTAATATTCAATTCTCTAAGACTAACACAATATCAATGTTACACATAAACGTGAGCCTCATTCTATTTTTTTCCAAAGTCATTAAGAAAGTTCTCCAGCTTCAGTTAAAGCTGAATCAGGACTTAAGTTAGTAAGGTGGGCTGTGGGTGGTTTTGGTACAAAGATCAGTTAAGTATAACTCCAAATTCATGCTTAGAAATCACACTATACTATGGAACAGCCATGGGCTTTTTCCACAGATCACATACTCACTTATGAACACTGCATGCCCTCTTTTAATTTTGTCCTCTATGATCAAGAATGTGTGAATTGCACCAGAAATTGAAGAAAATGTATTTGTGCTATATAAAAATTTGCCCTTTCTGAAGCCTGCTGAAACACAAACCAAAAGAATTACTAAGCTGGTTTCACATAACCAGCTTGGCTGGGCCTTTTCCTGCTCCCAAAGTCGACAAAAACCCATCAGCACACGGACACGCGACCATCTCGCCGCCCAGCCCAGCCATGACTTTGTCTCACCCACCCCACTCACAGACACGGAGCAAGAATTTAGTGCTGCATTCCTGAAATGCTCCAGAATCACCTTCCTGGTAACTGAGTGAACCAGGTCAGGGAACTGGTGCAGATGAAAACAAATCTGTTTTCCCACTGGCTGCTTTCAGGTTGCGGGTTCACTGTGCAGCACTGTACATGGCTGGGGAAGGTGAAAAAAATAAAAATAAGAAATAGAATCTGTAAGCAGGTCACGGGGTGGTACAGGCAGAACTGCTTCCTGCAGCAGCACCAGCTCCAGGCACCCGCCTGAGCCTGAGCTCCTATTGCTTGAACTGCAGAAATTATGATTTTCAGAGGTTACCAGGAATATTTGTGAAATGTGGCAGAAGGCACTGAAGCCTTACAGCAAGCTAAATCTGTCCTGAGAGATCATTTACAGAGAGCAGCTATTGTAAAGCAACTCCACAGAACTGCACAACTATTTCCAGGCAAGTGTAACAGGCTGAGAAGATGCTTTTCTCTAATGCATTCTGTGATGCTGTTTCATAAGGCATCGATTTTTATTATTTTAGAACAGCAACTACAATCAAACACACAAAAATTGGTCTCTGCTTTGCTAAAGGTTTTGAGAGCTGCTGATGAAGGAAATCTGGTAGAGGTGATGACCTATGTCCAAGTCCTTTCTTAAGCAAGATTTTTTTGGTGATAAATAGGATGCCAAGACAAAGGATCTCAAACAGAGGTGCTTTACACCCTCTCTTACATAACCCAGGTATCTCAAACTGAGACAATAAGGCTACACAGCTTAAATCAAGCTTTCCTGAGGCTGGAAAGGAAACAAGCAGGCACACTTCTCCTACAAAGGGAACCTGCCGGTTCTGACATCATTCCCACGGCTCTTCCTCACAGATGGACTCTTCCCGAGCTCGACACCTCTGCTGCACAGAAATGCGATCTGCCGTGCCTTTTGTGCCCTCCCTCCGGGCACGGACTCGGATTACAGGGAGCTACTGTTCCCTGGCGTATTTTCAGCCTTTCTGGAGACAGCTACCATTCTGTTCACGGAGAAGCCATGACATTTAACAGTTTTCAGTCCAGCACTGTTTTTAAATAACACTGATTTAAAACTCCATCTCTCTCAATCAAATAATTAAAACCAACAAGCAGCAAAGTATTTTAATATTTTAAATAAAAACCAAAGGTTTCCTTGGAGTAAAATGAGAACAAACATGCTCCTCAATAGCAGGAAAGGAATAGCAATCCAAAGAAAAGCCTTTTTTCAATGATTATTTAAAACCACTCAAATGAACAGCTTGCAGAACTTCCAATACACTCTGAAAATATCAGTTTCAGCAATATTTTGTCATGCCTCTAACGTCTAGTAGTAAATAAATTTATTGTTCCTATTTATAGTACCATAGTCTTTAACATCACCAGAAGAAATGAGCTGGTAGATAACGGCAAAACATTATTAAACAAAATCATTCACTGCTCACATGGAGATAGACTAACACCCATTATCACACTGCTGGACATCCTGGTTTAGAGGAAGGTATTTTCAACACCACTTAAAAATGAGCACAGAGACCAATCAGGCCCACATTCATTGGTGATACTACAGCCAGACAGGTAAAGGTGATGCAACAGAGGCGAGGGACAGCAGGTGGCAACCAGGGGGTTAACATTCCCACCCGGCTCCACTCAATGAACTATGTGCCACGTTCACGTGCTTCTCAGACGTACACTGGATTCCCGGAGGAAAGCAGAGCCCTGCTGATGGAGGTTTGTGCCTGAACAAAGGGCACCTCCCACCTCAACCCCACCCAGGCCGTGGGCAGGGTCCTGGGGCGCTGTTCCGGGGGGCTCGGGCTCTGCCCGGCCCTTCTGGGAGCGCTGCCGCTGGTTACACCATGGGCTCCCCGCAGCAGCCCCTGCCGGAGCGGCAGCCCGGCGGCAGAGCTGAGTCTGTGCCGGGCTGCCACAGCCACTCGTGCCCCCGTGTGCCGCAGGAAGGCAGAGCACAGCCCTGCCAGGCACCTGTCCTTCTTCAACACCAACATCCGACAGTTTTCCTTTTGGTGGCCGTGCTTTCCAAACAGCTTTCCATAAGAAAAAACTATGTCCCACACTCAACTTTCCCCCCTTCTCAAGTTACTTGACTGCTGAATTTTCAGTGAAGTGCTACTCATCACTTTTAGTTACTAACAGAAGCATATATAAAAATATGCACAGAAAGTATCACTTGTCAGCAAAAAAATTCTTCAGCATTACAGATCTTCAGAAAGATGAAGATGTCTATTCTCTCTATAAAACAAACTACAACTTGCTACCTTTTTTAAATTTTACTATGCAAAATGAAGTTAAACATGAACTTGAGTAAAATGATTAATAGTAATCTTTTCACCCAATATGAAAACAATCCTTCACAGTTTTGCTACTTTAAACCACTATTTTTTAAGGTACAGAACAGAAATGAGAGGCCTAAAAATTACAACTGTAGTCCCTCTATTATGCTGTTTATAATGTTGAATAAATATTTTATTTTACATTATGATCCACATTCTGCCATAACAGCACTGGGGAGTTTGTGTTCTGCCTCCTGCAGTTAAAGGACTGACTAATGTGGTAGATCTGGATGAACAAATATATTCTCCTTAACACCTACAGCCTCTTGAAGTAGGGCACACTAAGGAACAGTGGGATTTTTGTAACAAAACACATTTAAAAAATAATTTTAAAGCCTTGAAAGTGTGCAGATGTATCTGAAATCTGATGTAAAGGAAACAACTGTAAGAAATGAAATTACTGCTGTTCTACAGTTTGCAAGAACTACTGGACTGGAAACTACTGGAAACTACTTAGAGTAGTTTAGTAGATTGGTCATGAGACTTTTGTCTTTTCTAAGGGGATGAAGGAGGAAACTTTACAGATGCATTAAAGAGAAGTACAACAAGAAGATGAAAACAAGTGGTTAGCATCAGTTTAGCCAATATTCTTTCTTTCCACTTAAGCAGCTGATACTTTCCTCTGTTACGACCTTCTGATCTTTGTTGTTTCACTAAAAATGACTGCTGGAGCCTCAGTACAACCAAGAGCTTGAAAAATCAACAATATTACAAGTCAGCCATTATCTGCGTATAAAGCACTTGCTTTAAATTGTCAAACCAAAGAGCAATGTGCAGTTTAAAAGCATAAATGTCAGTCTCCCAGAGGCTCAGTCATAATAACACACTACAGAATTGCACTCACTAATGAGCAAATTATATGGGAAAAGGCACTGTATTTACAGTCACATCCATTTGTCTTTTATTTTTTAATTAAGGAGTATAATTTATATTGCAAAAGCTCAATGCAGCTTTTTAAGTGTAAGCATCTTACCATCCAAGTAAAGCCAACAGCCAAAGTACCCTGGATGCTTCCTATGCACCTGCAATGCAGATCAAAATAGACAATTCCACCCCCAGGGCTGCCTCAGCTTCTGTGTTCACGTTTACCTTCACTGTCTCAGCTTTACTCAATTTAATAAGGTGGGCTCAGGTGCATTCTGCTGCCGTCCAGGGCGGGAAGGGCCCCTCCTCCTTCCTCCCTGCTGTCCCACCCCATGTCCTGCGTAGGGAAACTGCGTCTGGAATCATCTCCATGTCTGAAGACGCCCTGCACTCCTCTGCTGCCGTATCCAGAGACGACAGGCGTTCTCCTCCAAAGGAAAAACCTCCTCCTCTCAAACGAAGGTTATTCCCTACCCACTCCAAAATATACACAATGCACCCGTCCAGCCCTTTGCAGGCCCTGTGTTGCTCATGAAAACGACACTGTTGTCACTTTGTAAAGTGAAAAAGTGCGATGCAAAAGGCGCCTGCGAAGGATGCGGTGTAAAACCCGCCCCGGTGGGTGCGGGCGGTGCAGCGGGAGCAGGGGGAGGCGATGGGCGGCCGCTCTCCTGCTCTGGGGCACATCGCAAACAGAAATACCCCCACGTCCTTGCCCCCGAACCGGCACAAACGGAAAGACAAGGGGGGTACAGCGAGATGCAGGAGAGTCCCTTCACCCCTTGTGCTCCAGTGACCAGAAAAGGGCCCTGGACGCTCTAAGAGCGCGCAGGAAGCGCTTTGGTCCAGCGCCAGCGCCCGGCCCGGAGCCGCCCTGCGCGCACCCGCCGCGCTGTTCGCTGCCCCGCAACGGCCGCCCCGGCCCGGGGAGCTCCGGG